>JAJIBD010021786.1:0-94554 GCA_021461705.1 Cryptotis parvus
CGGATGCACTGCCATGGATCAGGTCTTCCACGTGGATTGTTTCATCTGCATCAACTGTAACAACAAGCTCGAGGGCAGCCCTTCTATGCACTGGATAAGAAAGCCACTGCGAGCCCTGCTATATCGTGAAGTTCACATAGAGCCCTCGTTGCTTTTGCAAAGATGTCTTCAGAAAATGTCAATCACTCTAGATAAAGATGCAGCCAAAAACTTTAGTTCTCTCTAGACTTCAGAGTGAATGAGTGTATTGTGTGTGTGTGTGTGTGTGTGTGTGTGTGTATGTAAACCGACACTTGATTTTTACATATATTCTTGTGAAGCTGTAAAGGTGTGTTGGTACAAGTTTTTTCATTCAATTATGGTCTGCCGAGAAAACCCCTCACTCTTTAGATTCCTCAGCGTGTATGTACAAGCTAGCATGTCCCTGCTGGAAGTATCAGAAGTTTTTCCAAGTAGCAGAGTTAAACCTACCATAATTAGATCTCAGTTTGCTTTTAATGTTGCCCAAATTTGTAAAGGAACTTTCAGGGTCTTTGGACTTGTCAGTGATCAGCCAAGCTCCAGGTTCTTCGGGTACCCTCTATTCGCTCTAGAGTATTTCTTGCTTACCAGGACCAGACATTTTTCAATGATGTAAACAGAAACCTTTTTATTATAACTAGCTTGAACATGAATGAATGTTAATGTTCCTGAACTAATTCATTTGTTGAAGAACACAACAATTGATTGAATTTATTTTTATTTATATACTTGTATTTACTTTTAGGATTTTGGGGTCGCACCCAGTGGTGCTCAGGGGTTACTTCCAGTCTCTGCATCCAGAGATTACTCCTGCCAGACTTCGATTACCACATTGGGTGGCAGAGATTGAACTTCGGGTTGGCCATCATGCAAGGCAAGACCCCTACCTGCTGTACTATCTCTCCAATTCCCATCAACTATATTTTAATGACATAGCTAGCTGAGTGACAATACTTATAGTCACTTACAGATGATCTTGGTTTTTTACATAACTAATTAAATCTTTCACTTGTATCACTTGTCTTCCCGTTGCTCATCAATTTGCTCTCGAGCAGGCACCAGTAACATCTCCATATGTCCTGTCACATGCTAGTGTAGCCCAAGGGCAACTGCTCGCTCCAGGAACATAAAGAACCTCAAACCATACCCTTCAGGTTATGGTATGAGGTCTCTAATTTTTTACTGTTTTTTTTTGGCATATTAATATGGCACTGGTAGCTTGCCAGGCTCTGCCATGCAGGTGGGATAATCTGATAGTAGCCTCCTCATCTTGTGCATGTAGTGATGGATGGGGGAAAGATTAGCTTTTCTGATGGGTGGAGCTCTGATAAGCTGTGGAGTCCAGATGTTGAATTTTTTTTTTTCCCTTTGGTGAATGAAACCAAAAAAGAATACAGCAGAATATCCTCTATCCTGAATAAGAAAGGAGAATTCATATGTACATATAGTCAGGTGGGTAGGAATATGCATGCTTATGGCTAAACTGTCTCTGCAAAGGTACTGAGGAATTGGTGACCATGGCTATGCAGAGGTGATGGACAGCAGACCCAGGGTGGGAGAAAGGCTTCTCACGTTTACCTTTGCAGACCTTCCAGTGTTTCTGTCACGCCAAGTGTGACCTACTTAAGAAGGGCAAAAACAAGCCAAACCCAAAGCAAATGAAAAGGGGCCTTGCTAAATTTAATTTAATTTAAAATTAAATCTACACACTAATCTATTTTCTATAAAACAATTTTATTAGTGTCATGAATTGTTAAAATCATAAAGTAAATGTCTTTTATATCCTTTGTAAGTTTTATCACTTGGTTTAACAATAGTTAGAAAATGTAATGTCTGAAAACCCACAGAGTCATGATTTATTTGACGCTTAGTACCAAAAAAAGTAAGATAAAAGAAATCTTAGGTATAAGATAGTAGGTGTTACACATATTCTAAAGATCCCCCACAGTTCAAGATTGTTGCAGAAGTTTCTAATCTTATTGATATTTTCCCGTAACCTGACACCCTTAACAAGTTGCGTCAGTCTGGGACTCTGTAGCACAGATCTGAAAAATCTTACAGATTAAGATCTTGCTGGATTAGATCATTGCTTTGCATTATCGCTTAGGTTCAGTTTTATTTCCCTTTTCTTCGCAAAGGTTACTTAATCTCATATTGCATCATTGTAATAACATACAACGTTAGAACTGGGCAAACAACCTAAAGATCATTTGTCTAACTCCTCTCTTCCAGAAGTGAGGATGCAAAGATGCTGAGAAGAAAGTGATTTGTGTTTTCTCAGTGTCAGATCTAAGAGTCTTTTAGGTTGTTTACAATTCTATCAGACACCACACTGCATAAATACAAACACAGTGGTGCCCTGTTGATCTGGGAGAAGCTACCACGGATCAGGAAAAGTCTAGTGAATAAAAAGATTACCACTTTGAAAAGAGAAATATTGCAAGCATCACCCACTGAAATCTTTGTGGAAAAGAAAAAATGCAAAATCCCATGCCTTTATAGACAGTGTGTGCTCTAAGTCATCGTGACTCAGAGCACCACTATGAAATTAATTGCAGTGAACTATGTGTCAGCGAGATGAGCGGAGCCTAGAAAAGCAACCAGGAATGCTTGTTCCTATACTGTGACTGTGCACTGTTGTGTTTTTCTACCTCTAACGTTTATTTCTATCCCTTTTTGTCTGGTTGTTGATTTTTTGTGACTTTAATGTCTCCTGTGGATGATCCTTCATTTTGTTTTCTTTTAGTCTCTTAGGATTTAAAGTAAGTATAGCTGCATGATCTACAGAATCATATGCTTGCTAAATCCTGTGATGAATATTGGAAAACAAATGACATGTGTGAAGACCATGGGTTTGAATTTCACTTTATCACTTCACATGTTCTCTCCATAGAAAAGTTAATTGATCTTCCTAATATTCATCTTTCTCATCTGCAGAATTGGACAGGGCTTCAGAATTTCCTTTCAAGAGGTTCATGCCAATAAAATGAACTAAAGGCTTGGCGAGGGAATGATAGCAGAATGAATGTTAGCAAATGTAGCATTGTGAATGAACTCACATTTGGACCTGTTTTGCGTTTCTTTTCTCAGCTTTTTTCTTCATTTACAGTATTGAATTTTCAACCCAGGGCCTTCATCCTGCAAGGCAGAGCCAGATCCCCGTCCCTGGCCATTTCTGTTATTTCTAAATGTAATGCCCCTACATGCTTCATGGGCTTTGAGATTTCTGAGACACACGCCCAGCTCTCATTTAAAATGCTTTGCCTGCACTATCCTGTGTATAAGACTGACAAAAGTCTAAACTAGTTGTATTACAGGTTTCTGCAGTGTGTGGGCTCAGGTTTTGATCTCTATTCCAGGCATAAGAACTCGGCGATTCTTTAGGATGCAGCTCTTCTGCTTTGCTTGGCTGTTATTATACCCTGCTTATGATAAGGAACACTATCTGGAATATATTTAATCACAGCCTTGGAAGAGCTGGGTAAATTCATATACTGGAAATACTTACTATCTTTTTGACTTTTTTTCCTCATAAGCACCTTGAATCAAGATTTTTCTTTAATGAGATCTATCCATGGTGACTCTAAAATGTAATTCTAATTCTTATCAGAATTCAGTTAAGCTTTACTGAGAGACCCTTGTTCAATATTGATTTCAGAGTTCAGCACAGCCCTCAAGCCCTCAGATGGATGTTTTAGCATTTTAATTTCTTCTGAACTTTTTGTAGCTCCAATAAGCTGCCACACTAGAAAATCAATGAATTTTCTTGGAGAGGGTGGTGGACCTGGCAAACCGGGGAATAAAATTGAATGAGTTTTTTTAAAGATAAGTTTGTATTAAGGAGGACTCTAGGACTATGTGTATCTCTTTGAACCAAAGCCCTTGTTGCAGTTAAGTACCTAGAATGTCAGCTGGCCAAATTGCCACTTGTTTCTATGGTGAAAACTGACATCTGACAGACAGTCTATGAAATAGCAAAGAAAACCTGAACTTAGGTCTCAATCTGTGCTTTGCAAAAAAGTTTTCCTTGATGGAAAAAGAATAGAGATTGTATTTAAATTAGTTATTTCTGTGTTTCCTCATCTATGAAGCTAAGTCTAGTAGTCTGAAACCAGTCTAAGATTAATTTATTTTTGTTTAAATTGGTTCTGTCTTGTCAGCTTAAAATCTTGTGTAAATGGACCCTTTACATAATTGTAGATGGATTCACACCAGTAACCTTTTTCTTTATTTCTGTATTCTATTCTCCTGTGCACTCTTAAATCTTTTGTTCATGCCTCAGTATAACTAAACCAGTTTTATTCAGTGAAGCATTTTTGCAGGGAGGGGTTGTTTTCAAGGCCACATGCAGCAAAATTTAAGGCTTGCTCCATATTTACCACATGAAAGGCAAGAAGCACCCCATGGAACACTTTTAGATGTTGCATATGCTTTACTTTTTATTGCCTATTGATTCACTTAGTATAATTACTGCATAGTATACATTGTAACTATTTATAAATCATGTTTACTTTTAGCCTTTCACGTATTTATCTTTACATTATTTGTATTTTACATTTTAAAGCCATTTGCCACTAGACAGATGTAGGTTATGTTTCAGACCATAATAGTGTAAATAATATCCCTATAAATGAGGAAAGGTCTATTTATTTTGAATTTACTTCCTTAGCATAGCATTTTATTTATAATAAGATTTTTACTTTGAGGCATTTGGAAGAATTTTGGCTGTCTTTCCTTTTTTTCTTCTAGCTTTCTCTCTTTCTTTGTTTTGGGGGCACTTGTAGCTGCTCAGGGCTGACTCCTAGCTCTGCACTGAAGGATCATTCTTGATGGGCTTGGGGAACCACATGGAGTACCAACGATCAAACCAAGTTGGCACATGCAAGTTAAATTCCATACCCACTGAAATATTTCTCTGACTCCTTGCTAGCTTTCTTAAGAAAGATCTTTTTCAAATTTATAAATATACAGTGGTGAGACCATATGTTAAACTATAACATATCCACTAATGAAGTAATCTATTCTGAATCAATTTAATAAGTGTATTACATAATAGTCATTTAATTTGAGTTTATATAATTTTTTGGTGGTACTAATGAGATTTTATATGTTGCTTAGAGCTTAGTTTCAATTACTCTTCCAGACTTACATAGATAAAAAAGTTAGATTAGAAAAGTAGACTTCCTTGGTATATAAAATGATGTAAATAGAATATAGATGTGCATATACATGCACATACATATATATATAATATTATATAAACTTGAACTGTTTTATAACTTTAGGTAATTTAATTAGTGAATACCAGTAAATATAGTGAAGTGATAATACCAGCCTAGAATTGAGTATTGAATACAGGCAAAAAGATTCACATGATAACCTCTAAATGTATGTATCATAATCCACAGTGTGTAAGAGAAGGAAGAGAGAAAGAGAGAGAGAAAGAGAAAGAGAAAAGAGATAAAGAACTCGCCATAGAGGCAGGCTAGGGAGTGAGGAGGGAATCGGGGACATTGGTGGTGGGAAATGGGCACTGGTGGAGGGGACAGGTGCTGAAACAATATATGACCAAAACCCAGACATGAACATCTTTGAAACTGTATATCTCATGATGGTATAATAAAATATTTTTAAAAATCAGTTATTTCCCTCTCTTTTAAAGACATGGAATAAACAATTCTTATATATCATAAAATTGTTTGCTAATATAAGGTTTGAATCTGATTAATGGCATTACTGTCATTGCTTTTCCCTTAGCATAATCTGACACAATTAAAAATTCTTAAGTTTGTGGAAATTTCATAGCTGCAGTTACTATGGAAATACTGAAATAAATAGATGTCATAGAAGGGATATGAGGACATAAAAGAAAATGTTTATGATTTTCTTAAGAAAAGAAAATTTATGTTGATATGAGCATAAATGGCAGCAAAAACTGACTCCCACTTCTATGACCTAGTGCTCCTCTGAGACAGGTTTATCTCTAAATGAGGTTTGTAAAAGAACCCTGTGTACTTAGTATTGCTTTTGAGACACAGCATCTAAGTGTTTCAGATGAAGTCTGCTTATGAAATGGCAGCCAATGTTTTTTTTTCCTTTCAATCAGACTCTTACTCAGAGAAGATCAAATCCACTAACCCTGTACCAGTGGAGGCGGGAACAGACATTTTTATTAAAGTTCAAATCCAAGGGATTAAAAGGCTTCAGGGAAGTAAGAGACCAGTTCCACAGGAGACTAAACACGTTTAAGTTTCCTGAATTTGATGCATTTTTTTTTGACCAACTAACTCACTAGCAACCTTTTGTTCCCTTATGTCAACTAAATTGTTATGGTTAAAACATTCTCCTTTTTAGGCACATTAAGAGGTACGTGTAGTACCTCTGTGTCAGGGAGCACCGCCGGGGGTCCCCGACAGTGCCGGGAAGCGAGTTCCCTTCTACCTCCAAAGCCGGCGAGGAACGGATGAAAACTCAGGAATCCGATGCAGTTTTAAAAGGCTTTACTTATCGCAGGTTCAGGCATACAAATCAGCAAAAGGAAAAGCCTGGTGCTTAGGATTCCCAGCTAGAACCCCAGCCACGTGTAGGCCAAGATGGCGGCCACCATATGTAAAGGCCCTGTAAAGAGGAGACAAAGAAAAGACTCCCAAGAAGGGTGCGAGCTCACAAAAAGAGAGAGCCCAAAAAGAGAGCCCCAAAAAGCGTGGTGAGAGAGAGGAAGCAGGCTAGTATTATACCCTGCAACTCAGACCTCCCTCCCACTGTTATGTAAAGCAGGGAGGGTCAAATGCCTTCAAGTAATCTCTCCCAGCACCTCACCTAGGCCCATTTATATGCTAATGTATTGAGCCAAGATCTGCCTGGAAAAACCTTTCTAAGGTAGAGAAGGGGGTTTCTGAGATGGCATGTCTCTGTACCAAAGACTAATACTAATGCCAGTTAAATATTGCTCCAAGCCTTCACAAGTCTCTTCTACTTCACAGTAGTTTTGTATTTTAGTTGCCTTTGAGTATATCAGGGAGCCATGCTTGTTTGCTTGGGAGGCAAACAGCATTTCTCTCTGGTCTAATTACTTAGGGATCCTACGTGGCCAGGCAAATATGCTGGTAAGATCTAGCTATTCCCACGATGATTGTGGTAGCATGGGAGACTATTTATACCAGCCAGTACAAAATACATGGTCAGATAAACCGCCACATTTAGACTACCCCCTTATCTATGAAGTGATTTGCAGGCGGCAATTCAGAGCAGATGCAGCGCCCTTAGAGGAGTCCTGCAACACCTCTGCATAAAAATAGTTTGTTTTTTTGTTTTCCATATGTTCTCTCTTCCCAATAAACGTTGTAGTAAGTTATGGCCTCTGCTTCTTGTGAGTGTTAGAAAAGGCACTGAGAGTTTGGAGTAAGTCTGAAACAAACCCATATGAATAGCCTCGCCATTCCTAATTGCCCACTTCTCTTTTCTCATCTGCGGGAGTAGTGGTGTCTGTCTGCGCTCTATCTGTCTGTCTCTTTATCTCTTTTTCTTTCTCCTCCACTCACACACACAGGCACAGTCTGTCATATAGTATCATCATCCCACAAGTAATCCTGCGGAGGACAACATGGTTGACGATGAACATTTGCCATAGTCTCTTGGGAGATTCAACTCTGCCCTCTACTCTGCAGGGTTATCCCTCCCATTTGGACAGTACTCCATATCTTACAGTACTCCTGAGTATCTGTGATTGTATGCTATCACACCTATTAGCATCTTATAAAACAGATGCGAGAAGATCAGTAGTTCCATTTCATAATGGCTTTGATATTCCAACTTAAATAAAAACAAAAACTGGAAAGAGATCTTCCAGCATGTACTGTATTGCTTGGTCCATTCTGAGTCCTGAAATTGATGTTCAGCTTCCCAAGAATATGTAAATACTGAGAGAACCCTATAATCATAGCCTTCTAGTTCGACAATTTTCACTGAGTCCATGAATGCCTTGCAGTATTGAAGAACCTGAAATATTGAACTGGGAAAGAAAAGTTATCAGTAATTCATCATTTGCATGATGCATTCTCTAAAATGCCTCAGATTTTAAGGCAGAAACATCCTTCACAGTTAAAAATAATCACAATCATAACACCTTTTTTAGTGCTTTTTACGTTTCAGAACACTTTCCTTTTTCTTCTGATATCTTCTAATGTTCCTAGGAAAAAATACAATAATAATGGCTTCATTTCCAGTCATAAGGAATTTATTTCAGATGGTCACCTTGCACAATCACTTAGATTGTGAATGTCACAATCTTCTCTTAAACATGGTCATAGGTTCCCAAGTCACGCTCTTAACAGACGTCCAACAAATCATTGAAAATTTTATTCACTATTATTAGGACTTTTTAAAAATCCTTTCTCTATTTCACTATTCTATCTTAATGTGTAATTAAGAAATGTCTATAGTTAAGTTATGGATTTTACAGATGTGATTTCTCCCTAAATATTTTATATTAAATAAATATTAAATTTGGTGGTATAATAAAATACTTAAAAATTAAAAAATATTAAATTTGGCATATTCTTATAGATTTTTTTAAAAAATTACATGCTCAATAGACAAAAAATGGGAACTTAAGAAAAATCTGCTATGTAAATATTCCAACAGTTTCTATTATAAATCTTTTTTCTATTACTTATACCTATGTGTAGTTACATATTCATATATGTAACCAATTTCCTATGTACATGCCATCGCTGTCTCTCACACACACATATATCTATAAACATAGTGGTGTTATGCCATTTTACTATAGGTTACCATGCTTTTCTTATGTAACATTATATCAGACTTTACTTTCTATGGAAAGATTGTTTCAATTATTCTATTTAAATTAAAAAAAGAAGATATATCACCTACTAATACATTTTGGAGAAATGACTCAAGAAATAATTTTATCACATAAATATGTAATCAAAACAAATGTGAATTAAATAAAATATAAAATGAAATGCTGGTAAACAATGAACTAATAAAATTAGTACTTGAAAAGGGAACAGAAAAGATACAATTCTAAACCGGACATAAAAGAAATATTAGTTCACCCTTTAACTATATACTATTAATAGAAGATAAAGTGTAATTCAAAACAAAATCATGAACTAGGTCAAAGACTGTTGGGTGACACACCCTGCTGAGCCTTAGGCTCCAGCTACACTTAACTTATATGAAGAGCTACTCCCTGCCTGTAGGGACTCTCTGGAGCAGACACAGTGGGAGCTTGGGCAGAATTGGATTGATTTAACAATTTTATACAGCATAAATATTCCTATCATGAATATTATGAATATTGCTTGCCCCAGTTCAATATCCTTCCTGCTCCCCCAGGTCCCCACGAGGGACATACATGTAGATATTCCAAGAGTACTTGTCCACGTTGGATCAACCATAATGTACTCAGTTCTCCGAGTTCAAAGAGACATGCCAGTGTACCTTCGAGCAAATTGATGTGGCTCTGATTCTAAAGGTAATGCCAAAGTGAATAATTCTGATGAACTTTGGACATTAGTGGAACTAGAGTCTGGAATCAGCTGGCCGTATATTCATGGTAAGAAGTATTAATGCCATTTCCTACAAATTGCATTCTGAACTTTCTGGTTCAGAGATGCAACCCCTCCCCCTCTCTGCTAGGGAGATTTTACCTCAGGGCATCAGCTCTGGCATTTTTTTTTTTTTTTTTTTGCTTTTTGGGTCACACCCGGCAATGCTCAGCGGTTTCTCCTGGCTCTGCACTCAGGAATTACTCTTGGCAGTGCTCGGGGGACCATATGGGATGCTGGGGATTGAACCCAGGCCAGCATGGGCGGCGGCGCAAGGCAAACGCCTTACCCGCTGGGCTATCGCCTCCGGCCCCCCTGGCATTTCTGAATGCTTGAGCCATAGGGCCCACCTGAAGATCTGCCTCTCGATACAGTCTTTTTACCTGGCTTAATCTCTAGATAGCCCAGCCCATGATAGGCTTGGCTGGAAGGTCTTGGCGGGCTTCTATCTCTAAATTAAGCTAGGAAAAGGGAGAAGGGGCTTTTTGGCCATTTTGGCTTTCTCTTTGCTCTCTGCCTTTCCTTTCCACCTCTCCAATCTCTTCCCTGTTAGACCTTACCACGTGATAGTGGCCATCTTTGCCTACAATTCTAAACCTACACATCACCAGGGCCCAGTTAGGAACTTGAAGACCAGGGTTTTCCTGTTCCTGGATTGTATAACAGAGCCTGTGATATTAAAGCCTTTTAAAGCTGTGCTGCACTCCTGAGTTTTCATCCATTCCCCTCTGGCTCCGGATGTAGAAGGGAACTTGTTCCCTGATATTGTTGGGGACCCCAGTGGCTCCCCGACAAAAGACATTTTTCATTGATGCATATCAGTTCCTGTCTCATATACCTAAGCCTTTCTTAATATATCACTGTGTTAAAACATACGATACTAAAATATTAATAATTGTAAGCCTAAAATCTTTGTAAAACTAGCATTCCTTTTAGTCCTTTAGAAGAATATGACTGTTTAATTAATAATATGATTATCAGTATTATTAATGCAAACCAAGATATTTTATTATCTAAATATTCTTGGGAAGCTTAGAGCAACATATCAAAATCTTGATTAAAATATTGTACAGTCTCCTTACTCTTGCTAGTAGAACTGCACATAGCACCATACTAGAACAATATATAAACCTTAAACAAGGAATCTTTAAAGCATAAGCAAACAAGCACAATCTTGGGCTAGAAAGTTCTTCGAAAGTAGTGATAATAGCACTGCATGGCAAGAAGAATGAGAATCAGCCAAAGTCGAAATCCAAATAGAGCTTGGATAAGTCCTTACAACAAGAAGTGTAAATTTATTTACCTAAAAATCTAATGGACAAGAAAATTGGCCTAAACAATGAAGAATTAGTTAAAAGTGATTTGTAAACTAATGCATTCTGGTATCTTTATTTTCAGGAATTGTCTTTTTGAAAAGAGCAATAAAGAAACATAAGATATTTAAACAGGAAACAAAAATTATATAATAGTATAAAAAGCCCTTAGCATAAATACAGAGGGAATTTAGTTATTATATTTATAAGTTATATAAATCTTTTTATCATGTGACTATTTGTTTTGTGCAGATATAAAATACAAAGGAAGACTATCTAATAACCTCATAAACAAGGATGAAATGGAAAGCTACTAACAAAAAAGGAACCAGGAAATTTTGTCTATATAATTGTAGATCTTTAAAAACAAATTTTCTTGTGCTACTTTCAAGTTAGTAAGAGAAAATCAATTTCCCAAATAAGTTCACAAAAGCTGGTCTGATCCTGATTAATAACCTAGATTTCCCGAAAGAAAATTCTGTGTTAATCTAGCTTCCACAGGTGCAGAAATCCTAACTGAAATATTGGTAAATTGAATACGACATAATGAACAATTCAAAGTTACTCCATTCAATGTAGGTCAATGTTACTAGCATTTTAATGCAATTCATTGTATCATTTTTAAAAGATCTAATAAATGGCGGCATTTAATGAGACTTGTCACACATTTTATTTATAAATAAAATAGCCACAATGAGATAAAACAAGTTTTAAGTAAGGTAGGAAAAAAATACGCATCCATGAGTTGGTGGGGATTGGAGTAAAGCGATAGGTAAGGGCCTAGAGGTCTTGGGGAGTGAGGTGACTACACTGGTGAAGGTTGTAGTATTAGAATTACGCACATGGGGAACCAGTGGTTCCCCAACGATATCAGGGAATAAGTTCCTTTCTACCTCCAAAGCTGGTGGGGAATGGATGAAAACTCAGGAGTCCAGAGCAGTTTTAAAAAGGCTTTACTATCACAGGCTCTGGTATACAATCCAGTAACTGGAAAACCTGGACTTTAGGTTCCTAGCTGGGCCCCTGCCATGTGAGGTTTTGAATCATTGACCAAGATGGCCACTGCCACGTGGTAAGGCCTGACTGGAAGAGAACGGAGAGAGAGAGAGGAGAGGCAAAGAGCAACGGGAGCCAAAATGGCCAAAAAGCCCTTTCTTCTTTCTCCTAGCTTATTTTATAGGTAGAAGCCTGGCAAAATCTTCCAGTCCATCATGGGCTGGACTATCTAGAGAGAAAGCCAGGTAAATATACTGGTAAGATCTATCTAGTCCCAAGATGATTGTGGTAGCATGAGAGAAAATATTTATGCCAGCTAACATAGAATACATGGTAAGATACTGGCACAAATTCTTTTCTTGCCCTTTATCTACAATGTGGCCTGCAGGAAGTAACTCCAGGCAACATGCAAAGGTTCTGAGCAATAGTTTATGCAACAACTCCCCTGTTTAGTATACTAAATAAAATTGGAAAAACACAAAATTTGGGCTAACACATACAGAAAATTTAAACAAAAAGGAAAAATTTAAACAAAAAGGAAAAATTCCAATATTACATGTTGCACCAGGATTTTAAATTGTTTCTGGACCCAAAGCAAAATTTGTGACCAAGTGTTTTTAACTTTCTGACTATTATGGACTGTAGTTTGCACTGTCCATAATTAGTGAGGGTCAGTTTGCCATATTTTAAGTAAATTCACGTGTCTGGAACAAAGTCTGAAGAACTGCTTCTAAAACAGCAACAACAGTGATCATGGGAATGAGTCTCTGGAGAGTAATGATCAGGAACCTCGATGAATTGTCAGGAACACGGGATCAGGTATCAGGAACACTGGGACAGGTATCTGGAACACTGGGTCAGTTATCAGGAACACTGGAACAGCTATCAGGAACACTGGATCAGTTATCAAGAACACTGGAACAGCTATTGGGAACACTGGATCATATATCAGGAACACTGGTACAGGCATTTTGCAAGGCATCTTCAGCAAAGGAGCACCTGGTGCCAGTAACCATACCTGTAACATAATCTTAACTGAGACAAAAAGCACTTTCAGAGCTTAATCACAAATAGGGATTTTAGGTCTTTGGCAGGAATCCAAGTCTGGGATAGAGAGAAAAACATAAAGAAGCTCCAACATGGGTGGAGCACTGAAATAAGTATGAGAATTGTTGAATCCAAAATTGATGAATCTAATAGGTCAACAACAGAGCTGATGAAGCCAGTAGAGGTTAGTAGTGGTCAGAATTGAGAAGGTAGACATTGAGACATAACATAGACACAACATTAATCACAAACATAATGGTGGCCACACCACACACACACACACACACACACACATTAGATCGATCAGTATATTATAGCTGTGTATGTGACTCATCTAGGGTGATAAATGGTAATGAATCAAGTGCTTCATGAATATAAAGCTGGCAGATATGATGGTGAGAAAGTGTCCTTTCATGTGAATAGAAACATTAGAAAAATCATTTTGCAAATTATTAATTTTTTTGTAGTGTGCACTGTTTTAGGAGTCTCAGAGTACTGAGTACCACTATTGCATTCCAATGTCTTATCCTTTGAACAGAATCATTAGAGAAGTTTTTCTCATTGTTTTGGCAAACTTTTCTTTGTAATGAGTACTGTGGTTAGAGTCCAAAGCATTAAACATCATAGAAGGAGTCTGTGGCAGCCAAGTTCTTTTTCTGTAAATACCTGTGAGCAAAAATATTATAAAAGGGAATTTGAAACATTAATCCTTGAAACATTTTGACAGTGAGCAGTATACTTGGAGTACACCCTTTTCCACCTTTTTTAAGAAAGAGTTTATCTCCAGTTAAAACATCAACAGGCTGCAAGGCAAGATTATTATTATTATAAGTGAACCAAGTGAGGGAGGTTTCGGCAGCAGTTTGTGACTTCTTTATGGTGAAAAAATTAGGTGTCTTCTGAGTCTTGGAGAACTCATTGCATCATTATAAATCACAGGACCTCAATCAATTGAAATAATTTTAAAAAATAAGGTATCAGCGTAAAATAATGAAATAATCTAATACCAGACTTCCTCATAAATATAGTTATACTGTGTTGAGTGTCATATTATATTAATAATGTGCTTGATATTTTAATCTTGGTAATGAAAACTAAATACCAATAAAAAGTTATATACATGAAAAGTACTTTCAGGTATAATTTGTAAAATAATTTATAATACTGAATTTATAGTCATTTAATCTGTTTATTAATCTATATGTTAGTTAGGATTAATCTATATGTTAGTTAGGATTAAAATACATTTACCCACACTCGCTCCGCGCCAGACTTCCTTGGACCCATCACGGCCAGTAGCCCGGCTCGTGATTCAGAATATGAAGAGCCTCAAACAGTTCCTCAGGGTCTTAACAGGAAGTCGACCATCTTGTAGATGGGCGGCCACGGATCTTTGACATCCCGTGGGATCCAGTCGAACGGCTCTAGTCCAGCGGTTGTCTCCAAATCGCATTACAGTCCAGCCCATCTGATTTTCGGCCTTGGCAAACGACACACTCACTTTAAGAAATTTAATATCAACGCTTACGTAATACAGCAGACAGGGTGCTTGCATTGCACAGGATCGACCTGGGTTGTTCTGTCCCCAGCACTGCGTCACGTTCCCCCACACCCCACCAGGAACGATCCCTAAGTACATTGCTTGGCATAAGCCCTAGGCACAAGAGGGTGTGGTCCCAAAACAAAGCAAAGCCTCTGATAAAAGTATATTAGAAATTTTCTTAAATTTGCCTATTTTCTTATTCCTAACCATGTTCCCCAGAGAAATGTTAAATTTGTTTAATTATGTTAAATTTGTTTATATATATGTATGTATTTTTATATTTTATTACTCATCTCTAAAAGAATTATCTAAAAGTGTTACTTGCATTTTTTACTTCAAATGCATAGACTTTTCCACTCAAAATTTTAAGATGGAAATTCATAGATATGAACAAAGAATATAATTATTCTTAGAGAAAAATCTTATACATGTTTAGTTTGATAATAAAATGAAATGCATCTATTTAGATTTAGAATGTATAACAGAAAAATATGTAAAGAAACAACAAAACTTTTATTTCTTAGTAGGTAAACTTTTGAAAGAAAAAATGTTGTAAGTCAAGAGAGCTATGAAACTTTATAGGGATAATTAACTCATGAGCAAAATGATTTGGACATTGAATATGTTCTGGAAAACACCTTTTACAATAACAGGCGTTCATAACATCACCCTGTAATTATACAAGACTTTCAGTGAACGTAGACTAGTTCCGGCACTGCTTTTTGCTAATGGTATTTATTTAGGTCTTTTCCCGGGTAGCCCCTTGACCTTTGCTGATCTTGGTTATTACTCACCATTTCCCTACAGACTGCAGATGATCCTGATACTAAACTTAATGAAGAGTTCCCGGAACTAGGGAAGAGGCCTAGCTGAATCAAACCTTTACCTCTGGTTCCTCTAGCAAACTATATTACTTTCTGTTGTTGCAGACTTAATATGTCTTTAAGCGGTGAATAAGAACCTAGAAATGCTGTATCATTTTATAGCAGTGAAAATCTAAAGCCTAAAAAAAGTAGGCTGTATTGCCTTTTGGTGTATGGAATATTAATATTCCACAAGCAGTAATAGAGCCTCGAACTCGATTCCTTGGGAGTGAACTGAGGAAGTTTTATTAACCATATATGGTTCAGGCTCCAAAGAAACATGCCTCAAAAATGCTGGATTCCACAAAGTTTGGTTGCAAGTGTAGAAATAGGACAGGACACTGTTTTCTTCAGCCCCAACCAAGATGAAGCATCTCAGGTTTCCAGGTTAAATGGCTCAGAAACCTTATGCTAGAACCTTCTCACTGCCCCACTTTGCTTATTTTTAAGTCAAGCATGAACTCATCTCTTAGTGTTTGCCAGCGTTTGGATGAATGTCAGCATCAGGCCACTGTAATAATGGTTTAAGATTATTTAATCCTATTACTTATACACTTCATTAGGCTGAGTGAATTGTTGGCAGTGGTTCAGTAAACTTCCTACTTTAGAGATAAAAGGATAGAAAGAAAATAGGGAAGGAGTCTGTCCCTCGTTTTCTTTCATATTTATCTTATATCTCTTAAAGGATAAAGGAATGATAATTACCCAGTCACCGTGTGGAATCTGTGTTATTAGGGTCTTCTGAACTACTCTGTACCCTCAGAAGAGGAAAAAAAATGCAATAACCTTAAATTTCCAATTAGAAGGGAAAGCATGGGATAGAATTGTGAGGGGGAAGCCTGGGATGGGAGGGACAGATGGAAGGAAGTAGTATAAAGAGAGAACTTTAAATCCATAGTTAATGTAAAAATAAATGTAGTATCCCTAGGTATGATACTGTCCTTAATTTGGGGGCCTAGTGTGAGGCAGCGTGTTATTTTAAGAAGGAATAAAGTAATAACTTTCTCATCTTGACCAGATACTGTTCTGCATTCTACCCATTTTTTAGGCTTACCTTCCCCATAAACAGGCTAAAAGTAGCCTTTCTTCCCTCAATGGCTACAGTCCTGTTTGTGGAGAGGCACAAAAAATGAGCATAAAATTCACATATGGGGGCTCTGATTAGCAACCAACTGTATGCACAGGCCAGGCCCTAGGGACATGGACACAAAATCTGAAAGAGAAAATTTTGCTTAAATTGAATTAGCAAAGGACAATTATTAGTCAGCATTTCCATCTCTGGAATGTTCTCTGTCCACTGCCAGATTCGGAGATCATAGAGTCCCGGCCACAAGCCATATGACCTGAGCACTTGATTTTTTTCCCCTTCCTATGTCAGAGGTCATCTGCTTTGCAATTACTTGGAGAAAAAGTTGCTAGCAAATGAAAGGTTCTAGATTAAACTTCCCAGAGCACAAGTGCCCCAGAAGTTTATCTATAATTTGAACAGAATGATTCTAATGCATGCTCAGGTTGTTGGTTCTTACACTTCCCAGTCCAGCTCATCCACAACAGCCACTAGATATTCACTTTCATCTCCCTTCTCTCTCCTACACGATATTTGCGGGAACACTTCCCTAGACTGGACTCTTCTTTCATGAATGTCTTGAGTTGTTCCGACTGCTCTGTGCCTCTCCTGATCTTCCTCATCAACCAACTTTAAAAAGCTTTCCTAGAACTTCCCCAATTAACACAACCTTTTCTGAACATGCAAAGTCTGTCTTTATCCTTCTCCCAGTGGGTAGCACTCTCCAACTGGAGTTTACAGTTATTTGAATCCTTGACACAGCCTGGCACTGATTTAAAAACATTAGATTGGACAGAGCGTATCAGTAAGCACTTTTAATCCATCTTTATGTTCTCCATAGTTCTTATCACAAGAGGAGACTCTATTGCTGCTTTGATATTGGGTGCTGCCTTCAGAAGACACCCAGTTTCACTTTATTTTTATAAGTTTCTGGGCCACACCAGGCAATGTAACCAGGCAATGGGATTACACCTGACTCTGAAGTCAGATCACTCCTGGCAGTATTTGGGGACCCAGGTGAGGTTTCAGGGCTCAAACTCAGATCAGCTCTGTGCAGGGCAAGCACGGTAATCACTGTACTATCACTCACACCCCATCAGTTTCAGTTTACAATCCAGCATCTGTCACTGGAGAGGATCTCTAAACGTGTGCCCTTTGGGAAGTACCTTGGATTTGAGACATTGTGTGATTGTGTGTGTGTGTGTGTGTGTGTGTGTGTGTGTAAGAAGCAAAGAGAATTTGGCTCAGGCTCCTGTAGCAGTCATTGCTGAGATGTAAATGTAAAAGATTGGCAAGATTGCTGTGAAATGAAGCAGCTGTCTAGCTTCCAGCCCCAGAAGTATCACAAGAGCTGCCCCCTCAAGGTCAATGATACAGACCCGACTCACAGACGAAAAATTACTAGGCAGATTGACTGGAATTTCTCTGATGTTCTGATGACTTTTAGTGGGATCGTCAGTCCATCCCACATCCAGGATGACTTATAAAGTAAATAAATAACAATCTGCTTCCTGCATCTCTTTTACTTATCTTCCTATAGTCAGGCGAGGCCGGCCAGGTTGGAGGTGTCATTTATAGAGGCAAGCGTTCTTTCTAAATACTTCTAGTGACAGTCACACATGACACAATGTTCTGTTGACAGTCTTCAAAAATAAGACTATCACTGTAATTGTTTACTCTTTTCTAGCCTGAAGATTATATTTGCTGTGTGAATGGGGTGGGACAATTGGATGTCAAGAGAGGGGGAAAGTTCTGCTTACTTAGAATGTCACAATTGGCTGGAGTACTCAGGTGCTAAGCAAACTGAAAGTCAAAAACACACAGTCTTTCTGAGTCTGAAAAGTTAAATCAAATTGTTTTCAAAGGTTGGTAAATATCTTCCACATAGATAACTTTTTCTTGAAGAGCTCTTTAATAATGCTGAAAGATACTTGAAGCCATTTATGTTAAGACAGATATCAAATCATGTTGGCTAAAATAAATGGAACCTGCTAAAATAAATGGAACTTTCTAAAATGCATCTCTTCGAAAGGTGAAAATTTATATTTTAGTCTAGTGCTCTCAAAGCAAAACAAAGCTTTCTTCACAAGCTCAGCAGTGGTGTATGCATTTAGATCTAGAGGGCAGGAATGAAGCAAGGACATCTAAGGAAAAGGAACATTTCAATGACCTGCCTGCCTGGAAGAAGAGGCCAGTAGCAGTGCATCCTATGGTAAATCTTTGCTCCTAGTGCCAGCTTCCATTCTTGTTCCACCCTTGGCAGAACCAGTGGGAACTATTACTGTTCCTTTTAACAAATGATCAAAATAGAGGCTTAGAAACCTGGGGCTTTGGGAAACGAGGAATTAGTACAGGATTAAAGCTGAACTTTTGAGCTCCCACACTATGAATCTTAGCCTCCACCTTTTCCTTAATAGATTTAGGTTAATAGCTGGGCTGCCACGAGATAGAACTTCTTTAAGTCAGAAAACCTCGTAGTTTCATCCCTCACGTTCCATTTCTCTGAAGTGCTGTTGTGAGAATCCTGCCTGAGCCCTTCCCGCTGAGGACCCCCTCCCATGCTGATGTTGACCTGTGCTTTCACCTAGCACCTTTTTATGTGTATACCACCGTGAGATATACAATTACAACGATGTGCATGATCGGATTTCAGTCATACAGTGTTCCAGCACCCTTCCCTCCACCAGTACCCTATTCCTGCCACCAATGTCCCCAGTTTCCCTCCCACCTCCCCAGACTGCCTCTATAGCAGGCTCTTTTCTTCTCTCTCTTTCTCTCTTTCTCTCGTTCTCTCTCTACTCTCTGTCTCTCTATCTTTCTATTTCTTTCTCTCTTTCTCTCTCTATCTCTCTTCTCTTACACATTGTGACTTGCCCTACAGACCTTTGTCTCAACTCTTCATTGTTTCTCTAATGATAAACCAAGAACTCCTGAATCTGGCTTATTATTCTCTTATTCATCGTTTCTCTTTCTAAACACTCCTAAAATCTTACCCCACCTTTCCCAAGAATGCCCAAACTGGACTTTCACCCTGTGTTATTTGCTTACATTTTTTTTGTTTGGTTTGGATTTTTTTTTCATGATTGTATTAGTTCAGGTTGCCATATCAAGTACCATAGGTCAGGTGACTTAACAATGGAAATGTATTCTCACAGTTATGGAGATTGCAGTGCCAGCTAGTGGTTTCTGGCGAGAGTGCTCTTCTCTGCTTTTCCCTGAACTCTCATATTCAGGGTGAGGTGCAGTATACCTCTGGAGTCTCCTTTTTATTTTAAAAGCATTAATTCTATGATGTGGGGCTCCATCTCATAACCTCCTCTAATCCTCAGTGCCTCCCATTGCTTCAGCCTACAAATACTATCACATCACATTAAGAGCTAAGACTTTGTCATGAATTAGGGGAAGGAAGACACTTTTGCGTCCACACAAATGAGTTGCCTATTTGTTTGTTTGTTTGAGGGCCACACCCAGTGGTGCTCAAGGCTTACTCCTGATGCCTGATCCTGAAGGATCACTCCTGGCTATATGACTATATTGGAAACTCTGTGAGGTACCAGGCATCAAACCCAGGTCAACCACATGTAAGGCAAATACCTGACCCACTGTACTATAGTTCTAGCCCCTAAATCACACTTTGGGCCATGGGTCTGAAAATACATTATCAGCCCGGGTTGATAGGTTGGTGTTCAGAATATCTCAGGAGTCTGTGTATAAGCACTTTGCATTTAGATATTTAGAAGGTGTTTATTGAGGATCCGGTTGCCTTCAAAGAATTTTACTAGACATTCAATAGGACCCTATTAATGTTTAGCATTTTATAAAGCCTTGCTGCATTTTTCCTTTGAGGATCTGCTTTAACCCATAAGAAGTTACCTCACTTTTTGAGATAAGAAAAAAAGAGAAAGACTCGATTCTGTAGAAGATTGTTTCTCATTCCTATTAGATCATTAGGAAATTGGCACAAATGGCAAGAAGCCAGACTGGCCTGATTCTGCCTGGTCAGTGTCTGCAGGTCCTTCCAGCAAAGCTGCTGGAATAACAATGTGTTCTCCCAGAAAGTGCATTTTGTCAAAGTCTCTTGGAATTAACTCCTCATGCATGGATCGATAAACCTCACCGACTTGCCAATGTAATTAAGAGGTGGCAGGTTAAGCATTACTATTAATTAAGTTCAAAGTAAAATAAAATGAAGAAAGTTGTCTTTTTGTGAACTTGTACTGTCAGATTTTGCTCAAGGTGTTTCTTATCTTTATCAAGGAAAATCCAGGAAATGGAGGGGGTTATTGCTTCCCTGGCCTGAGGAAAGTTAGCACTAGGACATAGGTCTCTTGAGTACTTTAAACTGAAGTGATATTCTTTTCTCATTGTAAGCTCTTTTGAAGAAGAACCTTCTATGTCCAAGGGATTGTGTTCTAAGCTCTAGGATATACAAGCAGAGGCACACCAACTCCTTTCTCCCATGCAAGGCTTAAGTAAGAGAAACATTATGCGTATGATTAAATCTCACACAAGGGAAACTGTGAGTAATTTTCTGGCTGTGATGAGGTTATAGAAAAGTGTGGGCCCCCGGGCTTTTCCCCGCCCCCCCCCCCCCGGCCCCCCCCCCCCCCCCCCCCTCACCGAAACCCCTGCCCGGTTGACCCCAAAAAAAATAAAAAATAATAAAGAAAAGTGTAGGAGGAGGAAGACCCAGAACGCACTGCTTGAAGATCTTCCATAGGATGCATCGTTTCAACCAGGCCTTGAACATGGAGTGGGATTCAATAAAAAGGAGAAAGAACCATTCTAGTTTCTAAACATTCGTTTTCCATATTGAACTCTCATTTCCAGCCTCTAGAAGTAAAAGAAACCAGCCCATGGGCAAGGAAGGATGTATTTGGCCTTTCTACCATGTGTGTTTTCTGTAGCAGAAACGGTTTTGAAATACCTGCATTGTCAGTGTTTCTAGCATAGATCTTTCTGCATTAGTAACAGTCTTGAATTTGTGGCCTTTTTCTGGTAGTATTCATGGATTCATCAGCAAGGCCAAATTGCTTTATTGTGAGACCACAGAAACCAGAAATGTGGAAAGACCCATGCGGACTCAATCCTTCTACTGAAAAGGTCAATGCTCAAGAAGAAAGGAAAGAAGTTCCATTGTAGTCCCTAAACAGTTTTAGACCTTCGGTTGATAGACTTTATTAATCTCATCCAACGGAGGATAATATTAATGGCATAAAGACTTCAAGACCTTGGAGATTCTCATCTAAAACTCCTCTTTCTGCAGATTAGTAAACTGACGCCTGTAAGAATATAATTTTCCTTGGCAAGGGAGAACCATGTGAATTTTCTAAATCATATAACCACCAGTTTACTTGATATTTGTTACTTTCACATGGAAGAGAATTATTAGACTCTTTCAGGAAAGAATAACTTGACTCCCAGTTCCCTGAATTACCGTTGGATGGCATTAGGCAACTTCACTTAATAATCTACCTGTTCTCCAGCTATGTTAATTATATATCTTTATATTTACCACCTGTACCAATCGCTTAGTATAATAATACCTTATACTTAAATGCATGTGCTCAAAGTACTTTATAGTTGTTTTTCATTTGATGTTCACAACAATTCCACAAGGCAGGTGTTATTCCTAGCTTAGATATGAGAAATCTGGGCTGAGAAAAGGGTAGTCCATGTGGCCCCCTTTTCCTGACTGTGTCTAGCTTTCTTAATTCTCTATCTGCTGGCTGCCTGAACTGACCTTTTATTTTTTATCAGTTCAATGAAGATACATTAGTCTCCCTTTATATTTGAATTATTTAGTCAATATTGGGTTACAAAGTTAAAAAAAAAAACTTCCCCAATCTTTGTATGATTACCACTTAAAAAATCATATTCAAAACAGTAAACTTGTACAACCTTAAGAGCATCAATGGTATATGAACTGTCTTTGAGGTACGGAAAGGCAAGAATGGAAGATGTTCCTCTAGAGCTAGTTATCTAGCATGACACAATGCTGTATCACCAGCTGAATAATGTGTGACTTGCCACCTTTTATGTATCTCTGTGGCTCCTTGCTAAGGCCTGACACAGCTTGTATTCAGTCACTATTTGTTGATGAGTGTAATAATCATTTCCCCCTTCCATTCTACATCCAGAGAGGTTTTTTGTAGGCCTTGGCTTTAATAGACCTTAATTTGCAAAGGACCTGCTCTCTGATTTTTATTTTCATCTATCTATCTATCTATCTATCTATCTATCTATCTATCTATCTATCTATCTATCTATCTATCTATCTATCTATCTATCTATCTATCTATCTATCTATCTATCTATCTATCTATCTATCCATCCATCCATCCATCCATCCATCCATCCATCCATCCATCCATCCATCCATCCATCCATCCATCCATCCATCCACCACCCACCCACCCACCCACCCACCCACCCACCCACCCACCCATCTATCTATCTATCTATCTATCTATCTATCTATCTATCTATCTATCTATCTATCATCTATCTATCATCTATCTATCTGTTTGTTTGTATATCTATTTATTTGTTCATTTGTTTGTTTATTGGAATTTTGGGTCACACCTGGTAATGCTCAGGGGTTACTCCTGGCTTTTCACTCAGGAATTTCTCTTGGTAGTGCTCCAGGGACCATATGGGATGCCGGGGATCAAACCCGAGTCGTGACCCGAGTCGGTCACGTGCAAGGCAAATGCCCTACCCATGTGCTATTGCTCTGGTCCCAGGGACCTGTTCTTTTTAAAACTCATTTTTTAAAGACAATTTAAAAAGTTGATGAGATAACTCAGAATTATCAAATATCATTACCATAATGGTACCCTATTTTAACCACCTAATGGCCAACATTTGTAGTTTAAAACATACTTATATTGTCTTTTCTCTTAATACGGTGAACTGAAGCTTTCATTGAGGGATCTTAGCACATCAAAACATCCTTTTTATTATTTTTTATTTTTAAAAAACGTAATCATTTCTTTTTTAATTAATGTTACAACATCAATGAAAACAGTATCAAACATTCCAAAATTTTCCACAGAACAGGGATAAAATTTCAGCTCAATTCAGTGGCAAAGAACTCTCCCATTTTCCAAATTGTGGGGAATTTTTTTCTCATTGCAGAGTTGCGACTGAATTTGTGAATTGCACAAACTTGAAATTGTGCTCCCCAGCTCTGGTTTTATCCATTGCTTTATTTTGGTCACATTAGACAGAGCATTTCCCAGAACCTATATCTACATTTTCAGGTTTTGGAAAGCTTACTGGCAAATTTTAAGAATAAATATTATTTTAAGAGACTATAAATAAAGTGCCACTGAGATCTTTTCTTATTTATATAAAGGAACTGTCTTTAATCATCAAATTTCCAAGGCAGACTTAGTCTAATGCTGCTATAGCTGGAAGCTCAGTGAAGAAATTCCAGGGAATGTTAAATAACAGAGTGACTTGTTTGTGTCAATCTCCCTGAACTTCCTGATAATACTAGTAGAAAGAGTGAATTGCATTGTAAAGGTGAATGTAATTTACCTGACACCAAGCCATACCCCACTGTGTGCATACAAACACAGACACAAGCTCATACCAAAGTTAAGAACCTACAACAAAATAAAGCTCTGTTTATCCTAAAAGGGTTGTAAAATTGATGTCTACCAAAAAAAAAAAATAAATAAATGAAAAGATTGTCTTGAAAAATAGTATCGGCATTGTAAACAGACACTGAAACACTAATCTATCTACCGAATACCAATTTGAATGAAACAAGAAAAGAGAAGGTATAATTGAAAGATTTTTGAGTATGGTTGTTTATTTGTATGCCTCTGTAGTACGTGTCTCTATGTGTGTGCATGGAGGGAAGTATTGAATTTGAGAGTAATTTATGGAAAGTGCTGCCAGCATGGTATTTCATATGCTCCACAATTTGAATTTAAACTACTCGATGGGATCATTAAGATTATTATGCCTGTTTTTGAAATTTTGAATTCAAATGACAACTTTACAATTTAAAAAAAAAAGAGATGCCCTTTAAAAACTGAAGAATGTTATTCCACTTATAGAAATTCATGTGGTTTGAAGTAATTTACCACCTTCACTTCTGAAAAAAAATACCTGACGATAATGCCCACAAAAGAAAGGCATTTCAGAGGAAGTAAATATTATAGACATGACATTCCCTCTACAAACAAAACTGTATTGTAACGCTGACTCTGTGGACAATGAATATTCCATTCAGCACAATGACAGCAGAACATCAGGAAAGAATGTGAACCAATGTGGGCTGTTGCCGAGGCCTGATGATTGTGAGGCTGAGTAGTTCATAAAAGGCCTCTTCAAACTCATCGAGTATGCCACTTGGTTCTCTATGTATGGGTCTTAGAGTATGGACTTTCTACGTCTATTTTGTGCCAACTAGTCAAGTAAACAATTTCTAAAAAGAAACAGAATACTTATTTCCAAAGGAATTCCACTTGCAGTGGATTTTGTAGTTACTTTGCAATGAATTTTCTATCCCCATTATGTATCTTAAAAAATAAGTGTAGTTCTACTTAAGGGAAACTTATTATCTCTGAAGGTAAATTGTTGTTTTGTGAAATTCTCTAAAGGTTATAAAGTTATTCTCATTTTTTTACTAAAATTCATTTCCTTAAAACATCTACCGTCTGCCCCAGAAAAATGCATCTTCCTCTTGAAACCTTTCTGGTATTTTTAAGTAAATTCTTGCATCCATCTAAATACTCCTACTAAATTCGACCTCTCCATCAACTTGTCAGTCCTGTTGTAAAATCCAGTCTTTTGGATTTGTCCAGAATACCACTATTCTTCTTCTACTGTGCTAGTCTTTCCATTGCCATACATAAGGAACTTGGCAAATAGAATTTAATTCAAAAAACTACTACCAAAAGGAGTCTGACTTCTGTGACACATTTTAAGTTGAAGGAAAATTTTATTACTCATTTACCATTTCTAGTGGAGTAAAGTTAGATAGCACATTAGACCTTACTCTCTTCGATACCTTTTAAGTAGAAGTGAGATGTATGAATGATCATTTTCTAACTTAAGGTATATGTTTTATCTCCATAAAGGGATAGCGTTCATTTCTTTGCACTCTTAGCATTCAGCAGTATCCTGGCATTGAAATGTTTATTGAATGTTAAATAATAGTAGCAAAGTAAATGATAATTCATGTTTTCCTGCTTGTCAAACTTCCTTCTAATTGGAACATGGTGTACAGGTTTTCTTTTTTTTTTTTTCTAATGAGTAAATCAATGTCGAGAGACCCCAAATCCCCAAACAGCCAACTTTGAGACAACCTGCTAAGCCGTTCGGACTGATCCCCGGAGTCAAGACACACCCCACCTCCTCCTGCCCCAACCTCCCTCCCCCACCCCAGAGGATTGAGATATACCTGAAAACAGAGCTGGTTAGAGAACTTGGATTTTCATGTAAACTATACAACTCCTTGCCACTATGTGATTTTATTTGTATACCCTTTCTAGTTGTATTTATATGCCCTTATTAGAATTAGTATTTAAACACAAGTACTCCTGGTAAATTTGAGCATAGTCCTTTGGGTTTCAGGGAGCTATCAGTGAATATTTTTGTTTGTTTTTGATATTTAATTTTATTTCTTTTCTTTTAACTTGACTGCCTTTTATTCAAAACAAATCTTTAATAACTTATGAGAATGAGTAGTGTGTGTGGGCCAGGCGCCCTAATGCAGCAATGGACTCTCTAAAAGTTCCCAGCAGGAGATTCTCCCCACACCCACCCCAAATGCATGAGTGCATAGAGAGAAGAGACTTCAGCAAAAGAGATGGTGTTCTCAAATGAACCAGAGTTGGGAAAAGTTCAAGCTCAGGGCTTCTACTCCTCTGCCAGATTTTCCCTCTGGTTGGACACAGTCCTCGAGGCTAAAGTTTATGCTTAGTCTAGACTTTCACTCAATCCAACCCTTTCTTCTAAAGACCAATTTCACCATGGCCCCCATGCATTTTCCTCTCACACCAATCTCTTTCTGCGTCACGTTTATCAGAGGAGCCTGCCATCCTTTTCAGAATGATCATGAAAATGTGTGTATTCAAGTAAGTGTCCTAACCATAACAGCTCTTTCCAGTAATCCCAGTACTGTGCAGCTAATTCCAGGAATGGAGGAGATACTTTCACTAGTTAGGCAATGGGTCATCCTTCCTAATGAGATTGAGTAACAATTCAAGTTGTATTTCAAGCATGAATCTGAGTGCTGAGAGATCATCTGAGTCCAGGTTGACCGTACTGGAGATATTCTTGGGAAAAAACAATTAGACTAGGGGTGGGGTGTGTGTGTGTGTGTGTGTGTGTGTGTGTGTGTGTGTGTATTCAGTGGGCAGCACTCTTGGAAAGAAGCTAAGTATATTTTTAGCTTCTTCATTATATAAAATGTCTACAACAACATTTAAAGGCTTTCGTGCCAGTGAGACTGGCACACATCACAATGAACAAAAGCAACCAGTGTTGGTGTGGCTACAGGTTAAAAAGGAACCCTGATTCACTGCTTGGGGGAATGTTAACTGCTCTAACCTTTTAGGAAAACAATATGACTCTTCTGAAAAAGTCTAGTATTTCAGCTTCTGTATGACTCAGCAATTCCACTTCTGGGTTTCTACCCCATCATCCCATAACTCAGTCTAGAAAAGATTTCTATACTATCATTACAGCTCTATTAACAATAACAAATTCCAGAAACAAAGTATCCAAGATCAGAGGACTGGATAAAGACACTCAAAGTGCAAAAGAAAGGAGAGAGAGAGAGAGAGAGAGAGAGGAGAGAGAGAGAGAGAGAAGAAAAGTGCCTGAGTGCTTGCCATAGAGGCAGGATGCAGGGGGGATGGAATCTGGGGACATTGGTGGTGGGAAATGTGCACTGGTAGAGGGATGGGCATTGGAACACTGTCTGACTGAAATCAATCATGAACAGCTTTGTAATTAATAAATTATAAAAAGGACACTGTGGTACATATACATAATGGAGTACTACTTGACTGCAAGAAACCATGAAGTGATGAAGTTTGCTGCTATGGGGATATAGCTGGACAGTGTCATGCTGAAGAAAATGAATCAGAGCGAGAGGCACAGATACAATGATATTTCTCACATTCTAAATAACAGAATAGAAGAATTCTTGCCCAAAGGCATTAATTGAAACTGAAAACTTGTCTTTAGTAGGAAACTTAGCACAGGGAGTGGGGAGGTGGATGAGGGACCCTGGGACAATGGTAGAGGGAAACAGTTTCCCAGGCAGAAGGTTTGGTGCTGGACTAGTTCATGTATGAAACCCTACTAATAACAGTTTTTAAGGCATGGTGGCCAAAGCAGTTTTGTAAATTAAAGGGGTCTTTGAACAAAGATCAAGTAAGTGTTTAGAGAGTGAATTGTGCCATTTGTTGAATATATTCAGTCCTCACCAGTATGTACTGCATTAAAAGATATGTGAACATTTGAGAAAGATCCAAAAGTTTAAATGAAACATCAGTATTCTACCTGTAAATGGAGACAGAGAATGGATTACCATGTCTTCTCTCCGTTCACCTCCTCTCCCTTCCTCTCTCTCTCCCTTCCTTTCCCCTCTTCTTACTCCTCTCTGCTCTCTATTCTTTCACTCCTCCTCCTTCAAGTCAAGTTTGCTAGTTATATACCTCACAAAAGGGGGTGCTGGGAATTCAAGGGTTCAAGATCGTGAGACAATGAGGTGTAAAAAGCCCCAGGTTCCCATGGCAACCTACCTGGGAACCTCCCCCAGAGATAGAAATTTGCCTTGGGACTATAGACCTGCCCAGGACAAAGGCAGAATCCCTCTTGTTTCCTCCTTTCCTTTGCTGGTAAACAATCATCTTAATAATATGTTCAGTCACTTTGTTTAAACACAGTAAGAGATACAGACATTTATCTATGCCCCGGATTAAATCTACTTTTTTTTTTTTCTTTTTTGGGTCACACCCGGCAATGCTCAGGGATTACTCCTGGCACTTTGGTCAGGAATTACTCCTGGCGGTGCTCAAGGGACCTTATGGGATGCTGGGAACCGAACCCAGGTTGGCTGTGTGCAAGGCAAACAAACACCCTACCTGCTGTGCTATCGCTCCAGCCCCCAGGATTAAATTTAAAGGGTGTCTCTTCCTGGGACATCTCACCATCTATTCCGGACTACAGTCCTCTGGCCAGGTTAGGTGTTTTCTTAACCCCGAATAGGGTCCTACATCAGTTGCTTGTCTTTGGGGTCAGGGCAGAGTTAGTTCCATGACCATGCTCTTAGCTTATTATACTGCTGATGACAGTTTTTCCCATGTCAAGGACAGATAGTTACTTTGCCCTGGGTCCATCCAAATCCACTGACAGTGAAAGAGGAAGCCTCAGTTTCCCCTTGGCAACCTGAGAGAACCCCATAGTTTCTCCTTGCCAGCAGTTTCCATTTACCCCCCCATTGACCTTCCCTGCATTTTCTCTAATACCTGATTGACAACAATACAAAGTATCTTTAAAAGGCTGACACTAAATTTACTTTTAACTTAGTCTTGTACTAAATTCCTCCCTTCAAGGGGAGTTCCTTTCCTTTCTTTTCTACTTTCCAATAAGCTCTTCTACTCTCCAACTCTGAGTCTGAGCATCTTTATTACTCAGTATTTTTATTCGTGAAAACATTGAAGAACCTGGGAATCACGATCGAACAAGAGACCTGCCACCTCTGCTTCTGTCTAGACCTGCCAAAGCTGCTTCTGCCTAACCAGCATCAACAGGATCCTTCTTTTGAGGTACAAGGAACTAGAATCAATCCAAGGGCAACTGAAGTTTAAGTTAGAAAACTGAAGGATGCCCAGAAGTAAATATTTCAGAGTTAATTACTCCTGTATTACAAATGCACAGTCTTAAGTGTTGACCTATGTCTATACAAAAGGATGCTGCTCTAACATAAGAATATGCAAAAGGCATACAGAAAAGAGGAGAACAACATTTTAGGGAGTCACTGTCTTCCCGTTCATCACCGATTTGCTCAAGAGGGCCCCAGTAACATCTCCATATGTCCTGTCTCATGCTAGTAGAGCCCAAGGGCATCTGCTTGCTCCAGGAACATAAAAGAGCCTCAAACCATTCCATCAGGTCACGGGAATGAGGTCTATAATTGCTACTGGTATTTGGCATATAAACATTTCTGTTACTGGTTTTGGCACATCGAACATGCATCGGACAGCTTGCCAGGCTCTGCAGTGTGGGTGCTATATATACCAATTGGAATATCACGCCTCACTCAAGTGAGAGAAGGAATCCGGAGTTCTGACCTCCATCGCTATTCTAGAATCAGGGGCGCTGTCTCGTTTGCCAAGGCATCGAAAATCAGATGGGCTGGCCATGTAATGCGATTTGGTGACAACCACTGGACTAGAGCCGTTACCGACTGGATCCCACAGGATGTCAAAAGATCACGTGGCGCCCACCTACAAGATGGTCAGACTTCCTTGTCAAGACCCTGAAGGAACGGTTTGAGGCTCTTCATATTCCTGAATGAACCAGATGCCATTGGGCTACAGTGGCACATGATAAGGTCCAATGGAAATGTTACTGGTGCCTACTCGAGCAAATCGATGAATAACGGGATTCAAGTGATTAAGTGATTTGGCATATCAAATATGGCATGGGTAGCTTGCCAGGCTCTGCTGTGCAGGTGGCATACTCCTTGTAGTCACCTCTGATCTCCAGCATTTATTGATGAACAGCGTGGCCACAAGGGGCAGCGCGAGTTGGGCTGTGATCAGTTCTTCTGGTTGGAGTTCTGATGAGAGGGAGTCAGGATGTGGAAAATGGCAGCCCTCATGGAGTAGGGGGTCATCTGGCTACTTGCAAGGCTCTGCTGGGGTGATGGCCCAGGGCTAGAACCTGCCATCCCTCCTGGGCGACTCATGATCAATGACATCACTGTCTTCCGTTCATCATTGATTTGCTCCGCGCGGTACCAGTAACATCTCCATATGATCTGTCTTATGCAAGTAGAGCCCAAAGGCACCTGCTTGCTCTTGGAACATAAAGAGCCTCAAACCATTCCATCAGGTCATGGGAATGAGGTCTATAATTGTTACTGGTATCTGGCATATCAAATACGACATGGGCAGCTTGCCGGGCTCTGCCGTGTGGGTAGCATACTCTTGTAGTCATCTCAAAATCCAGCATTTATTGATGAACCGCGAGGCCGCCAGCGGCCGTGTGAGCCAGGCTGTGATAGGCTGGTCTGCTGGATGGAGTTCTGACGAGGGGGAAGTCCAGATGTGGAAAATGGAGGTCCTCATGGAGTGGGGGCGTCGTCTGGCTTGTTGTGAGGCTCTGCTGGGGTGGCGGGCCAGGGCTAGAACCTGCCATCCCTCCTGGGCGCCTCATGAGTGACTGGGCACAGTGAGAGCCAGTAGCAGCTCTACCCCATGTCTGTCTCTCAATTGTCTGATCAATGACATATGTTACATATAAATGCACATGATTACTATGTAATGTACAATAGAGCAATAGAGTTAAAAAAACTATAGAGGGAGGGGAATAAAATGAAAGGAAAGGAAAAAATAATAACTCCTGTGACTATCCAAACAAAAATTTCAGGAAACTGGCAACCTTGAAAGTATAAGACCCAGCTTTGCATGTGGCCGACCTGGGTTCAATCCCGGCATCCATATGGTCTAAACACAGAGCCAGAAGTGGTCCAAGAGTTTCACAGAGTGTAGCCAAGTTACCACCCCGAACTTAGGGAGTCACTGCACTGCAATAGGCAACTGACACTTGCTGAGTAGGAGACAGAAGGCTGTAAACAAAAGGTAATAGGACAGATGACCACTTCTCAGACATGTGGGAGACAGGGCTTTTGTTGAGGACCGGTCTGTAGATGACTTTCTCCAGTCTTTCCAACATGAAAGAAGAACATAGAAAAAAAAATGTTTCTACATAAATCTCCTGACATGCATGAACAAAGGCCTACAAGGCGATTTCTTTTTAGAAAGAGCAGCACAGTTCTTGACATGCCAGGGTGGCTGTAATTTGGTTATACCAGTCAATGCCTTTTGTAAATAAATGGTTCTTGACTTCATTACAAATGAGATGAATTGCAAATTAATGCTAGGTTATACCAAAATGCCAGATTCGAGAGTGTCTTAGTGTTTGGACCATTTTCCCTCTTAACTCAGTTTTCAACCAAAAGGTTGCCACTAGTATAATATATTTTTTATTTTTCTAAAGAAAGGGTTACTAAATTACAAAGAAAAAGATATAGTCAGCTTGTTGAATGATGATATATATTAAATGACTATATATAAATCAAGTGCCAATGTAGCACTACTTCCTAAAGCATATTTAATAAATCTCACTGTTATTTCTGAGATTCCTCCATAAGATATTATACCATCCCTTTTGCACATAAGTGAAAAAATGAAAACTTATATTTTAATATCTCCCAATGCTTTGATTTCTCCCAACATGCTTTCCTGAAAACTAAATGAACCCAACAGTGAATATTTTGCTCATCCTAGGAGGAAAAAAAAAATTAATCCACAGCAATCACACAACCTATAATGCTATCATTATAGGTTGTGACCTACTTGACCCTCAATGCACAACTTGCGTTTTTATACTCTGCCCTTTGCTATTTCTTTCCACTTTATTACCCTATTTCTGATACCAGTAAGTCTAGCAAGAAACCAGAGCAAACCACACATCATGCAGTCAGTCCATTCTCAACATTCAGACTCCATATTTCCTCACAGCGCCATCGAAGAGAAATCCTGATCTTTCCCTTTAAGTTTTATCAGTAAATGCTCGAGATGAGAGCCTTCTACTGAGACTAAACTACCTACATGATAGAGCCTGGAAAGCTACCCATGTTTAATTTACATGTTATGCCAAAAACTAGTAACAATTATGGACCTCAGTTCCATAACCTGAAGAATGGTTTCAGGCTCTTCCTGTCCCTGTAGCAAGCAGATGCCCTTGGGTTACACTTGCTTGTGACAGGACTAATGGAGATATTACTAATGCCCACTCGAGCAAATCAATGAACAATGGGAAGACAGTGATACAGTGATACCCTATTTCTGAATGCTCCCTCTCCCTTCACACATTTTTTTCTGCAAGGAATGCCAAGTTCATACTTCACAGTGAAATGTTAGTCATCAGAGATACTCCCTGAGCCTTTGCCATCAAATATGAGCTTTTCCTTTCTGTTTCCTCTGTTCTGTGTCAGAAGTCTCCTTTGTCAAGGCTGATTGATCTACACGTCTATGCTTATCTGTTCATCCTGGTCCTCTGAGGACCTGGCTTCATACACTGTCTCTCTATCCGTCATCAGTTACATCTCTTTATTGGTGGAAATATTCTTGTCAGCATCGACTTATGGTTTTTCCTCTATTTTGGTGGGAATTATAAACTTCTGTTCCTATTTTAAGGCTATTTCTTTTCTCCATCAACTACATACATCCAGTACTGCTTTCTCTCACATTTCTTTATCTCATGTTCTGTTTTACCTTCTGCCAAGTCCCTCTTTCAATTCTAGACCAACTACGCAAGTAAAGGCTGAGGATATCTGTGACTGGTGAGTTCCTTCACGTTGAAACTGTAGGTCATTATCAGTGTTCGTTTCACATGTTATGTGTGTGTGTGTGTGTGTGTGTGTGTGTGTGTGTGTGTGTGTGTGTGTGTGTGTGGCAAGGTTGACTATTCTATCACTATGAAAATTTCTTTTTTTTTGCTTCCTTGGCATCTTTTGCCTTTTTTTTGTTTCTTTGATTTTCTTGTTCCTTTCCTACCGTGTTACCTCTCCCCTAGCCCTGTGCTCTCTACTTTTCTCAGATTTTTTTGTTATTCTCATTTATCCCAAGGGTTTAAATGCATCACTCTTTTACCATGACTCAGTAGAGCCTTGATGGCGCTATTATTGCATATTATATCACTTTTAATATGTACATAATAATTTCATGATAATTTATCAGTGTAGTTTTAACTTCATTTTTTCTTGATTTTTTAAAAATATTTTATTATACAACCATGAGATATACAATTACAAAGATGTTTATGTTCAGGTTGATGGTGAGCATCAACCTGGAAAGGATGTGAGAAACTGGATCATTCATACATTACAGTTCAAAATATAACATGGTTCAGCAAGATTGAGGAAAAAACAAAGTTGAGGGGATTTATTTATAATATAACATGAAATTGCCACATGACCAGCAATTAACTCCCGGACAATATTCCAGAGAAACTAAGATATGTTTATTCAATAATTTACTCATACCAGTTATATCTTTACAGTTTCAAATTGAAAATAACAGGTACACTTCATTTTATGAACTGTAAAACTGGTACTTCATTACCGTGAAATACTTTCATCAATAAAAACAGAACAAATTGTTGATGGTACACAATTTGGATGAATCTCAAGAGAATTTTACTCAGCTGAAAAGCTAATCACACAAAGGTTACACATTGTATGATTCCATTTAGATAACGTTCCTTGAAACAAATAAAACAAATAAACTTCAGACGTACAGGAGAAAATAGTGGTTATAAGAAAGGAAGGTGGAACTAGGGTGGATAAATTGTGTGAAAGAAGACAATTGTATGGTAGCTAACAAAATTGAACTTTCAATGATGAATTTAATTTTATATACATTAATAAAATAGAAACTTGTACTAAAGTATCTTATACTGAAATATTACACTCTGTAATATACAAATAGAAAAAAAAGCCATATGTGTGTGTCCTGGTATAGAGACAAGAAATAATGGTGGTGGTTAGGTAGGAATGAGACACCAAGTCGGGAATTAAAGACGTAAGTAGCAAATGCAGAGAGAGTGCAACCAGGGAACGGAGTTACCTTTCATGCAGCTGACCCGTATCGATCCCTGGCACAGCATATGATCCCGACCACCATACAGAGGTGTCTGAACTCAGAGTCGCTGCACAATCAGGCATCAACTCAGAGCACAATCAGGTTTGGCTCTAGGAAAAGAAAAGGAAAAATAGACAGGAAAAGCAGCTGTGGTTACTTAAGAGCAATGAAATGAGTAGGTTCTTTGTAGTGAGGAAACTAACTCTTCTGTTTCTTGGCCACTGTAGTGCTACATGAATCTACACATGTGATGAAAATGCATAAAAAAGAAAATGCATAAAACAATATGTATGTGTATGAGTACATTCATGCACACAGATGTGTACATGAACAGCCATGCACATGCACTCACACATATAACATGTACACGTCAGTAAGCTTTGTTCTTCCTGTTTTCACCTCCTACTCGAAACTTGGCTCCTTTCAGTTCGGATTCTGATTTCTGTTTTCAATTACACTGTAGCTTCAACATTACCAGTGGTCCCTTTGATGTGGACCATACTGGGCTTTTGGTTCTTATCTTTCTTAAGCCCTCCTTTTAAAGATGTTGACACTATGTCCTTGAAACATTTTATTATTTGGCCTCTGTGACACCATACACGCTGGGATTTCCTCCTACATTTCTACTCACAAGTTCCCACTCTTTCTTAAAATAGAATCTGCCTCCGCTCTTTGTCTCTTTAATTTAGTGGGGTTTCTTTTTTATTTGTTTTTGTCCTTTTTTTTCTTCTTCCTTAATCACTTTCTGCTCTCTCTATACTTTTTTTGGGGTGATTTTCATCAGCTTCCATCACTACAAAATATCATCTTTGAGCTGAAAGTTTCTAACCAGCATCTGCAAGTAGGACCTTTCTCTGAACTCTAGACTATATATATAGTTTATATATATAAACTATAGTTCATATATATAAACTGATATATATATCAGTATATATGTATATGTATATATCAGTTTATCAGCCTGTCTTCACAGATAGGTTCATAGTACCACACTGTAACTCGTCACAAACTGAACATTTGCCATTTTCTTTCAAACTTGATCCATCCCATGTATCTGCTTGGTGACTGTCATTTCCTAGTTGCCCTGACCAAAAATGTGAGGGCTCCTGCCCCTTTGTTCACTCTCTGCTCTTATGCATTCACTAAGTAACTTTATATATACCTTTATAAGATGGTAAATTCCTTTCAAATTCTGCAGTGATTTGGCACTGTGTTCAAGATAGGCGTCATACCATTTCAATAAGCAAATAATCCTAAAGCCAGTCACATGCACATGTGGGTGCATACACACACACACACACACATAAACACACACACACACACACCCCTACCTCATACTTTCACAATGGAAATATTGTGCAGTATTTGCTGGGTCAATACTTTTCCTTCAATGTCCTCACTATCACCTCCATCACTTCACCAAAGTTCAGCTTTGTTTAGGTCTCAAGTGAAACATTGCTTTCCCCTCCAGAGTATGTTTCCTGAACCCCATCCTTTACACTGTAACGGTAGCATAGTCTACTTTACCCCCCAGTCATATGCTTACAGTACTGGTTTTCAGTTTTCTATTTATTTTTCAAAGATCCCATTAGCCATAAACCCTCCCTAAGGGTAGGAATGATAGCTTGTTCCCCCATTTCCTCCTATAGTAAGCACTCAGAAATGTTTCTTGACTGATGGATTGTAGTAAATTGAACCAAGATGAAATCACAACTACAGAGCAATATGCATAAGTGCTAACAGGGTGACTGTAGAGTAATTGCTCGTGCAGTGGATAAATGATTCCAGTTTCTATTATCCTGCTTCACAGCCATTGACTTCCATATTTTGTAGTCATTCTCTCCAAATCTTTCCCTACTCAGTTTTTTCAATCTCTTCTCAAGTTTTGTCAGCATTTTAGAAAGCAAAGTGACTCAGGTTCCAGTCAGTGCTGCTGTCAGTGCTTCATCATCAGTCTTTGGAGCCTGTTTCATTTGTGTGGCCTGTTTGCTCACTTTCTTGTGGTCATCAGGAGTTTGCTGATATTCCCAGTCTGTGGTCTCCTCTATCCTTAGTTATTTCACCAAATGTTACCTCAATCACAATGAATCTTTTCTTAAAAACTTCCTAGTGTACCATGTCTGATTTAGTGAAAAGACAGTGATTTGGAAATCATATAAACCGTACCCATCTACTTCTGCCTCTGACTAGGGAACTCCCTTCCCCAAATCAATGAACCAGGACTGTCCATTGAGTTCAAGAAGAAACATCAAGGTATTTCTTAGAAGTCCTTTTTATTTTCTGAAAGTAAGTACTTATTCTGTCCCCCTGTGTGGCCAGATTGTGTATGTGCTGAACTGTGGAACACTTCAGTGAAGAAATCTTACTAAAATACAGGAGTTATGTATCTACAGTACTTTATCCTTCTCCTTGTGCTTTCACATATATGATTTTATGTAATTACTACACATTTAGAAACTTAGGTTCAGGACTTACATATGTGAACATAATTTATTTTTTAATATTTTATTATGCCATTGTGAGATATACAGTTACAAAGATGTTCATGTTTGGGTTTTGTTCATACAGTGTTCCAGCACCCATCCCTCCACCAGTGCTCGTTTCCCACCACCAATGTCCCGATTCCCTCTGCCCTCCCCTATCCTGCCACTATGGCAGGTTCTTTATCTCTTTTCTCTTTTTCTCTTTCTCACTCTCGCTTTCTCTCTTCCTTTGCTTACATATTGTGGATTGTAATACAGACACTTAGAGGTTATCATATGTATCTTTTTGCCTGTATTTAATGCTCAGTTCTAAGTTGGGGTTAGCACTTTCTACAATTATTAGCACATTGTTATTCCCTTCTCTGTCTTACCTGACCTTGACTCCCACACATTTGTGGTAATTTCCACCTTTGACAAGACCTCCTGATCCATGTTTCTCCTGACCTTGGATATTGATATCATATGTATGTATGTATGTATATATATATATATGCATGTATATATACATATATATTTATGTCATGCAAATAAATGCAGTCAAGAATGGGTGTTAGATCTTGTCAAATGCTTTCTGTGTCTATTGTATGATTGTATGGTTTTATTTTTTCTCTTATTGATATGATTTATTATGTTGATTGACTTGTGAATGTCGAACCATCCTTGCATTCTGGGATAAATCCTACTTGGTCATGATGTATAATCTTTTTGATGAGTCTTTGGATTCTGTGTGCTAGTATTTTGTTGAAGATCTTAGCATCTGTATTCATCAGGGAGATTGGTCTGTAATTTTTCTTTCTTTGTGTTGTCTCTCCCTGCTTTGGGTATCAGGGTACTATGTGCTTCATTTTATTATATGTTGTGAGATATACAATTACAAGATGTTCATGTTTGAGTTTCGGTTATACAGTGTTCCAGCACCCATCCCTCCTCTCGTTTGTGAGCAGAATTTAATGAGTCAATGCATCTTATTAAGATGTATTGAAAAACATTTTGTAAAGGTTAGAATATCAAAAGCAATTCATAGAAAAGATAACAAAGTATCTACAAAACCTCTAGGAAATATCTAGGATGAGAAAAAGGTGTTCAACTTTACCTTATTTTAAGATATGTGCTGTAAAATATCTTATGTATCAGATTGGCCACCTTTACAAATTTGAATTTTGGTTTTGGGAAACATTCTGAGGGAAGCTATATTCATTCATTTTTTTAAAATCACCCTGAAATATACAGTTACAAGGTTGTTCGTAATCTAATTTCAGTCATATGATGTTGTAAGACCCACCCCTTCCAGTGCACATTTCCCACAATTATACCTCTTTATTGTAGTATGCAAAGTATGCAAATTTTAGAAAGAAGATTTAGTACTCTTCAAATTTTAATTGTGCACTTAATTTGACATTTATTTAATTCCAAACTCTAATAATCTGTTTTATGTATTTTACTTGTTGTAATTGGTTTGTACATATTTATTGACCCAAGTATAAAAGTCTCAAAGAGGGAAAGGAACCTCCAAAATGTTTAATTTATTTGAGTTCTAAATTTTTTTTTTAAATCCTACTCATAGGTCAGAATTCCCACCGTTAGCACCAAATACAGTAACAAGTGGCTAATTTTTTGGTTCGTCCCTGGTCTTGCCTTGATAAATTCATCACAAGCCTTACTAGATCTTCCTAGTTCATCATCAGCCTTGGGAAGTAACACTGGGAACTTGGACTCTTAAGGCTATCTACTTCCCTCATAATAGTCTCGTTCTGCAGATCAATGCCTGTGCCTGGGAAAATCATTATGCCTCGACTCTGTTCTCCTTTGGCTCCTAATGCACTTACATTCACTCCAGAGTATCTTCCTAAAAGAAGAGTGCTTCTGAAATCCAAAACTCTCAGGTTGCTTCCATATGTAAAACCATTTAATGGGGTTGGTCTCAATGTTCCTGGTTCCCATTTTGGTATATACTTTATCATGGGTATAAAAAGCAAATTTTCTTAGCAGATTTTAATGTTTCTTTGTTTCTACTCTTTACTCACTGGTATTGAGCTGGTGTTGCATGCTTCCAAATGGCTAAGACTTGAGTATGTCTTTATCTTACCTTATTACTCTGCTTGAACTATGTAGGACTGTGTTTAGTCTACAGTTGTCTCATGAAGGCCTACCCAGTACTCAATATGCATAATACTTCTCTAGCTAGGACACTTTGGGGGGGGGGGTCTTTTGCCTTGTCAGCACTTCAGGAGTTGGCTTCACTCCTTCCATGGAGCCTCTTCAGCCTTACAATACTCTCCTCTGCTAATAGGTGCTTCTCCTAGGTTACTGTGGAGCTTATTTCTTAGTAAGAAATTGGGTGTTGCTCAACTATGTTCCACTCCTTGAAGCAAAGAAATTTCCAAGTCTTCTGTTACAACGAGAACTGTATTATGTTCCCTGACTTGGTACCTAATAGATGATCTTTAGTGTGCTCTGAATAAACAAGACCTTTTCAAGACAAGACTGCATGTATTCTCAACCTGAGGACCTTGGTTTTGCTTATGTCTAATCTAACCCTCTTATTCCTTTCTCTCTGTGTGAGACTAATTATATGTATCCTATTATCAGTAATAAAGACAAGAGTAGAGTTAGCAACTTTACGCCTACAGCTTTAATGCCTATATAAAAGTAAACAAAATTTTGTTGAACAGAGAAACACAAAGCACTGTATTCAGAATATATTCAGAATGACTTGAACTTTGAGAATTGTTTTTCATCTCTCCTAATTTGAGTTCTAATCAGATGATTAGCATGCACAAGTCAATTTGTATTGCTTCAGGGAGTAGCATCCTCCACCTTGAGTTATCTTCGGTGTCACTGTTTGACCACTGTTGAAAGGTGGTGCTCTAAGTCCTATATTTCTATTTCAGTATTTCAGTGATTTTAGATTTTCATGAGCAGGGTTTTAGAATTTTTCTTTCTCTTTTCTTCTGAACAGCTACTGTTCCTCTAATAAAACCAACTCAATGTAGTTCAGTGTAAAGCATCTAAATTCCACAGATTTCTTCTAGGAGTAAGCAAAGCTACCCAAACAGCTCGGAGCCAGAGGAAAAATAGAAAAATCAAGCATGAATAGATAAATGCCACCCTCATCTTCCTCACTCATAATGCATTCTCAAAACAAAGCAAGTGAAAAATCAGTGGCCAGTTTCCCTGTTTATCCACCGATCCTGCTAAACCGCCTTTGTGCACATTTAAATATCAGCTGTGTAAGCAAAGTGATGTAAAGATAATGTGAAATTTAGTATAAAGCTCCTGCACTTCTTTTTTGTAAGGATCCTGTTTTATAGAAAACAGAAGCAACAGTATCTTGAAACTTCTCTGGAGGGGAAGAAGTCGGGCACGGATGGTGAGTGAGCGTGTCTCTAGTCCCTCTGCTGGGCACTGGTCCACATGACAGGAAGCCCAGCTGTAAGGCTTTTAGCTCAGGGGGCTGCTAAACTGCCCCGCTTTGGCCAAAGAAGGTTTATTTTTTTTTTTACTTAGATGTCTAAGAGAGATTGTAAAGATAAGAATGAAGTTTCTCTTTTCTATTGCCCTCCCCTTTTGTAGTGAAATGGTGTCAGAGATGAGATATAGTCAGTAATTTCCCAGATGCTCAGAAGAGTAAGAGCCACCCACCCCTTAAGTGAAGACCACTGCTTGTTTTATGTTGTTACTGTTTGTTTTGTGTTTGTTTTTGGGGGCCAGGCCCATAGGTGCTTTAGGCTTACTTTTGGCTCTACCCTCAGGGTTAGTAGGGGAAGGTCAGGGTAATGTCAGGGGACTGTATGTGGTGTCAAAGGTCAAACTGGGACCCCCGCCATGCATAAAAAGCATAAGACTTACCCCTTTGCTATCTCTCTGACCCCTAAAAGAAGTCTACTCAGATGGGAGCTTGTGAGCCTTATTAATTAGCAAAGGGCTATGCATAGCCTTTTGGAAGCATATACCATCCCACTAGGTAAAAGAACAACTTTCCTAATCTCGCTTTTAATGACTTTAGTGTTATTCAAAGAACTTTTAAGATAATGTATGTCCTTAGATGCCGGTGTCAGTATACATGTGCTGGGATGAACAAGATACAGTGGTCCTTGGCATACCTTTCTCTCCAAGTCTTTATCACCTCCAATCTGTGGTGCTTGAGAAATGAAAAACAGTCATGACAAGAAAGATAATTTTCTCTTATCCAAAAATGAATTTAGCCTGATTATAGGAGGAGTCTTAGACATGTATCTTTGTAAGTATTATCACAAGGAGTTCTCTGCAGTGGTCATATATGGAAGAGTCATGCTGATCGACAGGTACTTCTTGCTGGTTCTCAAATGTTGCTGCACATTAGAACACAATGATGCACATATACTCCCCCTTCAATTCTCAAGCCCCTCACAAGTTAAAAAATGCAAAGCTGCAATCATTTTAAAGACCAGGGATTGATAGCATTTTGTTTGAGACATTTAATAAGCAAATATCACATAAGAGTCTGAGTTTAATGGATCATTTGTAGGGAAAATAACTCAAAATTCTCAAGTACTTACCATTAAAAAGAGACATATTTGAATTTCTCCTTTTAAAATATGTTCTAGCATATTCTATAGGTATATAAATAACTCTGCTTTTCAAAAACCTACCTTGGTCCCTCTCTGTAGGTATCTGGATTTCCTTTATTATGGGGAAATAGCCAGAAGTGACAATGGTTTGTGTGGTACAAATTTCTAATTGTTCAAAAAATCATTCACTGGGAAAAGCCAGATAGGAGGTTCTGTGCCACACAAGAATTCTGTGGCAATTTATACAGGCTGAACAGAGCTACCTCGGTGGCTCTTGTCCCTTCTCTTTTATGATGCCTTGGGAAGAGGCCATTGATGATTTTGCAATGACAAAATTTGCCTTGGTTGCAAATTAGAAAAATTGTCCCCCAGAGCTTGGCTAGCTGTGTGACTCTGTAAAAGCACGGAAGGGGGGGCGCAGACTGAGTAGAAATAGAAAAGCCATGTTAGAAGTAAATTTGATTATTTGATTCACCGACTATCTTTCTATCCTTTCCCTTCAGGTACTAAAGAGAACAACTTTGAAAATAGTAATTTTCTTAAGGTCCCATCTCCCTTATTTTGACTTTGGGTAAATTACTATAACAAACCACCCTAATTCCATGAATTTCATTTCATACAATAATCAATTTCCGTCTTCATAAAATATGGTCTGGATTTGGGTGGCTACATTCCACATATGGGGTCACAGGCGCTCTGGTTTTTCCCATTTTCTTTTCTCAAGCCTAGAGCTTCTTGGTGCTAGATGAGGAAATACTGAGCACTGAGATCTCAAGAGATGGTGGCGACCAAATGGGGCAAACTAATAAGCGTGACTCAGGGCTTCTACTACTCAGTCTCCATTGGCTGAAACATTGCCGCTTCCCTGAGTGGTCAAAAATGTCAGAGGTGCTTCTCCACTGTATACCTAGAGAGAGAGGGAGATAGTTTGGTGTCAGTCTTTTCTCTGCCATGCAGACAATGCCCCTTGTCATTACCATTGTTAGCTCTTTCAATGAGTGAAATTGACTGGAATGTTCCAAGTCAAACCTTTCTAGATAAGTGATAAACTCTAAATATCTGCAGGGCTAGCCATAATGTGTAAAATAAAGGAAGATGAGAACGAGAGAAGAAGAGAAAAAAAACTGGGGTACCTGCTTTAAGGCGGGTGGGGGCGGGGGGGGTGACATTGGTGGTGGAAATGGGGCACTGGTGGAGGGATGGGTCTGGATACGTACCAAAACCATCCCTTAAGTGTGTTTCACGGGTATAATAAAAAATTAAAAAAAGATAAAAAATTAAAAAAATAAAGTTCAAAAAAAAAAAAAACCTTTCTAAGTTATTTAGCTGGACAATGTTAAAAACAGTTTCCTATAAATTATGTATCCTGCTCATTTATATTATTGTTTTCTCTCTTGGTCTGACTTAAAATAATGACTAGAAATTAAGTCCAGTTGCTTCAACATACCAATTAGCCTCAGATCTTCCATGTTAACAGTTGGGAGAATGAAAAAAATTTATACAGTCATTCAAAAAATATTAATTTAATGTCTGTCACAAAATCGTGACTGACTACTTAGTGTTGAGCAAAATTAGACAAGCAGTTTGTTCAAGAAAGTTTGTGTTCTATTAAGAGAGATGGGCTTGTGCTTTGAAGAAAATGGTCCTCTCTTAAGAGAGTTAAAGCAAAGGACTCTGACCTGGCCGAAGAGGTCAGAGGAAGTGATGCCTCACTACACTCTGAGGAGTGATAGGAGTTTAGATAGCTCAGACAGCAGAGCATGCTGGATTGGGGAACTGAAAGAAGGCCCAAGTGTTTAGTCTAGAAGGAGGGCGAAGCAGGATGCAAGAGAGATTTCAGAGATAGACCAAAAAGACTTAAGGTATGCCAAGGATTTTGGCCTTTCTCCCAAAAAGTAAAGGAAAGCGCAGTCATTTCATTACTTCTTACACCGCTCATCCATCACAGGCTGTTCCTGAAAGGTCTTTGGCAATAGGGGAGATATGGAAGCAACATCATGAGTAAGTGAATGGTGGAACCTTTTCCTAAGTGTTGTGGTTTTTAGCCACACACTGTGTACTCTGCATCTCTCCAATTCTCGTTTCCTAGAATTAAATGTAAGAAGAACTTGAAGGGAGCATGGTTTAATTAAAAATACAATTTGAGAAGAAAAAAGGGTTTTCTTCCTCAAAATGTGAGCCCCATCTGCATTTTCTACTATACAAGTTAGAAGAAAACCACAATGTATCTGAAGTCATATTTCCAGTTTTTTTTTCTGTTAGCCAATTCTGTCCTATCAGCAACTTTCCCATAGTTATTTTCAGAAGTGGATTTATATTGCAACCAGCTAATGCCTAATCTAGCATGCTTTCTTTAGTTCCCCAAACATGCACCAGTAGTTCTCCCTTCTCCAGAATCTCACAAACGTCCCTTTGATCATACCAGAACTCTGTTTTCTATCACTTTTCTTCCATATTGAGATGACCTGTCTCCCCCTCTGACATATGAGCTAACTTTAATGTTGAAGTTCAACACTTCCATCTCCATAAAAGTTGCTCTGACAACATTTGCATTGACTTGACTCTTCGCATGAATAGAAAACATGATTTAGAGAAAGCTTTCGCCAGTTTTCTTGGAAACATACTGGGTTCTGGACTGGTGATTGAGAACTTTGGTGACTGAGCAAAACAGGAGCAAAAACAGGCAGCATATGAAATCTCTTTTTTGTTGGGATTTGCTGGGAAACTATGGAAGATACTGAGTGACACTCTCCAATTTGTTGATTCCTAATTCCGCATAGCCTGTGTGTTATGATGCCACAATTTGCAGTAGGACCTATTCAGGGTGTTGAAATTCATGAAGATTGAAATTATGGCAAAGCTTTTTATAGTTAATCCAGTCCATTTCATGCATGTGACCTAATTTGTATTCTGAAAGACTGAATATTACCTCAGGATAAAAATCATGAAATTTCTAAGCTGTAAGATATAGAAGAATTGGAAAGATCTTATAGATATCAACACTGGATGGAAAAGTCTAAATCTTACCTATGCTCCTTCTCTCATCTTATTTTATACATCTTATTACTGAGTCCCCATCCTGACATGTTTTGGAGTCTCTGAAACACCTTACTTTGTCCTGGGCCGTCTGCTTTTGCTCATTTTCTTCCCTGCATTTAACTGCCATACTCAGGAGTGAGGGAATATATGGAACCGTATAATGTTTTGATTGAAATGCCTTAACCAGAAGTTTCATGTCTAAATACTATGTTGCTAACTTCAGGATGTCCATCTCCCTAAAACTTTCTTTTGTCTTTCCACTTGGAAGTGTCACTTTTCTGCTTACTTCATGACAACAATGAATGATATGTACCTATGAACATAAACATGTGTGTCTGTGTCTTATCGTTAGCTCTAAGAGCAGTTTTTGAGGGAAAGTCCTCTAGCTTAACTATGTATTTCCTAGAGCTCTTTCTAGAGGGAAAAATTGTTCTGAAGTCAGTAATAATGAAATTCAACTAGAGCTCTATTATTTATTTGTGACCTTAAACATGCTTCTTAACCTATCTAAACCACCTAAATTTCCCCCAGGAGAATATAAATATAGTTGGTTAGGAATAAATGGAAAACTTCTAAGAGAACTTCTGGTACTGGCCTTTATATGCAGCAGCGATTGAGAAATTGCACTTTATGACCCAATTTCATGCACATATATGGTTTGTATTTAATGTTTACATGATGCACAACTTATTTTAGAAAGGATAAATAATACCAATCATGGAATACTTAAGTGGAGATTTTATCCTACTAAATGACTGGTACCCTGATCTATCCTATGTTAATAGAGTAGAAATGTAAGTATATGGCCAATAGGTTGACATATATTAAGGAATCACTGTATCACTGTATCACTATCTTCCCGTTCATCATCGATTTGCTCGGCGGGCACCAGTAACATCTCCATATGTCCTGTCTCATGCAAGTAGAGCCCAAGGGTATCTGCTTGCTCCAGGAACATGAAGAGCTTCAAACTATTCCATCAGGTCACGGGAATGAGGTCTATAATCGTTACTGGTATTTGGCATATCAAATATGACACAGGTAGCTTACCAGGCTCTGCCGTGTGAGTAGCATGTTCTTGTAGTAATCTCTAAATCCAGCATTTATATTATATTAAGGAAACTAGAACATAAACTCAGCTAATCAGCCTCCAAAGATATGCAATCTTGACATTTTCTTCTTGATACTTTCTCTATATTATGCTATTTCTTCAAAGACAGTAAAACTCATAGATCTAGCCCTGTCCAAGCCCAAGTAAAGTCACTTCACTTCCCAGACATTCAAAGATACTTTTCAGTTCCCCTTCTAACATGCCTCCCATGACAGATAAATGTCCTGAATTTGTTCTCTCTTTCTTCATTGGTCAGATTTTAGCCCCTTTCTCATCTGTCTTGGTCTTTTTATCCCATATGGACACCAGTTCTTTACTAAGGAAATTGCTTTGAATCACTACTCAGAGATGCAAAAACAGAACTTTCCATTCCTGGTGTCAAGTCATCCTTGCATGAGACATTCCATGCAGCCGCTGATTGACTTGGGTCAAGCACGCCTCAAGACTCAGGAAGCCCGTGCTGGGAAGATACTGAATAAAATGGAGGAGAGAGGCCAGAGAGAAAGCAGATGATCATCCTTTGTGACGCCTCTGCATGTTTAGGTTTTATGAACTCTGTCACTAGCTGGTAAATTTTCTTGCTCAGGATCTTAAAATACAGCTGCAGTGTGGGTTCCACCCTCTTTACTTAAAAGGGTGATTAACTATTTGTGACGAATAATTATTTAATTGCCAGTTCGGCTCCATGTGTACAGTTGTTTTGCTTCTTCCCCCTTCAGTGTAAGCCAAGTCTTCTCAATAATAAAAAGAATCCAGAATTAGTCAACTGCCTTTTAACAGGTTTTCATTCAGTCTGGCACAGCAAGAGGTTCCAATTTTACACCACCACCTTTTGCTCAAAAAATAAATAAATAAAGCTCCCGCTCAGCCCGTTAGGTTTTTAACTCCCCTTGCATCTCCTCCTCAGTGCTAATACAGTCTTCGTTTTGTGCATTGTGCTCTGTCTTTGGATAAAAACTATCCAAAAGCAGTATTACTCCTCTAATACCCATTGAACCTTTATGGTCACAACAGATACAAAACCACTTTGAGTTCATACCTCTCTTATTTTATGGACTTGCATGCTGATCCTCTTTTTCTCAGAGATCTGTTTCACAAGAGGTGGCGAGGCTTGACATAGAGCTCACTGCAAACTCCCAGATGTTGCTGTTTGCTCTTTCCCATTTCTGTCCTCTATACCCTATTACTTATGTTGCGGCAGCATGCTGCTTTAAGGATGTTCTTTATGAATGCTGCTAAATCCTTGTATTATTGTGGTGGAAGCTTTTTCCTTTCCATGAATGTTTTCTGCTTTCAGAAGTGGTAAGTGCTTAATTTTTCCATAAAGTGTGCCTGTCACCTTCATTTTACAGGCTCACAATAGGGTGCTTACATGGGGTTCAAAATACTCTCTTCAGCTTAACGTAGGCTTATTTCATCATTTAAGCAGCTTATATACATAAAGAGACATCTTGATATTACAAGACAGTGTTTCTGTCTTTCATTTTTGCTATGAAAGCAATCATCCCCTACTTTATAAACAAAGTGATGGAGAAATATTTCTTTTAATAATGGGTTTCTTACTTTTGTTTTATGGTCAAGATAGAATCAGGCCATGACCATGGAGACTGAGAACTGATTGTTTTGCTTTCTTGTCTTTTCTGCATGACTATATCTATGGCCTAATCTTGTTTTATAAGAAAAACTTGGAAAACTTACAAGAATTTTTTTTGGGATTCCCAGGAATAATATGCAAATATTAATGTTACTTTTGGTGAAGAATATCAATTTCATATAGCTTATTGCAACCTAAATAAAATGATTTTTTTTAAAAAAATGATATCTTTAGATCGAAGGAGAAGGGAAGAAGAAATAGATGAGAAGCAACAGGGTCAGGGATGGAGAGCACTTCGGATACAAGGGCGGTGTTGATGAATGATAGACTAAATATCCAAACTGCAGAGTCTACAACACTGAAATTGTAAGATTAAAATTTTAATAAACTGCATTTTTTATTTGTGTCATGCCCAGCAATTCTCAGGGGTTACTCCTGGCTCTGCACTCAAGAATTGCTCCTGGTGGTGCTCAGGAGACCATGTGGGATGCCGGGGATCAAACCCCGGTCAGCCTCATGCAAGGCAAACGCCCTACCCACTGTGCTATCGCTCCTGCCCCAATAAACAGATTTTAAAGATGCATGTCAAGATGGCAAGCTAGGGGCTTGCTGGGTGGCAGGGGTTGGGGGGGGAGGAATCTGGGAATACTGTGGAGACAATTTGACACTGGTGGTGGGATCCGTGATTTGGGCATTGTATGTCAGTAACTCAACCATGAATAACTTTGTAGTTCATGGTGCTTGAACAAAATAAAGTTTGGGAAAGAGAAAAATAGATGTTCCTTCTAAACTCTTCTCCAGAGAGGAAGCAATCCTTATCAATTTGATTATATGTTCTGACAATCAGGATTTATATGCATTCAATATACATATCACTTTTTCACTTGTATCACTTGTCTTCCCGTTGTTCATCAATTTGCTCGAGTGGGCACCAGGATCTCCATATGTCCCTGTCGCGTGCTAGTGAAGCCCTAGTGCATATGCTCACTCCAGGAACACTAAGAGCCGCATACCATTTAGTCAGTTCATGGGAATGAGGTCCATCATCGATACTGTACTTGGCATATTGACTATGACACAGGTAGCTTGCCAGGCTCTGCCATGTGGGTGGAATGCTCTCAGTAGTAGGTATATATATATATATATATATATATATATATATATATATATATATATATATATACATATGTATATATATTCATGCACAAAAAATAGTAGTATAATTTTTTTTGCAATAGCTATGTTTGTTTGCTATATTCCTGGAAATGGTATTACAAAATAATCTATGTTTTATGGTGCCATTGTACTCTATAGGAAACATGGATCTTAACAGTAATTTTCTACTTAGAGATAGCTATATGTTTAATTTATCATCTATTAATTTAATCTGTAGATGACATATTCTTTTAGGACTGCCAATTCCAGTTTCAACAGGAATATGCTATTTACAGCTATGAATAGTTATGTTGAGTCAAGATTGCAATTGTCTAGTGAAGATTCAAACTTTGCTGGTCTTCAGTTCTGTAATACCAAAGTGGTACCCTAAACCATTAGTGACTCCTAGTCTTAATCCCTTCTTTTCCTCTTTCAATGAGAGCACTAATGAATGTTTTCTCATTATGACCAGGCTAAAGTTAGAGAGAAAATGAAGATGATTTTATCCTTTTTTTGCTTGCATAGTACCTAACAAAGGTGTGGATATTCAGCCACTTATCTATCCCTTACTCTGTTGGTGAAAGTAGAAAGGCTAGCTTGAAAACATTAACTATAGCAATTAAATATGAGGGGTTTCTTTGGTTGTCGTTGTTTTAGTAATTCCGTGTCATGTAGACAGACCTGCATTAATATTTTGGCTCAAATAATTTCTAAAATAGGTTTGATGTTACCATTTTTATTGTTTTTATATTTGAAAGGGGAGGAAAGGGACAAAAGATGCAGATGTGGTTCTCAGTTTTATCCTCTCTGAAATAAGAGGCAAGTAGTAACTCTACGTGGTCAAGGTAATACCTTGAGGACAGCCTTGTGAATATTTCTGTGTTCATTTGTGATGGGTTTCATTTGTACAGTCATCTGCCAGACTCTTTCAGACCATCACCATCATTAAAATAGGTAAAGAAATGGATTTGATCAAAGACTTAAACACATTTTTAAATGGGAAAAATGATAGATAGTCCTATTATAAAATAATTTTGTCAGATTCTCAAAAATTTTACATGCATCAAAAAATAAATAGTAGCTTCGTCTCATAGCACTTTACACTCTAATTGAGCAAAGCATTGAATAATAGTTTAGCACAAAAGTGTACCATGAGCATATTTCAAGGTGATCTGTGCAATAGAAAGAAAAATAAACTGAGTAAAAGAAATGGGAATGCATTGTTTGTGGGGGTGACAATTTTTATCTTTATGATCTGGATTAACTTCTTAGAGAAAATAACCTTTGGGCAGTGAGTAGAAATATTAAGAGTGGGTGGTTGTACTGATAAACCTAAATCAAGAGTGTGCCTTAAGAGTCTGAGGAACATCAAAGGGTCCGAGTAACCATGGAAAGGTGAGCAAGCAGATGAGAGTTAGGGAATGACATCAGAAAAATAATGTGGGGGTAGAAAAACACTGATCTTTCAGAAAATGATGGGCCATATTAAGGATTCATTTGAAAAGCTTATGTAAGTTTTGATTCATTAGCAAAGTTATGGTACCAGTAATAGTAATGCAACTTATTCATTTTGTTGGTTTGTCATTTTATGCAGTATTAAACCAGTTAACTTCTACCTAACACATGTTTATCAAATTAAATTTTGTTCAAAGGAAAGAAAGTCTAATGAAATCTCCCTGTTTGAGAATGAATAAGTGCATCTCAAGGAAAAAACCCATCAGATGTATTCATAAAGCACTCCACTAAGTGTTTTAAAAGAAATCATGTTTGAACATAAAACACAATGCAGATAAGTTTATAAATCATAGGGTTTAGAGGTTTAAATTATCATAAGGTAAACATAGTTTTGTAATCACCATTCTAAGAAGAAATAAAGGGATGAAATGCAATAAATTCAAAATACAGAAACCTCCTTTATGGCAACTAAGCAGAATTTTTTAATATATACTTTGAAAAAGATGATTTTCATCCAGATTCAATGCTGTAGATCAGTGCTAATTACTTTAGTTATATACGCTAATTCAGATTCTTTGGTACTACATTATGCTTGTTTGAGTCTCCCAATATAGTAAGTAAAACCATAGCGACTTCAGCACATTTAATTTCTTTCTTTTAGATCTTTGATAATTTTGTCATGAACTTATAGGTTCACCAATTTCTTTGTATCCCAGTACTATTAATGAGCAATATCTGGGCTATGAACCAACTAGGTTCCATGGATTATATACTTTAGGTCTCATTCTGCATTTTGGGTTTGGTTCTTTCCAAACTATCTATCTCCATTGTTAAAATACTGCATTTTCTTGACAGCTATAGCCTTGAAGAAAGTCTGGAAGTCAGGGACCTGATTTGTTCTCCATTTTTCCCAAAATTTGCAAATATTTTCTAATTATTCTTCCTTTTCATATATGTTCAAAATTGTTTTGTCATTGAAAATATCCTGCTGGGAATTTAATTGGAATTGTGTTGAATCTGTGGATCAGAATGAGAAGAAATAACAACCTAACAATACTGAGACTTATACGAATACATGACTAGATCTTCATTTGTTTAGACTATTTTATTCACTTATCAGTGTGTCACAATTTTCAGCATAAAATTTTGGTACTTTTAATTATCGATAATAAATTTCATATCACTTGGTGCTTTTGTAAATCTTACTTTTTCTTTTAAGATTTTTTATTTAATAAAATAAGCATGATTATAAATTGTGCTTTAAAACTTTAAATTATCAACTGTTTGTTATTGCTCTGTAAATGGAAGTGTTTTTTGTATGTATTGATTATCTCCTGTGACTTTGTTGAACTCTTTCATTAATTCTAATAACTTTCATTTGGGGTGGTGGTTGGGTGTTGGAGGACAGGTTTAGCTAACCTGGGAGCTTTGTTGTTTTGCCCACTCCCAGCTTAATCTTATTTAAGTCAAGGTTCATTCTAATGAGACCTCTCTTCTATGTAAACTGCTAGAGGCTGTGGCAATTAAAGAAGTCACCTTGATTGAATAACTTCTGACTTATACATCTACCAAGACTTCTATGTTTTCTAGATTGGGCACAGCTCCTCTTTATACCCACTGCACCCAGCGTGGGACAGTTAGAATTTACCAGGAGACTACCATTCTGGCTACGTTGAGACTATAGGAAGACTATAGGAAGGATCATACTAGTTTGCTCTAAGCAGGCGAGAGTGACCCTTTCAGTACACAAGAACAAGATACTCAGAATCACCCTGGTGCAGATAATAATAAGAAGGACCTTGTGGGTACCATCTAGATTACATGAAGCTCATGAAATTAAGATGTATTACTTTATACCAGCCCTCTCTCTCTCTCTCTCTCTCTCTCTCTCTCTCTCTCTCTCTCTCTCTCTCTCTCTCTCTCTCAGTGTTTTACATAAGAGTTAATCTCGGGATTAGTCCTTGGCATAACCTTTGTTTATACCTGCAATAGGGTGTGGCACTGCTCTTCTACACTCTGTTTAGGGTTCTTTGTTGACATGACCCTCCCTGTCACAAATCGGATTACTTTGGTGTATATAAGGGGACTGACTTGAGGCCCCTTCACCTTTTGCTTTGGGCCTTTTACGCTTTCAGCTTTTGGCTCCTCGGCCTTTTGCTTTTGGCTTTTTGCTCATTGGCCTTTTGCTCCTTCTTCTGGGTAGGACTCAGCACGGGTGAGATCCTCTCTCTTTGGTGGGAGACTTAGGCTCTTTTGTATGGTCTAAGTTCAGACCAGAGCTAAAGTTTGTTCATTATATTGGATTGCTGTGGAAGAGCTTTTGTACTATTAAAAGCCCTTTTTGGAACTGCACCGGACTCATGAGTTTTCATCTGTCCTCCCGGCATCCTCGGAGGTAGAAGAGAACCTCTTTCCTGACACTGTCGGGGACCCGGCGGTGTTCCCCGACAGTTGGGTAATGAAAAACTACTTTCTGCAAATGGAGAGTATGTTGATCCCTTTCTCTGAATTATGCCTTTTCTGTTTCTTGCCCTACTGCACTAGTGAGAACCTCTAGTTAGATGTTGAATAAGAAAAGTGAGAGTCGGCATTCTTGCCTGCCTCCCAGTTTGGGGAAAATGGATTTAGTCTTTTGCCATTACATATACATTAGGCTTGTGGTAGATGTTCTTCATACATTAAGGCTTGTGGTAGATGTTCTTCATAAACTTTAGCAAGTCTCCTTTCACTCACAGTTTTTTTAGCTTGTTATGAAAAGCTGTTGAAATTTTTCTAAAACATTTTTTTTCATTGACATTGACTTTAATTCTCAACTAATGTCTTTGTTACAATAATAATATTTAGGGGCTGAAGCCATTGTATAGAGGGTAATGTGTTTGCCTTGCATGTGGCCAAACTGAGTTCAATCCCTAGCATCCCATATGGCCCCCGAGCACCACCAGGAGTAATTCATGAGTGCAGAGCCAGGAGTAACCCCTGAGCATTACTAGGTATGACCCAAAAGCAAAAATAATAAAAATAATAATAATAATTAAGTTCTATAGCCTTGTTAATGTGGTATATCACTTGTATCACTTATCTTCCCATTGTTCATTGATTTGCTCGATCAGGCACCAGTAACATCTCCATATTCTGTCAAATGCTAGGGTAGCCCAAGGGCATTTGCAATGTGGTATATAGTTCTTATTAATTTTTTGCTATTGTATAAGCCTTGTATTCCTTTGGTAAATCTCAGTTGTTCATGATGTATTAGTTACTTTATATATTGTTGGATTTGATTTTCTATTGTTTGGAACTGTGCATTCTGATCATGAAGTATATTGATGTATAGATTTCTTTCTTAATATGCTTTTGTCTGTGCTTAATATCAAGGTAACACTAGCTTCATAAAAGATTAACAAATCTTCCCTCTGGAATAACTGGTTTTGTTCCATAAATATTTGACAGAACATGCCAGTGAAACCATCTGTATCTAGAATTTTCTTTGTTAGAAGACTTTTATCTACAAATTTAATTTATTCCTGAGTGAACTTTAACAGTTTGTCTCTCTTAAGTTGTCTTAATCTAAGTTTTTTCTCATTTTTTCACCACATTTAAAATTATATGCTTCCTTCAAATTCCAGATAGTGGAAGCCCATAGAAATATAATATAAGACGCTATATTTTTCATTTATTTATTTTCGTTGTAGCTCGCATGATGTCTAGTGCCTTTATTTCCTGTATCTCAGATCTGCAGTTGTCATTTGTCTTTGATTTTGAGATTCCCATAACTATTATTTCATTAGCTTTTGTTTGTTGATTATTGTTTCCTTCTCCTTCCTTTTGGTGCATTCTATTTACAGATGTGCTTTATACTGTCCAGCAGCTCTTGAGCATTCTATTTTTTGTTTCTTTTTTAATTCTTTTTTTTTTTCCATTTATGTCGTTTCTCTTGACCTATTCTCATGTTGATTTCTCCCAGCTTTGGAAACAGCTCATGAGCCGATGGAAATCACGGTTCTTCTCACTATTTTTTAATTTCTAGCATTTCCTATCTATTCCTATAAACCTGCATTCTTCAACCTTTTTAAACCCACAGACCAGCCCCTGAGACTATTGGCGGCAGACCAATAGTTTCCAAACATTTTACAATAACAGACTAGTGCTAGTTTTTAGATTGGCTTTTGAAAGGCAGTGCCATTCAGGTTCTGACATTCACATCTGACAGTCTTTATTTGATCATGCGCTTTCATCTTTTCCACTAAAAGTTGCAAAATTAATCATTGATTTTAAAGTATCTATTGGATAATTCCATGCATTTCTCTGTTGTTGCTTGTCTATTGTACTGCATTTGTTTCTTTGTTTATATTAGAAGGTTTGGTAAAAGTCATTTACTTACAGAGGACTGAGAAAGATAAAGATCAATGTACTGCATGCCTAGAAATGGGCAGATCCATTGTGTGTTAAACCTTTAGAGTGAAGTGTTTCAATCAATCTAAGAATTGATGCTTTTTCTCGCTTGATCAGTGCACCCCAACTTTCAAATTCCTTTTTGTCTCTGCAGTGGGAAATGAGTCTGCAAAAGGCTCTGTCTCCTCCAACGTCAGATTTTGGGCTCTTTTTGTCTGTGGCGCACCCGAGTCTCCCTCTTGTCTTTTTCCTAACACTAAGGTACTGGTTTTTTAATTGTTTTTGGACCAAGGAGGGAGGTACCCCCCTCTCTCTCGTTTTTAATACTTAATTTTTTATTTTTATTTTTTAATATATTTTATTATATGACCATGAGATATACAACTGCAAAGATGTTCATGTCTGGGTTTCGGTCATACAGTGTTCCAGCACCCAACCCTCCACCAGTGCCCGTTTCCCATAAGCCTCACTTTTCAGAAGTCACTGTCAGTCTCTGGAGATACAGCCTTCAAGGAAAGCCTTTGCCCCAGCATTAGACCTGAGTTTTTTGTCTCCTTCATCCAGCTTCAGTAGATTGTCACAATGGTCCTAAACTCAAAAGGATGAACCAGAAATAGTGTAAGGATTACAGTGTTAAACTCTATGTGTTGCCTATGGCTGATCCCAGATCAATCCCTCCACCCCACCCCAGCCCACACATCACCTCATGCCCTGAACACTACCACCTGCAGCCCTGGTGGCACTCAACACTATTGGGTTGGCACTGGAAGCCCTAAGTATCGCTGGAGCTAACCCAGTGTTATTTAGCACTGTGTGTTCCATGCAGTACCACCCCTCAGACCTTCAAAGCCAAGGGTTGGGGGAAACTCACTATCCTTTTAACTTTAAAGAATTTTGCTGTGAAGGAAATACATAGGAGGCGAGTTTAAGGCCTTTTCCACAGCCATGCTGCTCCCCTTCCAAAGCCTACACCAGGAAATGGCCCTATCAAGAGTCCATTCATAGTCAATATTTCTCATGAGATCTGGAAAGAAAAGAGACACACAGCATCAATCAGTTCTCTTTTTATCTGCACTTCCCAGGAATTCTCTGTTCTGAAAGCCTACCCGCAGATTTAAATAGCTTCTTACTAAAGTTAGGTCATTCTTTCCAGGCCGTAGTATAGAATTCTGTTTAGAGGATTCTGTTCACTTAGGGAAGGGAGTACTCACACCCTGACTCTACATGTAGACTGTCTGCCTTTGCTTGTTCTGCAGCCTCAGTTCTCAAAAAGGTTCAAAATTTTTAGGTGTGCTGATGATGTGTGTCTGTTTTTTTGGTTGTATGGATGGTCTTTCCAGCTTTCTTTTATCTCATGGAAATATTCTAAGTCTTACTCTACTCATGTACATCTCTGCACAGTTTTCCATTGCATGAAAACACTATCTTTATTACCGAAAATAATAATAGTTTAAATTTAGAGTTTTGTTGGGTCAAACACATGTTGTAAGTAATATGTCTTTGATCACATCTTTTTCATACACACATAAATATTTCCTTAGGATATAGAAATCGAATTGATGACTTTTTGTTTTTTGTTTTGGGGACACACTCAGTGGATTCTCAAGGCTTATTCCTGACTATACTGAGTTTGGTGGTGCCTAAGATATTAAGAGCTTGAGTTCAAACTAGGGTTGGTCACTGACAAGGCAAGTTTCTTAATCCCTGTGCTAGCTGATCAGTTTTAATGGCATCATACATGTGTATACATATATTTATCACATTTATATATGCATATATACATGAGTATATATATAACATATATAAGTTTTTGTATATCACTGTATCACTGTATAGAAATGATAGACTCCTAGGAGGGTAATTGGGTCTATAGAGCTAGCTTCTAGATAAGACACTGAGTCCAGAGAGAGAAGAGGAGGTGTGTGTGTGTGTGTGTGTGTGTGTGTGTGTGTGTGTGTGTGTGTGTGTGTGTGTGGTGGTGTTTGTTCAAGGACTGCATTCTGCTGAGAATAGCACATATAGGTTTGGCTTTCACAGCTATCCTTAAAGCTCTGAGTGGTGGAACATTCTCTCTTCATCAACTCTGTGTTCTCGATAACCCTTGTATAGAATATTAGGTGATTCTTTGTCGAAATAACTTTTATTATCCCTTTTCCTTCTTTCTGGCCTGTTTATGGGTAGGAGTGAACAAGTTTGCAAATATTTTGTAAATGTTTTCCTTTTTAAAATAGTGTGTAGTTTATACGGGAATAAAGATGTCTAGATGACAGGGAATAAAGAAAAATCTGGAGAATTCTGGTTACTCTCATTTTCTTCTGTGTATGTTTAAACTACAAAATTCATTATAATGGTTCCCAGTTCCTTTTTCATTGGTACTTGCAGTGCCAGTGGGAAAACAGCATTCTTCATGCAACCAGAGAATTCTGAAAGATTATTTCTTGCAGCTAATATAAACCTCCAGTTCCGTGATGGTAGCAATGGTAGATTTTACCCAATGTTTTAATGGCGAATGTAATCAGAACAGAAAAAGATCTAAATGAATACTTAGAAAGAATTTGCAAAAATGACTAGGAGGACTTAAAAAAGCACAATTCAGTTTGTTTCTTTAGCATCTGTGTTTATTTCTCCCTTTCCCTTGTGCATATTGAACATTTTTCAAGATTATATTTTAAAAACCAAGTAAATAGTTTCTAAAATGTAGACTGATGGATAGATTCTGTATGTTCTTTGTAGATCTGAATAAAAAATAATTCAAAGAGATAACCCCAAGTGACTTTTCCCTTATTCAAGAATAATTGCAATTTCTTCTACTCCCCCCCAAATGTATCACTTGTATCACTTGTCTTCCCATTGTTCATCAATTTGCTCAAGCGGATGCCAGTAATGTCTCCATTCCTTGGGAATGAAGTCCATTATTGTTACTGTTTTTGGCATGATGAATACACCACGGGTAGCTTGCCAGGCTCTGCTGTGGAAATGTAATTTGTATATTTTATCTAATAATTTTTACTGCTGATATTTAATAGTATAGGAACATGTTTAACTGACTCAAAAGAAAACAAAAAGTTTTGGATTTTTTTGTTTGATTGTTTTGGATCACACCCTATGGTGCTCAGATTTCACTCCTAGAAGGGCAAGGCAGTTTTTTTGGGTACAGGTGCTCCACTGCTTACAAGCAAAAGCCCAAACCATTGACTATTACTCCAGCCCCTCAAAAGAAAAAAATATATATATACATATATGTATGTATTTCTCTTAATATCCTTTATGTTCTCTCTTTCAACAAAAATATAAATCAGTGAGGCCAAACTCAAACAAATAAGAGGATTAGGATTATTTTGAACAAAACATATCTTCAAAATTTACCAGCCACTCAGTATGAAGTTTTCTATCATTTCCACCAATTTCCAGAGTTCTGGCAACAGATGTGGCAATTAGAGCTTGCCATCTAGTAGAAGACATATATACAGAATTCATAAACCAGATCAGAAAAATAGCATAAAAAATTGAAACTATAGTTCACATAAAATTTTACGCATGAATTTACTAGTCTCCAATGAGATAAATAAATATTGTGGTTATTTAATTGCAATAACGCCCCCACTTATTTGATAATATATTTCCATCTGGTTCTTCATTATCGCCAATGCATATGCAAGCCTTAGTCTTCACTAGTTTTTGTGCTGAGCAGCCTACTTGCCTGATGTTATTTAATCATATCAGTGATCTATTAACTCAGTCCCATTATTATTATGATGGTGCACTGGTCCAAAGCTAAGAAAAGTAGATTAAAGACATCAAAAGGCTGGTACGCAGTGATAAAATTTAATTCCAAGTAATGCCTCTAGAACATGCATTCATCATTACTCATTTGTTTATTAATTTTATCTATCACCAGAGCGACCTGTTTGTCAAGCATTATTCTAGACCTTCTTTAGATTCCCATTAAGGTAACAGGAGAGGCCGTCCAGAGGCTGCACTCGGCTTCCAGGAATAGCCAAGTTTTGTGACTTATTACAAAGTTTCTGCTTTTGCAAAATTCAGAAGCTCATGTTACATAATTTATTTTAAAGGAACTAGTTCTCTAAGGGAATTTGGTTAATAAAACACTCATTTATTTATTATCTATAATAGGCAGTGCATATCGTGGCACTATTAACTTTGGAAATGTTGATGAGCTCTTCCTTTGAAAGATCAGCTGGTGTTGCTCCCATCTGTCTCTCTCTGAGAAGGTGAGATGGTTGCCCTAATTTGCCCACTGAGGTAGCAACTCAGGAAAAAGCTCACCATCAGGACTTAACTTGGTGATGACTTCACAACCTCTTTTTACAAGTATCTGATTCCGTTCAGTGAGTGAAAGTGGAAATGAAGATTATTTGTACTCCAGGAATAAATTAATTAAAAAGTTTCCTGGGGGGGCCCCTCTAATTTTTTTTTAATATCTTGGCAGTATTACAGTCTCCTCTCATGGAAATGGCTGAGAGCATTAAGTTTTTTTGCTTACTTCTAGTAATTGAAATTCCATTCAACTTCCCCTCACCTAAATCTCTACATTCTCTTTCAAATAAATTAAGTGGCTTCTTTCAATTCACATGGGATTAGAATTCCTCTTTGTTGTTACTAAAGGTCATTTTCCCTATCTTTTAGTTTTAGCTTTATTCTGGCTTGGATAACTATTATTTATTCATATGTGTATTCTCAAATCTCACCCCGTTCTGGACCGTACATGGTGAGCATGCCCATACACACACACACACACACACACACACACACACACTCACACACACTCACACACACACACAAACATTTGCTAAATGCAGGATCACTTTGTAAGCTCTTAGGAGATAGAAACAATGTGTGATTCATGCCATGCACTGTGGAAAGTTAAGCCTTGAATACCTTCAGGCTTCAACCATGAGTGACAGTACTGAAGAGCAGAGAGAGTAGTTTTCAGGATCCAGGCATCACTGGCCATGAGCTGTGGAGTGTTGGGCAACTGAACCCCTAATCCTTTCCAAATTACAGTGCTCATATCTATAAAATTGGAGCATTGATAACATATCTTCCTTCCTTTGAATAATTATGATGATTAAATGATAACACACATGACAAACAGCTAATTCACAGTGAAAGCTTAATACTTACATTATCCTCAGACAACACGTATTAAGTATCTGAGGAAATACAAGCACTAAATAAGTATTTGTTCTGTGGACTCCATTTTTTTTCCTTTTAAAAACTGATTCATCTTTGGTTTAGAATACTATAGAATTTCAGAGGTGTCTAGTTTTATACCCCTTGCACATGTTTTGGACTCACTATAACCATTATCAGACGTCTTGGGCCATCTCACCACCAAAAAGACTCCTCTACCCATTCTTCTTATCCATTCCCCTTTCTCTCCAGTAACTTAGATTTGTCAAGTCTAGGCAATAGTTTTGATTCTTGCCCATTTGTTTGCTTAACTTGTATATATTCTATCTGGTAATTGTCTTTGACTTCCTGACTTATTCCCTTCAACATAATCACCCCAAGTTGATCATGTCATCACTGAAAGCATGATTTCATCTTTACTAATGGCAGAGTAATATCTTTGATATACCATAGCTGCTTTACCAGTCATGTGTCAGTGAGCATTTGAATGATCCCATGATAAGAATTTGAGAAAAATGCTGTGATCAACATACAGGAGCATATATGAGTATTTTCATATCCTCCTAATACATGCCAAGCAGTGATGGTATTGCTAAATCACATGGTACTCCTGATTTTATCTTTTAAGGAATCTCCACACAACTTTTAATGGACTAAAATTTAGAGTCTATTATGTTATCCCTCTCTATATCTTATGTACAGAAAAAGGAATCTAGTACCAAGTTCATCCCAAGCTCTTGTATTCAAGCCCTTCCTAGGCCACTAGATAACTTTTCTGGCAGCTTGACACAAATGCTGATAATGATACAAGCATCATTATCAAAATGTCCTAATTTTTTACCACCTCAAAAGAATATTTTGTAAGAAAAGCCAAAATGTTCAAGGACTAAAGACACAGACATAGGTTTGTTCCTAAAGCATTTCAACATAGATTCATTTCCATTCTAGTTGATGTTCATTAAAATAATAAATTGTGTCTCTGAATAATACAAAAATAACATAGGATTCTGACTTTCTTAAGGAAAAAGAAGGAAGAGAAGCAGTAATTGACATTTATATTTAGACCAGGACTTCAAACTGGAATTGCTGAAAAAGTGTTTAGATCATTGTATGCGTTGGTTTGGTCTACTGTTATATGTGTTACACAGTATGTATTTTCAAAGACAACTTTAAATAATCATTGTGATTTTTCCCAGCAGCTGGTCTTCTCCTGGCTTTGTTACAGGGTCTGTCTGTTTTCCCCTAATCTGACCGTAATGTCATAAAATGTTGGCTGTTCCCTTAGCAACTGTTTAGGGTAGTTACTCAGCTTTCTCTGGCTCAAGCCAGTGGTGGGCTAAAGGCAGGCTGCTAGAGGCCATGGCAAGCAAATTTCATTATTAAGGTCTCTGAATTAGACAATAACACTGTAAAACTGTGCATGGGGGTGAATGTCAACCAAGGCTGGAGAGATAGTACAGCCATCCTCAGTTTAAACCCCAGAATCACATATGGCACCCTGTGTACTGCCAAGAGTGATCCCTGGGCCTGTGTGTGTGAGCCAGGAGTAAGCCCGGACTGTGGGTGTGTCCTAAAGACTCCTTCAAAATAATGTGTGTGTGTCCCACTCATAAATGTTTATAATTTAAAAGTTTTCCTAATCAATAGAATAAAGTTTATGGCCACTTTGACCTTGTCTTAAAATGAGATCATTGGCATGAAAGCAAAGACTATAATTTATTGACTATTAAATATTCTCTATATAATTGTGTACCTGCTAGACATTGCTTGTATTCCCCTTGTCCCTCTCCCTCATCTCTGGGAAGTTTTCAAAAACTCTTCCAAACTGCACTGCAAAATCTCAGGTCAAGCATATACCTACTTCCATATATTTAAATCCACATTAATGAAAAATTATGAAATTTTGTCTACATGCTTTTTATTCTGAAAGTGTGTCATTTAGATCCTGTGCCAAATAAATATGTATATTTATTTGCTGAGCAGTGAACAGACTTGAGTATACCTGGAAAATCAAGACAAAGTTATTGGAATACCCAATATTGTGCTTCTAATACTGCACAAATCTCATATGATCCCCTGCACTTAGCAGAGCTTAAGCATCTAGCACAAGTATAAAAATATGCAAATGATCTGTATTACTTATAAATGTATTTTAAAAAACCCTCATTGATAGAGGAAAAGCTGGAGTTGGCCTTTTCCTCAAGACTAAACAGCAAGAAGCAAACTCTCTAGTATCCCTTTGCCTTTATTTTTTTTATTGTTTCTTTGGTCACATTTGAGTGAACTCCGGGCTTAATCTTGGCTCCATACTCAAGAATCAATCCCTAGTGAGACCCTGGGGGACCATATGTGATTCCAGCATTGAACCCAGGTCGGCTGCGCAAGGCAAATCCTTTAACATCTGTACTATCTCTCCAACCCCTCCTTTGCCTTTTTGATTGTTGCATGAAAGGAGTTATTTTTAGATAATCAAGAAGAAAAATTTGACTCTTTGGAATAGCATAACTATTTTCAAATTAGTTTAAAATTAACTTACACTGAATCCAGCATAAAGTTTGTAGAGCAAATGAGTCTCTGTCCCACCATCACTCTTGTTTGTAAGAAAACTGTGTTTTATAGGAACTGGAAACCAGCAAAAAAGTTCTATAATAGAGGTCCATGTGGCTCTAGCAGAAGACTCCCCCCAGCGCCGCTTAACCCATTTTCATAGAACTTTATCAAACGTTGATGCAGACTCCATTATGCAACGAGTAATGACCTGTCAGATAACCTTTGGAACAAGAGTTGGTATGATCCAATGTGTATAGTCCTGAATGAATGGAAAATCCATTTTCAGATTTCCAAAGGGCTGCTGAAGCACTTAGCTCTGTAGTGTAGAGAGACATAAATGGATATTCTGAACTGGCTGCTGCTTCTGCAGCTGTTTGATCGAAGATGCCAGGTTTCCCTCCTTGCTGCTCCTGGCAGCTCATCCCTTTTCTGCAGCCTATCACACCTCCGTTTCATTTTTACAAGTATTTTTTGCTGCATTGCCTCTCCCCACCCCCAAAACAAAACTCAGCCCTGCTAGAATTCTTGCGGTTTGTGGGATGGAGAGGAGTTCTGTTGGAATCTGAAGTGGCTGTAACTTCACTTTGTGTGTAGAACAAAAATGGAAAACCAGATTCTCTGTTTGTCTCAAAACTGAAATTCCAAATGTTAAACCGAAGCAAAGAAACAGATGCTACGGTGCGATGAAATATCTGGGCTCACTTCAAAAGGAAGCAGCCAGGGAGCACCTTCCGACAACTTTTTTTCAGAGTTTACATTTTGGTTCTTTTTTCCTGCTTCTTAGTTTAGTCTTTTCAGCGTGCTAAGCTTTTAGCAGAATGTTGCACATCAAGTAATGATCACAGTGCATGCAGGCACAAGACTCTTTATGCTTCGAGAGGTCCTATAGATCTATTCATTTAGTAGCTTATGGTTTGGAGGATGTTGGAACTAAAGGGTACGGTGAAAAAACATGAAGGCAACATGAGCAAAGAAGCAAAAACAATAATACAGTGAAGGAAATGCCTTAAGATATCTCCACAAGTCTGTGGTTTTTGGCACTGAAATTCAAGGGTTTTTTTTTTTCTTTTTTGGGTCACACCCGGCGACGCTCAGGGGTTACTCCTGGCTCTGCACTCAGGAATTACTCCTGGCGGTGCTCGGGGGACCATATGGGATGCCGAGGATCGAACCCGGGCCAGCAAAGGCCCACCATGTGCAAGGCAAACACCCTACCCGCTGGGCCATTGCTCCTGCCCGAAATTCAAGTTTTTAAATGGCTTCTATTCTATGTAGGTTTTTTTTTGTTTGTTTTTACATAACTACAGATGCCTTTCTGGTATCACTGTCACTGTCTTCCCATTGTTCATTGATTTGCTCGAGTGGGCACTAGTAACATCTCCATTAGTCCTGTCACAAGCAAGTGCAACCCAAGGGCATCTAATTGCTATAGGGACAGGAGGAGCCTGAAACCATTCTTCAGGTTATGGAACTGAGGTCCATAATAGTTACTAGTCTTTGGCATAAAAAGTAAATAAAACACGGTAGCTTGCCAGGCTTTACCGTGTAGGTGGGCTAGCCTCAGTAGAAGGCTCTCAACCCTTTAAGTTTTATCAGTAAATGCCTTTCTGGTGAATTACAATTATAATGATGTGTAAATATAAAAGAACTGTTTAAAATCTAATAGAATTGTTCATTTTCCCTTCAGGTGGGGAATGAAAACAGAGGGCAGGGGGGTGTATTTTGAGGCCTACACTGCAGTGCCCAAAAGCTACTCCTCGCTTTATGTTCAGGGTCACTCCTGGAGGTGCTCGAGAACACGGGATCTATTACTACTGCAGATTAAACTGGCGTCAACCTCTGCAATGCTAATGCATCAATCCTTGTTATATCTGGTCCTATACAATTTCATATTGATCATCTCCAAGCTTCCTATCAGCTATAATAATTTCTCTTACTATTATAGCTCATGAGCTAGTTCTTCTGTTAGGTCTCAAAGCAATCACCAGGGTTTTGTGTTCCCAGAAAATTGGACATATTTTAATCTTAAGTCCTACAAAATATGAAGTAGTAAAAAAAAAAACTCTCTCTCCTGATTGTTGGCAAAATCTTAGCTCTGTATGTGAGAGGCAGCTGGTGAGGTAGAAAGTACAGATTTTTGTGGCTATACAATCCAGAGTTTATCTTGTTCTCTAGCAATATGGATCTTAGGAAAATTGTTTAACTCATTTGACTCAAGTATCTGAAAATTAAAATGTGGAGCTAAGTCTTTACCTTGCACCAGGTTACTACTAAAATTATATGACTCTGTAAAGCCTAAATATGTGCTAACTTTTTTTCCAAATATTTTGTGGTCAGTATCTCTTTTCAATCCATCATGGGTTGTAGGAAAAGGAAAAAATATTGTTAACAAATATAATTAGCTGACACTTGTCATGAGAATTTACTTGATGGTAATTCAATGATTTTGCCTCCTGTCATTTCTAAAGAACTGGATACATATGTTTTGCATTAATTTATGAAATATTCCCCATCTATATTATACCTACATGATTCATTTCATTTCCCTCATCTTAACAATCCAAATACAGTTTTTTAAATTATGTAACTGAATACCTATTTCAAGACTCACAGCAGTGTTTCAACCATACAATAAGGCTATAATTCTGGGAGTGTTCAGGGAGAAGAAAAAAATATTAAGTAGTTTTTTTGAAATACTTAAATTTGAAAATGTATACAAAACCACATTAGAGTAGAAAATATCCCATCTGGGTAATCAGGGAAAACTTTTAGGATAGGGACGAGAGAGCTAGAACTTAATAAAGATAGGAACGTTGATAGATAGTACTGAGTAGAAAGGAGGAGAAAGATTAAAAAACTAGAACCAAGGTGGAAAAGATGAACACATGGGGGCGGGGGATCATCAGGACACTGAGGCAGAAATTTAAAATGACCGAAAATGGGAAATAACAGTGGAAAGGTCATTTAGGGCTGGTTCATGGAGGATCCTAAGTGATCTATGCACTCTCGTGGCTAGCAGAAAAATTTATGAGCCCTGGGGTAGTATCACCAGAATGTTAAACAACAGTTTTAAGCAGCTAACTCTGCCAACCATCAGTTTAAAAGCCTATGGAAAACAGATCGAAAGATTACAGATAGGCAGACAGATAGACATATCCTTGACCATCTCATCTGGACAGGAAATTTTGTGCCCTTACTTGAGCAGATTAGAGAGGTTTCAAAAGGTTAGAGTGTCTGTGACTTCAGCCACACATGCATAACCCACAAGACTCTGGAGTTGTTTTCACTGTTGTGTAATAGGGTCAGTTTTGTTTTTAGCAGATTCTCCCAAGGAAGTGTGGTAAGCACATTTCTACAGCCATCACATTAAGGACAGTTAGCAATAAATCATTTTATGTGTTGAAGGTCAGAAAAAAATTTCCCACTTAAAAGGCCTTTGGTCTGTAATGTATTATGCTTTTCTGTGAGCCTCTGTGTGTGTGTGTGTGTGTGTGTGTGCGCCACCACACATGTGCGCATACGTGTATGTATTTCCTACTGACAAAAAACCAGCAGTGGGCCAAAGAAATGGTGCAACAGGCTGAGAGCTTCAATGGGTGGGTAGCTTCGGTCCTCAGCACCCGAGCTACCACTTGGAATAATCCCCAGATCCAGGAGCAGCTCCATGCACTGCTGATGTGACCCCAAACAGTATCGACATTCTTGCTAAGTAACACATAGGAAACTCAAGTTGAATTATTTTAATTGATGTATTTTTAGTGAGCGGACTGTGATTTACAAAGTTGCTCAAATAGAGTTCTGGGCATACAGTGTTGGAAGGCCAGTCCCGCCACTGGAGTGGCCTCCCCGTCCACCAGTGTTCCTAGGTCCTACCACCCCACAGCTTGCTCCTTGGCAGCAATATTTTAAGTTTAGTTCTTTTGCTTTTGGGTCTCAAATCTCTAATGTTTTTCTAGAGTAACCATTTTTCTGTAGATTGCTACAAAAGTTTCTCTAGTTTTCCATGCTCTGGGATTATTACAGAGCTCAAGGAACCCCATATATGGTACCAAGGATCAAAATTGGGTTTGCCATTAGCAAGGCAAGTGTTATACCCACTGTCCTCTATTTCCGGCCCTCTAATTCATTTTCATGTTTCTCTGTCTCCTTCTCTCTCTCTCTCTCTCTCTCTCTCTCTCTCTCTCTCTCTCTCTCTCATACACACAGACACACACATATACACACACACATTAAGGCACCATGATTTTAAAGGTTATTTTATAGTTGAGTTTTAATCATACAATGTTCCACCACAATCCTATCACCAGTTTCAAGTTTCCTGCACTCATATCCTCATTTTCCTCCCAGCCCAGCTCGCCTCACTGAGTGACACATTTTAAAGTTTGGTGTTGTCATTTGGATCCCATGCTCTCGGTTGGTTCCGTGGTCCAGACATACATACACATGTATCACACCTATGCACTGCCAGTGTTTCCAAGGTCCCTGCTCCTGTTACTTCCTCCGTGCCTTTCTTTTTACTTCTTCCCCTTGAGTTCTGTACTTCTCTACCTGAGAAATATATTATTTTTAAACCAGGGGCTCCAATTTATATCTAAACATTATTGTTATTGGGGTGCTTTTAAAGTTTTCATTTCCCAGCAGCAATTTTGACCATTAATTCAGAGTACCTGAGATCATATTCTTGGGATAGTATCCCAGCTCTGATGACATGTATTATAATCTTTGTATAACCCTATTATACCCTGGGTTATTAGTCCTTTCCTCTGGTATATTAATTAATGGTAAATTTCCTTAGACAACTTTTTGGAATATAATTCAATGTGTCTTGAAAATAAATTTAATAATCCTTTGGTTTCTTTCTCATCAACATGAGTTTGCTTCATTGGAAGAAGAGTAGTTTCTTCCTCAGGGCTCTCAGTCTCGTTCCTTTCATTTGTTTGTTTTTTCATTCACAAGTGGGTGCCCAGGACTTACTCCTGGTTCTAAGATCAGGCATAACTCCTAATTGATCCCAGGGCATGTGGTCCCAGGGATCAAACTCGAGTCGGCTGCATGGAAGGCAAGTGCCCTACCCACAGTACTATCACTCTGGCCTTGAGCCTCATTTCTTTCAGGTCTTTAAAGGAATAGCTGTTTTCTGCTTTTCTTAAAGACTGGGAACTTAATACAAAACTGTTCAGGGCTCCAGGATCACTGAACTTTGGCATAGAGAGAGACTTAATTGCCAGAGTTATCTTGAAAATAGCTGGCACACTTCTGCGTTTGAGATAGGAAGAACAAGTCATGAAATGATGACAAAGGACTCTTTGAGTGAAGGGGAAAAATATTGGGGAACATGGCATGTGAATATTATCTTCTTCAATCTAATACATTGAGGTCAACAAGTCAAGCCAGGACAAATGATCTTGACTTTGCAGTCAGGAAACATCGGGTCTGAGACAGATGTGGGAGAAGTGGGCCAAGAGTGATAGGGGAAGCTGCAGATTGATAGTCACTGAAATTCCAGTGGGATATAGATCAGCTCATTTTCTCATGGCAAGTCTTCACAGGGTGTCGATAGTCTGCTTAGAGCATAAGGCAGAAATAAAATGTCTGTGTCAGTTTACACTGGTATATTCCCAGTTGTTCAAACTCAGTTGTCCAAAGACAAAGGTTACAGTCTGCAGTGTACACTACAGCTCTTCTCATTTGACACAGACTGCATAAATGCATGTTTCTGCTCTTGCTGCCTTACCATTCTTATGTGTAAACATTTTTAGGCCATATGAGAGGGGCAAAGCTTCTATTTGGGCCTTGGACATAGTGGACGTTCAGTAACTGTTTGTTGAGTTGGGAAAAGTCAGGCACAATCACAGCTTTCCCTTTGGGTGATCTGTTTTATGATATAATTTCCAGTAGTATATTGTATCTAAAATTTGGGACCATATGTACAGGAAATTTTTTCTTATGTCAATGTGAAATCCCTCCAAGGTAAATCTATCCATAGTTTCTTCTTTTTCCTTTCTTATTGTTGTTGTTATGCATAACTGTCTAAACCTTATCCTAGTGTGTGTGTGTTGGGTGGGCAGGTGTAGATTGGTATAGAGGGTGGGGAAACCTACACAAAGACCTCGACACAGGTTATTTGGCAAGTCCTGGGCACTTTAATATTTGGTTCCTTCCCTCAGTCAGTTCTTTCTAGATACCCATTTGATATATGAGAGAAGCAAGCCAAGATAATGGTCAAGATACCATAGCAAAGAGGTAGGAAATGTTTCAAGCTTTCTAGAAATGATGGGTGAGAATAAGTGTTTTCAGGGCTATGAACAACTTTCCGCAGCCACTTGGGAGAGTGCACCACTGGCTTGGCAGAAACTGCCTTGGAGGGCCCCTTTTGGTGCTCTGCAGGACTGCTGATCTCAGATGGCTGTGTGGTGATTTATCTCACGGTTTCAACAGTAAGTCCATCGCAGCTTCAGTGTAAATCTTTGTTTTTAGGAGGGTTCGCCCAGGGATATGATATAAAGTGGGATTTGCATGGAAACTTGGCATGCCAGTTTGGAAACATTTTTATTGGGTACAGATTTGGGTGGGGGAGGAAAAAATAAACACAATTTCTGTGTTGTAAATGTTAATAATAATAAAAAAGAACAAGTAAAACAAATTAAAATGTTTTGTTTCTCTGAGGCTTTTTTTTTGCATTCCCATGACTCCAAAACACTTTTGGACTCTATGACAATCTATAACTGGGTATAGAAAGGCAGAGAACAAATGAAAAATAAATCCAGAGAATAACTGGGGCACGATGCTGTCAGTCAGTTGGTTAGGATTCTAACGGGGGTGTTTTTAGCATGTTTTTATTATTCCAAATATGTTAGGCTATTATTAATAACCTTAAATATAGAATTCTCAAATTATGTTTACAGCTTGCCAATCCTATTACTTCTTGGTCATAATCTTTATATTTGGCTCTGTGTGATATCTGTGGCTGACTTTTGTTGCTGTTGCTACTTTTGAAAACAACCATACACATTCAGTATACTCTACTGCTAAAGTCATTGGCGTCAAGGTGGAAAAGATTAGCAGTTGTGAATGACCCAGTGTATGTATCAGTTTATCTGTAGCCTGCTTTCATTTGAGCAAGATGTATTTAGTGAAAGGAAAACACTGAATCAGACAGAGGCTTTGATTGTAATCCATTCTTGACTTTAGAGTGACTGTGATCGTAGCAAGTAAACCATCTTCTGTAGCTCTGATGTCCTCTGAAGAGTGTGTTTACTCATGTGGGTGATGTCTGGCTTGGGAGGCAATAATTTGTGAATAAATATAAAATTAACATATTGGTCTGTTCTGAATAATCCAGAACTGCAAACAAGTCAACATGGTACCCACCAGCTAGTCACATGTAACATATTAAAATTTAAAGCATTATTTCTTTAATAATTCTGTCTATCAGTCCCATTTCAAATGCTTGATAATTGCCTATGACTCGTGACTACCATGAAAAGTACAAACACCAACACTCTCCACACTCTTCCCATCATTCCTAAGAGTTCTGTTGCATATCACTCTCTGGATTGACACCTTCTTCCAGATTTAGGAATTACTTTTGGAGTTTGGATAGCTAAACTGTAAGTAACTCTGTGGGCTGCTGGGAATAGTATGGTCCTCAAAAAATGTCTCCTGAACAACATACAAAGCAGCAAACCTGACATGCGTAAGGGAGTAGTTAGTGTGTGCTGAATGGCATGTCAGCTGCATCCCACAGATGTGGAGTCAGTAGAAAGCTCATTCTGAATTCCATCAGAATTTTCCTAAGTGCCATATGTCCAGTGTCATCTTTATACATTTCGAAGCTTCATTGAGTTCCAAAATGAAACATCAGGGTCCCCTTTGTAAATCTAGCCAGCAGAGTCCAAGGTGATAATGATGTCCTGAGCTTTGGCATCCTGAAGGGGAGGATGGTGGTGCTGAGGATGAGAAATGAGAGCATCTGAGAATCCTGTGGCATGATAGGCAGACATACATAATTAAGTGACTAGGAGGAACTACATACTAAACAGAAAATATTGTCACTTCTCTTCCTGTTTTTGCTAGCCCATCACGCTGTGCATACTGTATGGTTTAAGTTTTTAAGGATCGTAAAACTAACATTAATGCTGATGATTAATATCAATGCTTTTTCTTTAATGGGATGATAGGTCTTAAGGTTGCAGTCACGCTGTCTTTAGAGTCTAAGGTTTACTTCTATGTAGGAGCATCACAGCGATGCCTGACTTTACATATATAAATTCATACTGATTCTTACATGTTGTCACTTGTATCACTTGTCTTCCTGTTGTTCATCCATTTGCTCAAGCAGGCACCAGTAATATCTCCATAAGTCCTGTTGCGTGCTAGAGTAGCCCAAGGGCATCTGCTCACTCCAGGAATACGAAGAGCCTCAAACCATGCCTTGGTCGTGGGAATGAGGTCTATAATTGTTACTGGTTTGGGCATATCAAATGTGACACGAGTAGCTTGCCAGGCTCTGCCAACTTACATGTTAAATGTATATTTTTTCTGTATGCATGGCAGTTTCACCAGGTTGTTTCCTGTATGTCCTCTGGAGCTGACTATGTTGAAATTGCTGAAATTACAGTTCTACCACCAGCTAGTTGGTTGACTTGGAAAATTACTTACCTTCTTTGTGCTTTAGCTTTCATATCTAAATCAGAGACAGTGAGGCTAGGACATGCACTAACTGAGTTCGGTCCTAGCACATAAAATCTCCTGAGCACTGTGGGTTATAGCACTTGGAGACTCCAAATACTTCTGAGTGGCTCTGGGCCCCAGATACTGCCAGAGTAGCCCACTTGTCCCCAGCGCCACATGATCCGAGTAGCACCGTATCCTCAGGCTTAGCACCAAACCGCCAGTCTACTTGGTTATCAGCAGTAGTGTGGGTCACTCTGGTTCCCTGGACACTACTTGAGAGCCCCCCCAAAATAAAATGTATTTTAAAATAAAAACTAAAGAACGAATAGTAAGAATTTTTATAAGTTATTGATAGGAAGATTGTGGATATAAGCATGCATATACAAATATACATATATGTGTGTGGACTTATAGCCTTGCTTACATATATAAGGGTAGGGATATATATTATTATATTTATGTCACATTATATGCATTATATGTATGTCACATATAGGACACTACAACACATATAAATAAAGCTGTTTAAGTTGTAGCTATAAATTAACAGTGATTGTTGGACTCTCATCAGCTCAGTATTGGAATATATATAATATATATATTTATATATATATTCCTTTACAAGAACTTGCTGCCAATAATCAGGACTAAAAGAGACGTGTTTCATGCTATCTCTGGAGAGTGGGGAGTACTTGGTTTGAGCACTTTCCTTGCAGGGTAACCTCCTAATCCTTGAGTCGATCCAATGTTGCTTTCTGCTCAATTTAACCCCACTGCTCTGGGGGCCTTCCCAATACCTCCCCTTGAACTTTCGTGCTATGAGAATTGTATTCATTACTCCCCTCTGATAGCAACCACTGCACATGCTCACAGACACACACATAACACACGCACACACACATGCACACAACACATACACACATACACACACATACACACATGCATACATTCCAACCCGTCTTTCCTATTTTTGTCTGATGCTCAGGATTTAAAAGCTTTGGAAATATCTTTTCCTACCTTGACTGAGGCACAGAGATGTCCTGCTCCTATGCTGTTGATGTTGACAGAAGTAGAGCACGTTTTTCCTCCATGTGCTGCTGAACTCTCAAGCAGCATGTACAAGATGTTTTCTGGTTACCAAGGATACCCGGTGACATAATCATACCTAGCCTTTCTTTCCTCTCTCCACCCCTCAGCCTCTCCCCTCACCCTCCCCTCTCCTGGTCTTTATGTGCTGCTCTACGTGGAGTACAGCTCGTACTCTATAGCCTGCCGCTTATTTTGGTTCAGAAGCTGGTCCAGAGGACTGTGTAGAGAGAATGAACAGTGCACTTGCAAACACTTTCAGGCTCTCTGGTGGGACAGGTTTCCTCTTGAGAGAGCAGTTCATGCTTTCTTATACACCAAGGGCTTTTGCTATTTCTGATCTTATTCAAGGGCTTATGCATCTATTGTATGTGTGTTTGGGTAGGAGTTAACAATATACCCTCTGGTTTCTGAAGATTTGCTTACTGGAGATACGTTGCTGCCTTCAGCCTGGATTCTAGCACCATTAACTTTCAGCAGTAATTATTTCAAGGCCTTGTTTACAAAGTTTGATCCTTTTAATTCTATGTGATCAATGTGTCTTAGGCATTTTAACTGACTGAGGATTACATGCAAGCATGGATGGTTTAGCGTGCAATACAAAATACTATTGAATGTCACATGGTATGTCATTATATTTGACCAATTTTCTAGGCTACGTAACTTGACTTTTGACTCTGTTCCCATAATTCCCTCATGCTGCATCATATTAGAATATGTTTTCCCATCACTTTGTCTTTACTTGCACTACTGTCTTTGCCTAGAAAACCCTCACCATCGTCACTGCAATGACAACAACACAACCACTGGTGAATATTTTTTAATACACAGCTCAAATGCCTCTTCCTCATTCTCCTATCTGTCCTCAATTTAAATGAGTTTCCATTTCTGAATAAAATTAGCTCTATATTATCCGTTTAAGATAGCTTCCATCACACTTTGTCTTTTGTTATTATTTAGTTGAAAATTCCATATCTCTACTACTAGATATTACATTCCACGGTGAAGGTGCGGTTCAATCCTAGTTCTCCTCTCTAGCCCTAGTCAGACTTAGGATGACATTCTCGCTGTCCAGACACTACTCATTGAAAGGTGAGCTAATAAATAACAGAGACCATATGTAAAATACCGATGCAAGCAGTGATATTGACAGGGCCCTAAAAACAATATTATGTAGATTGAGAAAATATAATATTGACAGAAAATTTAGTATTGACAGATTAGAGGTGCCAGGACTTCAAAATAGTTTGCCTGCCACCTGCTTCCCATACCATTTTTTAATAAAGAAACTAGTAGTTAAATATCTATATTATATGGTCACAAAATAACAGCTAGAACTTATAATTCACATCTGGTATAAAACCTAATTTATTCTTTGGTTCTTTTTTTTAGATCCATCCCTAACAATACTCTTGTGTGGTGGGCACAGGGTCCACTCCTGGTAATGCTTGTCACAATATTTCTGGCCTAGCAGTTCAGTGTCCAGGCAAAATGAACACTGTTTATGAGCCACTAGACTTTACCATCGGGACTATACTCAAATAGTGCTTGGGGGACATGTGGTAACAACTCTGTGCCTCGCACATAGCAGGCAGATGCCCCATCACTTGAGATATCGCTCAACCCCTGAACCCTAATTTTTTTAATATGCCAAGAATAATAATGACACACATACCATTCCTGGATGGGTGATTGTAGAAAGAAAACATTCTTTCTACCCCTACCAGATCATCCCAGATGTTTCTTCTGCTGAAATTAATATTCCCAAGATAATAGTAGAAACCAAAGAAAGGAACTTAACCATTTCCATTATGTACAGGATCTGTACAGCTGGATAAGGAAGCCTGGTTAAGGAGCTGGACAAGTCTTACCCAATGCTGAGCTTGGTAAGGAGTTCATTACTGAAGTTCAAGCTGCCAGGTCACTGACAGTGTGTTTAAAAGAAAGTGGGAGTCGTGCTGGCTGACATTCCCACAACAGGGAGCACAGATGAGAGGAAGAAAATATTGGGAGCCTTGCACTTCAACAGTAGGCGGAAATGAAGGCAGGAGCCAAATGTAGGGTGGGGGAAACATTCCTTCCCTCAGCTATGTCACAGCATTACGTGAGTAAATTCAGAGCTCTGACTGTGTTCTGCGCTGAATGTGGGATGGAATGTGGACAGTAAATCTCTCCATCATCCTTTCCTCACTGACCCACAAACCAGCCACCCCTGTTTCTCCCATCTGCTTCCTAGCTACCTGCTGTTCAGTCTTTATCTGCATAAGATTTTTCCATTCTCCTCTTTATTTTCTGAGAGTGGACCACACTCAGCTGTGCTCATTATTTACTCCAGGTTCTGTACTCAGAGATCACTCCAGGCATGCTTGGGGAACCATATAGAATTCCTGGGATCAAACCCAGCTCTAGGGTCCTACCTGCAGTATTATTGCTCTACCCCATTCTGTCTTCTTCTCTGTCTGCATTTTTACAGTGTGTCTCATTCCTCTGCCCAACATTTCCATCTTCCTTGTTTCCCTGCTACCTATAAGACACAGTAGGACAATGGGATCCCCTGACCATTTATACATGTATATGCTCTGCAATTCTTACTGAGCTTTTAACTCTTCGTTAAGTAAATGCTGTTCTCATTGTTGAGGATACAGATGTAAGAAAAACAGACAAAAATCCCAGCCCTTGAAGAGCTTTGACTACAATAAAGAGACAATAAATAAAATAGTAATAATATGTAACATTGGAAGGTAATAAACTCTGAGTAGAAAAGAAAGAGATAGGAAAAGAAGAGTTAAGTGTGAGTTCTGAGTCAGACAGCTTGGTTGGATTTGGAATCCAGCTCCACCCTGCCCAGTCATGTGAGCATATCTATAGACCTCAGTGGATCTTAGGGTCTCTGATTGTGTATCACAAATTTTAAAAGAAATTGGTATCTCCTTTCATTATTGTGATAATAAATCAAATTATATATGTTAAGCGCTCATCAGAAGGCCTAGTCCCAGTAAACATTTAGTAATTGTTTGTCATAATATAAATAAGAAGACACATCAGATTATATATTTCATATTTCACATAGATATCATATATGTGCCAATATATGTGATTTTATGGTATATTTAACACTGTCACTGTATCACTGTCTTCCCGTTCATCGATTTGCTCGAGCGGGTACCAGTAACATCTCCATATGTCCTCTCTCATGCTAGTAGAGCCCAAGGGCATCTGCTTGCTCCAGGAACATAAAGAGCCTCAAACCATTACATCAGGTCATGGGAATAAGGTCTATAATTGTTACTGGTATTTGGCATATCAAATACAACATGGGAAGGTTGCCAGGCTCTGCCGTTCTGGTGGCATACTCTTGTAGTCACCTCTAAATTTTATTTAACACAAATCTTACAAATCTATTTTTCACAAACTTCCTATATTTTCATTTGCATCATTAGTTCTCCCACTGGACTGAGAACATTTTTTAAAATGTATTTGTTCCTGCCCCTATAAGTGTTGCAGGGGCCAGAGCGATAGTCCAGCAGGTAGAGCGTTTGCCTTGCATGCAGCCGACCGGGTTCAATCCCCAGCATCCCATATGGTCCCCGAGCACTGCCAGGAGTAATTCTTGAGTGCAGAGCCAGGAGTAACCCCTGAGCATCGCCGGTGTAACCCAAAAAGCAAAAAAAAAAAAAAGAATAAGTGTTGCAGGTGTGGCTTTGGTGCCTGACGCACCAGGTCGCAAACAGGAGACAGGCTTCTCTACACCCAGGGCTCTGCCCCATGGGCCCTGGATGGTTGATGGTCTGACATAGAAAAAGACTGGGCCCCTGGGATGAACCCAGAACCACGGCAGAGCCTGGAAAGCTACCCATGGTGTATTCGATATGCCAAAAACATCAACAATAATGGACCTAATTCCAACGAATGGAGACATTACTGGAGCCCACTCAAGTAAGTCGATGTACAATAGGAAGACAAGTGACAAGTTACATTATTATTTGTATTTTATTGAGTCACTATAGTTAGAAGACTGCTTGTGACTTGATTTCAGTCACAAAATATTCCAACACTCATCACTCCACCAGTGCACATTTACCACCACCAATGTACCCCTTTGCCCACCTGCTTCCCCTCACCCTCCACCCCCAGTCTGTCTCTACGTCAAGCGCTTTCTTTCTCCCTTTCTCTCTCTCCCTTTGGGCATTATGGTTTGCGATACAGATTCCGAGAGTTTACCATGCTTGTTCCGTTACCTATTCTGCACACAGTTTTTATACAATGATCATTTACCACTATCTTTACCATAATGGGACCATCCCTATCCCAACTTCCGTTTCCTTAGGAGGTTGAAACAGACTTCCAACCATGAAGCCAACCTCCTGGCCCTTGTTTCTACTGTCCTTGTATATTGCTTTCATATTGTGTTTTTGCAAATGAGTGCAATCATTCTGCCTGTCCTCCTTCTGACTTATTTTCTACTCAGCATGAAACTCTCCGTGTCCATCCATTTATAAGCAAATTTCATGACTTCATTCTTCCTACCTTTGAAGACAAGGAATGATCACATCCTACTGATTTCTATAATTTGGCACAAAGAAGTTTCTGTTTGCTTGCTTAACTAGGGAAAAAAAATGAAACACCCCTTTCTTAGGTCTATTAATCTGTCAAAGCCGGTTTTTAGAACCAGTCTCTAATTCTCGTCATTCTTGCATCACAAGAGCTCCATTCTCACCACCTCCTCCCCATTTGTCTGATCACCATTCACTCTTTCCCACCTCTTCCAGAATGCCAACCTCCTCATGCACCTCGTCTTATGATTCATTCACCCCACTGACCCTTCGCAGAGATTTTTCCATATGCCAAATACCAGTAACAATTATAGACCTCATTCCATGACCTGGTGGAATGGTTTGAGGCTCTTTATGTTCCTGCAGCAAGCAGGTGCCCTTGGGCTCTACTTGCATGAGACAGGACATATGGAGATGTTACTGGTGCCTGCTCGAGCAAATCGATGATGAACGGGAAGACAGTGATACAGTGACACCCTTCTAAAGACCTGATTTCTGAGGCTGCATTTCACCTTCACATGATTTTTACTATTTCTGTCCAATGGTTTCCTTTCCCTGAAAACCTACAGGCATGGCCTATATCTCTGCTTATAATGATCTTTTGTATCAGTTTAATGCATTTCGTAGAAAGGCCAATTTTGCATGTTTTCCGATTTGATCCTTAGAACAAGCTTCAAATGAAATCAAATTCGTGTTCCTAATAAGGAAACAGAAATTCAGAGAGGGAAATTGAAAAAAAAATCAAAGTGCATACGTTAAAGGTGTGAAAATGGATGATTTGGCACCTGAGTTTCTGTTTCCTGACTTAATAAAAACTGAGTTCGGGAAACTTCATGCTTGATATTTGAATGAATTGAGTTTCCCACGCATAAACCTCAGCCTTGCAATCACTTATTCTGTGATCCTGGAAAATACCTTAAAACCTCAGTTTTCACATCTGTAAAATAAAAATAACTTGTTCCCACTATGACTTATGAGAATATTTTGAAGCTTAAAATATGTTAAAATCTTTTGAAAAGTAGAAATTGCCATGTGTAAAGTCAGAGTATTAGTAAATGCTGTTAAGATATAATGACTGATGTTTGTAAAGAAAATTAGAAAATTAGACCGTGTGTAATTTCCAGACAGTGCATAAAATTGTCTTTAGAGTTTAGAGGTCTTTCTAAGCTCTGACACTTTTGGTAAAGAATGGAGAGTTCTTATAACCTTGTTTAAATATGTGGACTGAAAAGAATGGGCTGAAAAATACCCAATGCCCAGAACTATTTAAAATCAGTCGCCCTTCCAACAAATGCACACTTGAGAAACAATGAAAATAGTTGTTTTGGGAGAACTTCCACTGTACTCAGCAGACCCTCAAGTTATCAATATTTATCCATAAAATTCATTTCTGCTAAATGATGGAGATTCTCGTTATTATCAGAGACCCAGTATTAGAAGCACCAGGTTCATTGAGGAGTTCAAAATTCTATTCAAATTTTGTGATTTTCCTAGATTGTTGTTGAACTGTTACTTTACAATTCTTTGGGGACTTAGTTATATTAACAGTGTATAAAATTTTAGTGGAACATCAAAACTGCATCTTTCTCAATTTTGTGATACTAGTAAACTTGCGTAAAATTAAGTTGAGTGATATTTCCAGTAAATATTTGTGATTTACTTTGTGAAGTAATCTGTGTATGCAACTATTTCTGTATCCTCCTTTTGTTATGATGCCTATAAGGCACAAGGGGCATCTTTATTAGATGAGGCAGACCCAGCATGAGAGTTGGCAAAGATGAAGAAGAGGAAGATGAGCCGTGAATACTCAGACACAGAGACTCCCTGTAGCTTTGCAAACGCCAATCATGCCGAGACAAAGATGGCCTTGTATTCATTTCAGCCTGAATGACCAAACTTCAGCCCACCCACCCAGATAAATTTTGTTCACTAATTCTACAGATATTGTTTCTTTGAATCACCTGAAGAAGGCATGCTTATCAAGTGAGGATCTAGAAGGATGGGGAGATACCCTTTGGAGCCTGCCCACCCTCTCTACCTTCTTGGTGTTAGACACACAGTGCATAGATAAGATCAGAACTTCAGCATGTCAGATTTTTTTCCCTTAATTTAGTTCTAGAATCATAACATTTTTGTTCTGGCATGTCTAAAATCCACACAATGATCCAAGAGAGTATGGGATGAAAACTTTTCTTAGGACTCTGAGTTTAGCCCCATCATCCCCCATGATAAAGCAGTACTTCCTATTGTCATGGTACTTAACAAGCTACATGCACCTTAATGTGTATTATACAGATAACTTGCAGGTAAAAAGGGGTAAATGCAAGGTGTAAAAGCAATTGGAAGATGTATCACTGTTCCCTCCCTACAGAAAGGATAAAGGGGATAAAGGAGAGTCCGTTATACAATGGTAAATATGTATGTTCTCTTTTGATGGTATGCCTTTATTCAAAAGGCAAACAAGTTATTCTGAGAGATTGGAAGGACAAATTGCAAGTGTATCAGATTGTCTACATTGATGCTTATGGAGGAAGGAAGTACCAGATCTGGAATGAGGCTTCCTGGTTTTTATATCTTAATTACCTTCTCCTTGAGAGTAGATAGACTCTAACTTTCTTTGAACCAATACAAGATCACAAAGGTTATTGGATGTGAGAATCAGAATCCATTTCAACAATTACAAGGATGGTCTCCAAATAACAGCCCCCCCAAAAGCCAGGTTCCTGAGTGATTTAACCAAAAGTAAATAAACTCCGCAAACGACCTGAAGGTGCTTAGGACTACATCCTTCCTCGTTCAAACGTCTAGCAGAGAATCCGTTTCAGCCAACACCGCATTTGCTGCCTATGAAGCTTTGTACAGAGGCTTGGGCAGAAAATGATTTATCTCAGGAACTGTGAGACAATAAATGTATGTTGTTTGAGCCACCCAAGATTGTTGTGCAGAAATTGAAAGTTCATCCATTGCTACTTTCCAAAAATCGTATTTAGAGTCAAGGTGATACCACTTTGCATGGTAGACAGTATCGGTGTTCAGCTTATTTGCAAGTTGTTATATAGAATTCAGCTCCTGTATGTGTGTGTGTGTGTGTGTGTGTGTGTGTGTGTGTGTGTCTAGGGGCCAATGGGAGAATGACAATACACCCTTTAGAGGAAGCCTAGAGTATATCTAGATTATCAAGAGGCCAGAGAGAAGATTCTGTTTCTAGTGATCCTAGACTGTCTACATCGTCTTCAAGTTTACGTTTCATTGCTTCATAAAAGGAGGACTCGTTGAGAATGAATGACGGGGCATAGCTGGGTATTCGTTTTACCACTTGGCAGTAGTGTCAACTTTTCACCCAGTTACATAAGTTAATGATTCCCCACTGTGAGTGATTTCCTCAGAGTTGTGGCCATCGAGTGAGATAGTGTCTGTGAAAATGTTGTTGGCTGAAAGTCCGCAGTTGATTGTAAATGATTATTATTAAAATAAGAGTCATTTGTCAGTAAATGTTTGTCAAAGCTGATCCACACTTATGAAGACAGGCTCTCCGGGGAAGCTGACAGGTGTGAAGACGAGGCAACGTGCCTCAGTGTGGAATTGTGTTACTGATTCTCGATTCTCCGTGGTCCATTTCAGGTCTTGCTTCAGGAATTTGTTTTTGTTTAGTTTGGAAGAAACATGAAGCCCCTGGAGGCAGTTATGCTGTCATCAAACTGGGTTGGTAATTAGGCTCCAAAGCAAACCTGTGGCAGCGAAACAGAGTTGAAACTTGAATTCCTTTCCACAGGTGGAAGGTTGAATCCTACAGGCAGTGTATAACAACTTGGCTACTTTTATGCTTTTGCATGCAGAAGGTTCAAGAGAATCTGGGTAAAGTAATTAGCGTCCTTCTGTCTGCAGGCAAAACTGGTTTGAACATGTTTCTATGTTCTTGAAAGGCTGTTGGAACCTTGGCAGTTTATCTGATGAAAGATTTTACTAAGCAGAATGTCTTCACTTACAAATCCAGCCACTTTACTTTCTCAGTCAGCCCTGTATTTATTTTTCCTTAGAATCCTTCCTACATCCATGGGGAAGTAACTTAATCCCTGCAATCCCAAGACATCATGAGGATGTTCCATGAACGTCCTCATTTCTTGGGACATCCATTGGGGTGTATATTTATGTTATTTAATTTTCAGGAAACACATATGCTTATATGTACTGTTAATATTGTTATCAAAAGTAATCACTTTTTGGGGCGATAGCACAGTGAGTAGGGTGTTTGCCTTGCACGTGGCTGACCCAGGTTTGATTCCTGGCATCCCTGTGGCCCCCAAGGATCACCAGAAGTAATTTCTGAGTGCAGAGCCAGGAGTAACCCTAAGCATTGCTGGGTGTGACCCAAAGAAAAAAATAAATAAAAAGTAATCACTTTTTCATTGTATATGGCATTGTGTTTTTCCTGCTTTTGAAACAGACAAATATATTATTAAAATCAAAAGCCTTCACGAACCCTTCTCAATTTGAAATATTCAGATTAAAATGTCTTCAAATTTGTACACGTGTTTGTGTAACATTTTGCATTTGATGAAACAAAAAATTTTCTCACTGTGAGCCTGCAGTTCTACCCCTCCGTGTAAACACTCTTTGGTCCTAGCATGATGAGACATGCTTTGGTATCGAGGAAGAAACATGTATATTATCAGTGCTACACTTCGGGCATGCATCCTTTACCAAAATGTTTCCAAATATGTCCTTTATTTTGTTACTAATTTATAATGATATGAAAGTGCAAATGTACACTATTGTTTCTTTATTATTATTTCTTAAATAGAATAAATTCAAATTCCCATGAGGATAGGGGGCAGCGAGGGTGGGTGGGGTAGGCATTTTATTTTTGTTGAGGTTTGGTTTAGGTTTCATTTTGGTTTTGATCTTCCAGTTTAGACCTGAGGTTAAATACTAATTTTAATGTTTGAATAAGGTATCTGAGGCTTCTTTGGAGTTCCCTTGCCGGTTATGTCAAGGCTCAGGATCAGCCTCTACTATTAGGAAAAGTACCTGATTTTTCATCTTTGATCCTTGAGAAATTTTTTGCCAACCAATCATGAAACCCACCATTGAATTGTTTTCAAATGTTTGGACCACACTCTGCGGTGCTCAGGGCTGAGACCTGCTCTGCACTCAGGGACCACTTCTGTCAGGGCTAGGGGGGCCATAAAGGGATGGCAGAGATCATATCTGAGTCAACCATGTGCAAGGCAGGCACCCGACTGCTGTACTAGTCTTCATTTCATTTTTCACCTTTGGATCACAGCCGTGTTCAGTCATGCTCAGTCCTCTGGGGCTGTCACTCCCCCATTGTTGCCTAAGGACCAAGCAGTGCATGGGAGAAGATAGAACCCCATCTGGGCCTCCCTACACGCAAACTATGAGCGCCTCCCACCCCACCCGCCCCTCTCTGTCCCCTATCCTCATGGGAATTTGAATATATCTGTTTAATTTCTTACTCTCCCTTTCTGGGTAGTGGGCCCTTGTACGCAAAGAACCTGTTTGTCTTGTTCTCTGTAATGCAAGTGACTATAGCATGCTGATTTTCCCAACTGTTTATTTCATGAATGTTCCTGGGTGGCATTTTCCCATGGACCAGATAATGCAATCCTAGAACTCGCTGTAGCATCTGGGACACCAAGTGAGAGGAGTGGAATGATCCGCGGATATGTGGGCAACTCACAAATTGCAGATGGATGGTGTCCCAGTAGTCCAGAAATGAATGAATATTATAATTCATAGAACTCGATTGAGTTCATTCCAACCTCCTTACTTCCCAAATGAAAAAAACCTCAAGCTGGGGAGGTGAAACTTGCCAGATTAAAAAAATAAATAAATAAATGCTGGAAATGTTTAATGGCAGAACTAACTTCTACCTGATTCAGTTTGGTTTCGGGCTACTTGTTCTTATTTTCTCATCACAGCATACATGCCAATTAGTAGCATCCTTTAGCCCACACAAAGGATGTAACCTAGTGTTACATGAAATAGTTATTCACAGGTCCTGACACTACTTCAGAATATGCTAGAAAACTAATGAAAAAAGCAACTCTAACAGTCAAGAGAAGTAACAACCAACAAAAAAAGTCATCTGCTGCTGTGAGGAAGCTTCACCTGTGGGGTCAGTGGAAGGGTCAGCGCAGGTGTGCTGAGCAGACTGGCCGCCTGCTCCTGAGCGGAGAGCTCCTGAATGGAGGACAGGCCATCGGCGGGTGTCTGGGAGCCAGGCCAGTGCTTCACATTGCAGGGATATTCTTATTATCTCACATGTACATCTTGATCCTACGCAGAACTTGGCTTTTTTGATAAGGAACCAGGTGTTTGTTCCAGGTCTTGACAACACCTGTCCGCCAGGCTTTTTTCACAGATGCTTGCAGCTAACGTCGCCTCTGATTTCAGATCGATTTCATATAATAATTCAGTCCAGAACTGTAAGGTGTAGGGTCACGTTAAGTTTTCAAAATTCCAGAATGTGTTTATTTTCATTTTCTTTAAAAGAAAGGAGGGAATAAAGGAAAATGTATCCAAAGCTTCTACTGCCAAACTACTGTTTTGCTTTCTCTTTGTGTGAGCTTAGATTTCTCCACTTCTTGAGCCTTAAGCTCTTTGATGTTGCCCCTTTAAGCATAAAATAAAAGATTATTCTTTTCTGACTACAGACTCGCAGGGGAGGAGGACAAACACAAAACCTTCCCTGTGTTCGCTTTTCTATGGAAATAATTGATGGTTGTCTTCAGGCTGTCATATTTGCCCCTGTTCTTATACAGTAAGAATTTGGTGTTCCATGACTTTTTAGTTTTGTCAACTTTCCAATACGAGTGGAGTTGCTTTTTATTGTTTCTGTGTGAACAGCTTGACAAAGGTGGCATCCGTGATCTGATTCTTCACTGTATTCCTGCAGGGCTTATAATTTCGCTTTGCACACAATAAAGGCTAAATGCATAAAAGAATATGCACAGGTGAATTCTCCAGTTTGATCTTATGCATTGCTTAATTCTATTAGATACACCAGCTAGGTTATCATAAGTCATATATTTGGTGCCTATATTTTACTATTTTTAATGTATCCAATGACTGTTTAATACAACTTTCATTAAAAATTAAAAATTAAACAAAATTTCTCATTACAAAGTTGTATTTTCAATATCTTCCCACAAAATAGCACTGTGTTCATGTGACTTTTTTTCCAAGGTTGCAGGCCTCACTTTGCTTTTTGCACATAAAATCTGAATGCTCAGTGCTTCAAAGGTTATTAGAGATCCTGCATAACTTTTTATTTACAAATGAGGAAGTTGACATTTTAATTCTTTATGAGTAGAGTGAATGAATTAGGAGTTTTCACTGAATTATCCTTAATGAAGTTACCTCTCCCACACATACACTCACTTTTTTTAAAATAAAAAATGTAATTTTACTGTTTGGTGACAGTTCCTAGACTGATTGATTCTAGAGGTGAAAAAGGGCTAAGTGTAATCTGCTGCCCATTCATTCCCACTATTTCTATTCTTACCGACAGCCAAGACCTCTGTCCTTTGTGTTCATAAGTAAATTACAGTTGCTTTTGGTCAGAAGAAAGGAGGACAATAGCCAGCCCATAAACAACTGAGAAATTCTCTCTGTTTTGCTGACCTGGTTCATTTTTGTGATAAATCTAGAATCTGCCACTATTTCAAGTTTGATGGCCAATCACAATGTACTAAAGCTATTATTCTCTTGATCTTTGTCTACTTGCCTGCACCCACTCTGTTTCATATCTTTGACGTCTTTCTCCTTGGGTTGGGGGTGCGGGGTGGAGGTCACTCCCAGCAGTGATCGGAGCTTGCTCCTGACTTTACACTCAGGGATCATTCCTGGCTGGACTTGGAGGACCATATGATGTGCCAGGGATCAACCCTGGTTTGTTGCATGTGTGGCAAGTTCCTAACCCACTATCCTATCACGTCAGCCCCATTGTGGAGGTCTTTCTAAGTAGAGTTTATACTTTAAGAAAGAAAAGTCTAATAAGAATGAGTTAGGAAACATAAAGGGATCCGTGCTCAGGAGTCAAGAGAGAGAGGTACACTGTAACAAAATAAGAAGAATTTTGACTTTGTTTATAAGATCTGGGTTTGAATTCTATTGCTGGTTTCTAATTTTCTGACTTTCAGAAAATCAGTTGTCCTTAAAGTTTTGTATCTATTACTTTATTGTGGATAAATTTGGCCTAGCTTTGGATCAGAAAGTAATCTATGCAAACTCACATAAATTTAAAAATATTCTATCTGTATCATTCCCGTCCTGAATCTTACTTGGTCAGTTAGCTGCTGATCAATAATAATCTTAAATGAGGGACATTTATTTAGCATGTTATGACTTGAAAAATATCTTATTATAATATTTAAAATTGTTCAAAAATCAAAAAATCATGCTCAAATTTTCTTTTCTCCTATTAATGTTGAATGTATTTTTTATCTGCATTTTACCAAAATTATGTTGAGATGCTATAAGGATAAAGGATTCTGTAACATAACTTAGCTTCTAAATAATGGGGCTATTCTAAAACCATGTCATTTTCCCTAAGATTTTGCTAATCTTAAACATGTGACATCTTAAAAAAAAACAACTTTGTTCTCACCACCTCTCACCCCCTCACTATTTTCTGTTTCTCTCAAAACACTCTGGAGATGTCAAGGAGATAGTGCAAAATGCGAGGGCATATGCAAGGCCCTGAAGTGGGTCCTGGCACCACAGGCTCCTGAGCTCAGGGGTGATCTTAGTAACCTATGATTCTGCCAGATACAAGCAGTATCACTGGCCCAAAAAGTGAATAGTCAGCCCCACAGGAGGGAGCACTGTGGTAAGACAAGGAAGGAAGGAAGGAAGGAAGGAAGGAAGGAAGGAAGGAAGGAAGGAAGGAAGGAAGGAAGGAAGGAAGGAAGGAAGGAAGGAAGGAAGGAAGGAAGGAAGGAAGGAAGGAGGGAGGGAGGGAGGGAGGGAGGGAGGGAGGGAGGGAGTGAGGGAGGGAGGGGAGGGGAGGGAGGGAGGGTTCGTTCTAGAAGGGACATTGATCCTTTAAAATGTTCAGTTTTAGGTTTCATTTTGCATGAGTTGTTTTCATTACCCTTGGAGAGATTAAACTTTACAAGACTTAGAAACTAACTGGGGAATAGGAGTCACAATTTTCAATAAAAATTGAATTGCAGTGACATCTTTCACACTTCTGTCTCCTTAAAACTTGAACAGAAACATCCAAGAGGATGTCTTCTGTGACTTGCAATTCTCTGGGAAAGAACTCTGACTGCATCTGCAAGAACGTCTTGGGGCACCCAGAGCTGGTTTAAACTCAGCCTGGCAGACAAAGTATATAGACTTGGGAACATTTTTATTAGTGCTTTTAATAGAGTCTTATCTAAATACCTTTCTAAATATCTAAAGTCTGTCTACAATTGACACTTGTTACTCTAGGTTAGATTTCAAGGCCTTATGAAATCAGCAAAGATGAAATTGTGTTTATTCTAAATTAAGGCCCTCAAGGCTCCAAAAAAATATTTTACACATATCTTCTATGATTATTAGTATTAAATGTTTATGGTGTGTGTATGTATGTGTGTATGCTTGACATGCATGTACAATTATTGTTGACATATGCTAACACATATGGTGAAAGAGTTATTTCTTTAGTACACAGTAAGAGAGAAGAAGAGAAGGCATGGATTGAATTAGATGCCTGATTTTATTTTTTTATTTTATTATACCACCGTGAGATATACAGTTACAAAACTGTTCATGATTAGGTTTCAGTCACACAGTGTTCCAGCACCCGTCCCTCCACCAGTGTCCTTTTCCCACCACCAATGTCCCCTTATTCCCTCTCCCCCTCTCTCAGCCTCCTCTATGGCAGGGGACTTTGCCTCTTCTCTCTCTCTCTCTCTCTCTCTCTCTCTCTCTCTCTATCTCTCTCTCTTTTCTCTTACACATTATGAGATGCCTGATTTTAAAGCTAAGCCTCAGCCACTTAAAAAAGCTTCAACCACTTAAAAGTCTGTCAAAAAAGTACTTAACTTTTCTGAACTATAGTTGTACAAAGTCAAAGAGTAAGTAATGAACATCTGTTTTACAGTACGATTTGACAAAAATGTCACATCCAGTTAATTTAAGGTAATTGGCACTAGTCCTTACTCCTAGATCACCCAGAGATAGAAAGCTGTATCATCAAACAAAAGTTATTTTTCCTGATGTTTTCAAATTCATATTTGTTATTTGTTTTTTGGTCACACCTGTCAATACTTAGGGGTTACTTCTGGCTCTGCACTCAGGAATTACTCCAGGCAGTGCTCAGGAGATCATATGGGATGCCGGGGATCGAACCTGGGCCAGCCCGCGTGCAACGCAAATGCCCTACGGCTGGACTATTGCTCCAGCCCCTCAAATTAATATTTTAAGAAATTCAATACTTCCCTCTAACTCTTTCTAGGTGTTGGTAATACTGGAAGTTAAATGTTTAGATCTTTGTCAATTCCTTGTTTCTTGGGGAACTTAGCAGTTGTGAATTCCGGGATAGCTGTGGGGAAGAGTCAGAGGAGGTGACTCCTTTTCCTTCTCTTCCTTTCTGATCTAAAAGATTAAGTATGAGAAACATAGAAGGAAGCAATATTGCTCTTCCCCAGGTCAGGAAAGCTGACAGCAATCCACTTCCATTTGTAACAATAAATCCAGGGATTTGTAGAAGAATAGATTTTGATATTCATTGTTTTATTTCTTCTCATTTAGTTCCTTCAGACCGTGAAGGTACCCTTATTATGCTCATTTAAGAGATGAGAAATGTATGGTGAAGTGACTTGCCCATGCTATGAAGACATATGAGCTAGTACTAGTATCACTGCCTGTTCTGAAATCCAGCAACATTCTTTCCCACCCCAGACATGCCCCTGCCTCCCTCAGGCCTCCAGAGCAAGCTGAGACTAGGTTTGTGCTAAGGTGGAGAAATCAGATGTGGCGAACATCCAGACCACTGGGGAAAACGGTAATGCTTGTGGCTGGCTTTTTCTCCTCTCAAGGGCCACAGCATGTGCTTCTGTGCCTCTGGGGTACTCGAGACTGTCCGACTTTGGCAGGAAAATTCAGGTGACAGGACACTGATTATGTTTCATCCACTTCATGGAGACTGGCCTAGTGACTCTGTATTCACAACTGAAAATTTGTGTGGAATTTTTTCTGTCTGTCATGTGGAAGACATTAGAAAAACAATAGGTTTATCTTTCTACTTCCTATATTTAGGTTTCTTTTGCCCGTAGTGCTTTATAGAATTCGATGTCTCAGAGAGGTTCAGGTCTCTCCCTAGGAAGGGGGTGAGTGCATGGAGTGGAATGGACTAACCCCTGAAATTTCAAGAACTCACTTCAACTGAATCTTTCAATAATAAAGTCTTTTTGCTTTTTCTGAACCTGTTTTTTAATTTACCTAGTTACGGATTTGAACGAGAGATGATTTCATATATTTTTTCCTACCTGCAGTTATTTCATATATAAGAAGTTAATTGAAGAGCTACAGCTTTTGTTATGGAAAATAAAGATAAACTATGAATATAGCTATTTATAGTGGCAGAGGAGAAGAGTCCATCCCCTCCAAACAATGTTCATCACCCCCAAAATAAAAAAAAAAAAACATTTTTATTAATTCATGACTTAGAGAGTTGAGTCCTTACCTAGATAGGATATTCATCTTTCTTAAGTGGACTCTTATCTAAATATCTAATGGCTGTCCACAATTGACAATTATTACTCTAAGTTAGATTCCTAGGCCTATGCCTCCTCCTCCTCCTCCTCCTCCTCCTCCTCCTCCTCCTTCTTCTTCTTCTTCTTCTTCTTCTTCTTCTTCTTCTTCTTCTTCTTCTTCTCCTTCTCCTCCTCCTCCTCCTCTTCTTGTTCTTCTATTTCTTTTCTTCTTTCTTTTTCTTCTTCTCTTCCTCCTCCTGTTGTTGCTTTTCTGCTTCTGCTTCTTCCTCTTATTCTTCCCCCTTCCCTTCCTCTTCCTGATGCTCCTTCTCTTATATCTCTCTGTCTGTCTCTCTCTTTCTCCTTTCACTTACACATTGTGAATTGCAATACATACATTTAGGGGTTATCATGTATACCGCTTTTGTTCAATGCTCAGTTCTAGTCTTTTCATTACCATTTTCAACAGTTGTTAGAACACAGCCCAACTTCTCTCTACCACACACTAGTGGTAGATTCCAACCATTGACAAGTCCTCCTCGGCTATGTATTGCCTGTCCTTGGATATTGGTTTCATATTATTTGTTTTATATCCCACAAATGAATGCAGTCATTCTATATCTATAATTTTACTTCTGACTAATTTCACTCAGCATGAAACTCCATATCCATCCTTTTATAGGAAAAATCTCATAACTTCTTTTCTAACAGTTTCATAGTATTCCATTGTGTAAATATACCAAAGTGTATTTATCCAGTCATCCATTCTCTGGCACTCAGGTAGTTTCCAGATTCTGACTATTGTGAATAGTGCTGTTATGAACATAGAAATGCAGATGGTGTTTCTGCTGGGTGTTTTTTGGCCCCCCAGGGTACATTCATTGGAGTGTTACTGGGTCAAAGGGGAGCTCTATTTCTAGTTTGTGGAGGAATTCCATTCTCCAAAAGGGGCTGGACCAGTCGACATTCCCACCAATAATGGATAAGAGTCCCTTTCTCTCTGCATCCACGCCAGCACTGGTTGTTCTTGCTCTTTTGAATGTGTGTAATTCTCTGTGGTGTGAGATGATACCTCATTGGTGTTTTGATTTGTATCTCCATTTTTTCATATGCCTTTTGGCGATATGAATTTCTTCCTTTGGAAATTTCTGTTCATTTCTTCTTCCCATTTTTTCATGGGCTTGACTGTTTTTCCTTGTAAAGGATTAGCAATAGAACCTGACTTCTAAATCCCTACTCTCCTCTTCACAACTCCTAGAAAGTAAAAAGGAAAAAAACCTTTGAAGACATTTGAAACGCAATCCCTTCCCCTGTAGGGAATGATTTCTGTGACTTTCTTATTAAAAGTCACATTTTGCTTCTTTTTTGAAATAGTGAGTGGGGCAGGGAAAGCACATACAACTCCCTTCATTTGAACCCCTGGCACTGCATGCCAGGCCCTGAAACTACTTCCACATGTGACCCTGGTAGCCACCAGCATAACTGGGCCAGAGCAGTATCCCATGACCAACCCAAACAAAGTTTCACCAGGAAAGTCCTCAGGGCCCTCTGAGCACTGGCTAGGAAGCCCATTTCTTCCCTGAAGAAAAGACAAAGGTTCTGTGTCATATATGAAATAAATCTGAGAGAATAAAAGTCGTAAACAATGCAGGTATTTTATTTTTTAGCTTCTATTTAGTCATTAATATAATTGATTTGTGTCCTGAGGAACTATGGAGTCTGAATGTTTTAGAATGACTGACTGCATGATGTGTTGTTTGCTCTGGCTTCTTTCAGGGCTTACTGGTATCAGTTAAAACCTGTCTAGAACTGTTTACTATGTATAAATGTGAAAGAACTTGGGAAGAACCTTATGCTAAAATCAGCATCCTCCAAAAAATATCGTGCGGGCCACTTTGCGGCCATGTGCCAAAGGACCTGTGTAACAATTATGGACCTCAATTGAGTAACAATTATGAACCTCAGTTCCATAACCTGAAGAATGGTTTCAGGCTCCTCCTGTCCCTGCAGCAAGTAGATGCCCCTTGGGTTACACTGCTAGTGACAGGACTAATGGAGATGTTACTAGTGCCCACTCAAGCAAATCGATGAACAATGGGAAGACAGTGATACAGTGATACTGTGGAAATTTGTGTCCTAAGGGATTTTGATCTATAGAGTGGAAAAATTCATATCCCATTTCTAAGCAAAGATGTTTAGAAAATATGTATCTTTTTTAGTATCCATTTTATTGACTTGCCATACTTTGCACCACACTGCAGAGCCCAACCTTCTTTATAGGGAGATGGGTCCCCGAGCACTGCTGGGAGTAATTCCTGAGTCCAGAGCCAGGAGTAACCCGTGAGCAGCATCGCGGTGACCCAAAAAAGCAATAAACAAACAAATAAATAAATAAAAATTTAGAGATACTGCTTTCTACAGTATCTCTAAATTTTTTTTCCTTAGCATACCTGCATGCATAGAAGTTAATCCGGGCCTTGCCACTCCAAAACCTTGCACTGTTGATGGGTTTTGATAGTCTCTTAATAATCTCATCATCCCTCTATAGTTTTCCTTCAGCAGGGGGTCCACCCATCTCTGGGAGGAATCTTGAACTTTTGCATCTGGGTGTTACCTCAGTTTTTCCTCTCAAAAGAGCTCAGCATTTGCATGTTAAAGGGTTGAGATTTTCATGCCTTTAGGCTACTTCTGTCCTGACCATCTTAAGTTTTATTATTTCCCAAAAGCACATTCCAGGGACAGGATTTCTGCTAGTAACTGTCGGTTACAATCATAAGTACTTTTCACCTTGCATTGAAGCATACATATTATAATTCCGCAATATATTATTTACACAGAAAATATGTTATGTATTGGTCATGTCTGTGTCCTATATTCGAGTAAGCATCTGAGAGTGTTGCAAACCAAGGGCCAGAAAGTGCATTAATAAATGATATTAAATTTATAAGGCCAGAAATGATGAGAACATGGCCCAGGTATTAGTTATGGGGATGAAGAAGGGCCAATGATGGATTTACTGATTGATTGTAGAGCTGTGGGAAGATGAGAAGAATCTAGATGTCAAAGAGATTCTTAAATTTTTGTTTGGTGTAACAGGAGAAAGTCCCATAAAATCCATTAAAAAGCAAAGAATAGAAGACTTTAGGAGCCAGAAGATAATACCATGAGCTTGGTTTCTCCAAATACTCGCCTCCCCATCTATAGCTACACGCCAGAGCAACACTAGGAATATCTGGCACTGCAGGTTCAGGTCCTAGTATTGAACAACTGCCCCAGTTGGATGTAATATTTCCTTAGTGGCCCCTAAACACAAGAAGCATCTCTTGGGAGTTTTAAAACAAAAAAAAAAGAAAGAAAGAAAGAAAGAAAGCAAAGATTTTGAAAGATGTCAAGAATTTTTCAGTGAGGCCCTTTGTAGCTTAAAATTTGAAAGACAATTTAAAAGACATTTACAGTAACTCTACCTCGTTATAAATTACTGGTCCAAGGATCATATCCCAGCATGACAACCCAAATGTCACACCCCCAGAACCCAAGTGTAACACTTCTCCTGAGCACTGAATCAGCCAACACCCCCAAGCACTCTGGGAAGCTTCTCTCTAAAAAGAAAGAAAATGACAGAAACATAAATATTTCTTTCTTTCCTAAGAATGAAAACATCCTTATGACCCATGCAGTTACAAACTTCTCATTACCTACCTCATACACTTTAGCTTGAACTCAAGCAAGATGTGAAGAAAATATCTATTCTTAAAAATGAGGAAAATGGGTAAGGAAATGGGGTGTGGGCATGTACCGAGAGTGATATATCACAGTGGGAATAAGTGGGGAAGAACCATGAGTTCTGTCGATGTAAAATAAGTGGGTAACATTTAAATACAGATTGAGTTCTAGAATCACTAGGTAGAATATCTTGGGTGTAGTGGGGAGTGTTCAAGAAAAACATGAAGTAAGATCAGATCTAAGTTATGGTTGTGATGATTGGGAGGAACATTTTGGAAGGATTTTGGGCATTTGTGAGGCACTGATAATGTGTTACCTCTAAATTTTTCTCCCCAGGGGACCTCGCCACTCACTTCCCTGGTCTATTTCCTGGCCTTTACAGGGAGTTTTTTACAAATAAACATATCATAGATCTGTTTGATCATAAGTTATAGTGGCTGTTTTATCCCATGAGATTCCAGGGTATGATTATAACTAATCACATGATATTTATAATCTCATTATTATGTATGTCCCCACCATGGATGATAACAGGTACAACAAGCTCTGGGTTGAGACTTGTGGATACTGTCAAAGCCTCAAGCCTTGTCACATGAGTTTCCAGGTGGGGGCTGAGCTGGATTGAAAATATCATTCAAATATCCAATGCTAGGAAATCGCTTAATAACTATTTATAGCAGTGTTCTGAATGGGATGTATTCCTCCCTGAGAACAGCTTCTACTAATACTGATAGTCCTCATAGCAATTTTGAAGATCAGTTATTAGCAGGGCAAGATGCCAGAGTGCCACAGAAAGAAAGTTCCATTGTAGTTCTTAATGTTAGGACTGGATTATTCATTAAGTTTTTTTTTTTTTTTATTTTATTTTTTATTTATTTTTTTATTTTTTTTTAATTTTTTTATTATACCACCGTGAAACATACAATTACAAAGGTGTTCATAATTGGTTCTTAGTAATACAGTATTCCAGCACCCATCCCTCCACCAGTGCCCCATTTCCACCACCAATGTACCCCCCCCCCTCCCGTCCCCCCAGGCCGCCTTAATAGCAGGTACCCCAGTTTCCTCTCTTTCTCTCTCTCTCTCTCTGTCTCTGCATCTCTCTCCCTCTTATTTTAACATTGTGGCTAGCCCTGCAGATATTTAGAGTTTATCACTTAAGTCTCTTTGTGTATATTCAGTGGTGAGTTTTAATCTGCCATTACCATTTCCCATATTTAGTAAAACACTGGTATCTATTTATATCCTATTAATGAATGCAGTCATTCTATATCTGTCCTTTTCCTTCTGACTAATTTCACTCAGCATGATAGACTCCATGTCCATCCATTTGCAGGTAAATTTCATAATTTCATCCTTTCTGACAGCCGCATAGTATTCCATAGTGTAGATGAACCACAGTTTCTTTAGCCAGTCCTCTGTTCTCGGGCATTTAGGTTGTTTCCAGATTCTAGCTATAGTGAATAGCGCAGAGATGAATAAAAGTACAGATAGTGTTTCTGCTATGTGTTTTTTCGGTCTCTGGGGTATATTCCCAGGAGTGCTATTGCTGGATCAAATGGGAGCTCAATATCTAGCTTTTGGAGGAATGCCCATATTGTTTTCCAAAAGGGCTGGACCAGTTGGCACTCCCACCAGCAGTGGATGAGAGTCCCTTTTTTCCCCACATCCACGCCAGCACCGGTTGTTCTTGCTGTTTTGGATGTGTGCCAGTCTCTGTGGGGTGAGATGGTACCTCATTGTTGTTTTGATTTGCATCTCCCTGATGATTAAAGATGAAGAGCACTTTTTCATATGCCTTTTGGCCATTCGAATTTCTTCTTTTTTGGAAGCTTCTGTTCATTTCTTCTCCCCATTTTTTGATGGGGTTGGCTGTTTTCTTCTTGTGGAGTGCTACCAGTGCCTGATATATCCTGGATATTAACCCCTTGTCAGATGGGTATTGGGTGAATATCCTTTCCCACTCTGTGGATTGTCTTTGTATCTTGGTCACCGTTTCTTTTGAGGTGCAGAAGCTTTTCAATTTTATATAATCCCATTTGTTTATCATTGCTTCCATTTGCTTGGTCAGTGGTGTGTCGTCTTTAAAGGTACTTTTTCGTTTCGATGTCGTAGAGCATTTCTCCTATGTTTTCTTCGATGTACCTTATAGATTCATGTCTGATGTTGAGATCTAGAATCCATTTTGATCTGACTTTTTGTGCATGGCTTTAGAAGGAGGTCTAAGTTCATTTTTTTACACGTCGCTGCCCAGTTTTCCCATCACCATTTGTTGAAGAGGCTTTCTTTGCTCCACTTAATATTTTTTGCTCCTTTATCGAAGATTAAGTGGTTGTATATTTGTGAGTGCGTTTCAGGATACTCAGTTCTATTCCATAGGTCTGCGGGTCTGTCTCTATACCAATACCACACTGTCTTAATTACAACTGCTCTGTAATAGAGCTTGAGGTTGGGGAAAGTGATACCTCCCATCTTTTTCCCAAGGATTACTTTAGCTATTCGTGGGGTTTTATTATTCCATACAAATTTCAGGAGTGTTTGTTCAATTTCTTTGAAGAACATCGTGGGTATCTTTATAGGGACCGCATTGAATCTGTATAAAGCTCTAGGGAGTATTACCATTTTGATAATGTTAATCCTTCCAATCCATGAGCAGGGAATGTGTCTCCATTTCCTCAGGTCTTCTTTTATTTCCTGAAGTAACGTTTTGTAGTTTTTCTTTGTAGAGATCCTTTACATTCTTTGTCAAACTGATTCCTAGGTATTTGATTTTCTGCGGTGCAATTGTGAATGGGATAGTTTCTTTAATGTCCCTTTCTTCTCTTTAAGCTGTTTGCATATAGGAAGGCCATTGACTTTTGGGTATTGATTTTGTACCCTGCTACTCTACTATAAGAATGTATTATTTCTAGGAGCCTCTTGGTAGAGAGTTTTAGGTTTTCCAGGTATAATATCATGTCATCTGCAAATAGTGATAACTTGGCTTCTTCCCTTA
>JAJIBD010021787.1:0-16314 GCA_021461705.1 Cryptotis parvus
TTTTTTTTTTTTAATTTTTTATTATACCACTGTGAAACATACAATTACAAAGGTGTTCATAATTGGTTCTTGGTAATACAGTATTCCAGCACCCATCCCTCCACCAGTGCCCCATTTCCACCACCAATGTACCCCTCCCCCTCCCGTCCCCCCAGGCCATCTTAATAGCAGGTACCCCAGTTTCCTCTCTCTCTCTCTCTGTCTCTCTCTCTGTCTCTGCATCTCTCTCCCTCTTATTTTACACACTGTGGCTAGCCCTGCAGATATTTAGAGTTTATCACTTAAGTCTCTTTGTGTATATTCAGTGGTGAGTTTTAATCTGCCATTACCATTTCCCATATTTAGTAAAACACTGGTATCTATTTATATCCTATTTATGAATGCAGTCATTCTATATCTGTCCTTTTTCCTTCTGACTAATTTCACTCAGCATGATAGACTCCATGTCCATCCATTTGCAGGTAAATTTCATAATTTCATCCTTTCTGACAGCCGCATAGTATTCCATAGTGTAGATGAACCACAGTTTCTTTAGCCAGTCCTCTGTTCTCGGGCATTTAGGTTGTTTCCAGATTCTAGCTATAGTGAATAGCGCAGAGATGAATAAAGAAGTACAGATAGTGTTTCTGCTATGTGTTTTTCGGTCTCTAGGGTATATTCCCAGGAGTGCTATTGCTGGATCAAATGGGAGCTCAATATCTAGCTTTCGGAGGAATGCCCATATTGTTTTCCAAAAGGGCTGGACCAGTCGGCACTCCCACCAGCAGTGGATGAGAGTCCTTTTTCCCCACATCCACGCCAGCACCGGTTGTTCTTGCTGTTTTGGATGTGTGCCAGTCTCTGTGGGGTGAGATAGTACCTCATTGTTGTTTTGATTTGCATCTCCCTGATGATTAAAGATCATCAGGAAGATGATCTTTAATCATATGCCTTTTGGCCATTCAATTTCTTCTTTTTGGAAGCTTCTGTTCATTTCTTCTCCCCATTTTTTTGATGGGGTTGGCTGTTTTCTTCTTGTGGAGTGCTACCAGTGCCTGATATATCCTGGATATTAACCCCTTGTCAGATGGGTATTGGGTGAATATCTTTTCCCACTCTGTGGATTGTCTTTGTATCTTGGTCACCGTTTCTTTTGAGGTGCAGAAGCTTTTCAATTTTATATAATCTCATTTGTTTATCATTGCTTCCATTTGCTTGGTCAGTGGTGTGTCGTCTTTAAAGATACTTTTCGTTTCGATGTCGTAGAGTGTTTCTCCTATGTTTTCTTCAATGTACCTTATAGATTCATGTCTGATATCGAGATCTAGAATCCATTTTGATCTTACTTTTGTGCATGGCGTTAGAAGGAGGTCTACGTTCATTTTTTTACACGTAGCTGCCCAGTTTTCCCAGCACCATTTGTTGAAGAGGCTTTCTTTGCTCCACTTAATATTTTTTTGCTCCTTTATCGAAGATTAAGTGGTTGTATATTTGTGAGTGCGTTTCAGGATACTCAGTTCTATTCCATAGGTCTACGGGTCTGTCTCTATACCAATACCACACTGTCTTAATTACAACTGCTCTGTAGTAGAGCTTGAGGTTGGGGAAAGTGATACCTCCCATCTTCTTTTTTTCCAAGGATTGCTTTAGCTATTCATGGGGTTTTATTATTCCATACAAATTTCAGGAGTGTTTGTTCAATTTCTTTGAAGAACATCGTGGGTATCTTTATAGGGACCGCATTGAATCTGTATAAAGCTCTAGGGAGTATTACCATTTTGATAATGTTAATCCTTCCAATCCATGAGCAAGGGGATGTGTCTCCATTTCCTCAGGTCTTCTTTTATTTCCTGAAGTAACGTTTTATAGTTTTCTTTATAGAGATCCTTTACATTCTTTGTCAAACTGATTCCTAGGTATTTGATTTTCTGTGGTGCAATTGTGAATGGGATGGTTTCTTTAATGTTCCCTTTCTTCTCTTTCGCTGTTTGCATATAGGAAGGCCATTGACTTTTGGGTATTGATTTTGTACCCTGCTACTCTACTATAAGAATGTATTATTTCTAGGAGCCTCTTGGTAGAGAGTTTTGGGTTTTCCAGGTATAATATCATGTCATCTGCAAATAGTGATAACTTGGCTTCTTCCCTTCCTATCTGGATGCCCTTCTAGTTTTTGGTGTCGTGTGTCAAATATTTAGGAATTATGACCATGTATAAGATGCTATCTTTATGGCTTCTCCTTTTTCCCTGAATTTATTTTGTTGTCCAATTATACAGGATATACATGATGTATGTCAAATATATAACATAATAACATATATTAGTATGAAGTATACATGATGGAAGTGCCAAAAATTTGGTACTTATAATTTGGTACATATATTCACATGTATATATTTATATGTATGTGTATATACACATATAAGCATTAAGCAAACTTCTTTGAAGGCTGACTTTGAAATGCAGGTGGTTATAATTTATTCTCCCTTGCTGCTCCAATGCTCCAATCATTGTAATTTTCTCAGTACTACTGCCATGTTCGTCTTGTTTCTGCATGTCCTTCCTTTCTCTATCCATCCCAATTCTATCTATCAAATTCCATTTTATATTTCCATGAAATATACTCAGTTTAATCCCTATACTTTCTCACCTTTGAAATTATGCTCTTAACATTATTACATTGTGCTGAATTTCTCCTATTGTCATATTATAAAAATACAATTTAAGAATATGTAAATTGGCATTAACATGAAGAGTAATGGAAAATACCACCTACTAGGTCTCTGACTCATATTTTGGGTTTCTCATATTTTTTCTTCAAAGACACCAAATTAGTTGTAATTATTTACTGAGAGACATTCACCCAAAATATATAATGAATAAGTAAAATATATCACTGGTAAAAAATGTAATAATCTCTTTTCTATACACAAAATACTTAACAAGCTTTATAAATGTGGTCTTTCCTTTTTTTAAAAAATGTTTTTCTAAATTGGACCTTTACAGACAATTTGTTTTTCTTCCCAGTAAGTCATCATTTCATAATGATTCATAATCTTCTTCTACAGAGTTCCTTAAAATAAAAATATCTTTTAAGAGAATGCTTTTTGAAGGGGAAAACACTTTGTGCATTTCCCATCAATTGTAAAGAGATTCAGAGTGGCTTTGGAGATTTATGGATTTGACCTCATCCTTAGAGATAAAAGAATCAAGGGAAAACACAATAAGTCAAACCAACTTTTGTGTGCTAATGGTTCTGCCATGTACTTACTGGGGCAATGCCACGGGCTTTAACATTAATGGCTTTAGAAGATGTCTTTTTTATTGGATCACTAAAAAGGGAAGAATTGAAATTTTTTTAAAAAATCACCTGTGATAGACCATTAAAAAGCTATTCAAGGTTGGGTTTCAGTCATACATTGTTGCAACACCCATCTCTCCACTAGTGCACATTTCCCAATACCAATATCTCAAGCTTCCTCTACTCCCTTTGCACCCAACCTGCCAGTATGGGAGGCACTTTCCTCTCTCTCTCTCTCTCTCTCTCTCTCTCTCTCTCTCTCCATATATATGTACATTAATAGCTGTATGTATGTATGTATGTATTTATAGCTATATGTATATATAGATATATATCTATATAACTATATATGTATATATAGCTATGTATATATAGCTATGTATATAGCTATATATATATAGCTCAGTGTGAAAAAGAAAATATATTCTTTTGTATAAATATATATATATATATATTTTTGCTGCAAAATATCACTTGTCACTTGTCTTGTCTTCCCGTTCATCATCGATTTGCTCGAGCGGGCACCAGTAACATTTCCATACGTCCTGTCACAAGCAAGTTTAGCCCAGGGCATCTGCTTGCACCAGGAACATGAAGAGCCTCAAACCATTCCATCAGGTGATGGGAATAGAGGTCTATAATTGTAACTGGGATTTGGCACACCAAATACGACACGGGTAGCTGGCCAGGCTCTGCCGATATACATATAAAGATATATATGTGGGGCTGGGGCAGCAGGGCGGGCACTTGCCTTGCACATGGCTGACCCGGGTTTGATCCGTGACAAGCCCCACCAGGAGTAACCCTTGAACACAGAGCCAGGAGTAAGCCCTGAACACTGCTGGGTGTGGCCAAGAAAGAAACCAAAAAAAGCCAGGACTGGAGGGAACTCAGAGCTCAGCGCAGGGGCCCCAAGGCCAAACGCAACAGCAGTCACTGAAGTCCTGCTACCGGCACCACCTCCGCCTGCCCAAGCACCAGTGGGGCCCCCCGGTGGCCCTCGCATCGCTGGTCCGTGAGGATCATCCCCAAACACCCCGTAAGTGATTCCTGAGGGCAGAGCCAGGAGTAACCCAAACCAAAAGCATTGTCAGGTGTGACCAAGAAAGAAAAAAAAGAAGAAAAAATTTAATGAATCTAAAGCCTCATCAGGAGGGGCCTAAGCGATAGCACAGCGGGGAGGGCATCTGCCCATCTTGCAGGCAGCCAATCTGGGTTCGATCTCCGGCATCTCACATGGTCCCCCGAGCACCGCCGGAGTAAATCCTGAGTGTAGAGTCAGGAGTAACCCCTGAGCATGGCGGGTGTGACCCCAAAAACCAAAATTAATTAATTAATTACATTAATTAATCATAAATTAATAATAAAGCCTCATCAGGAGTCAGGACCTAGACTGGCATTTTAAACTTGCTTTCACAAAACACTCCACTCTTCCAAGTGTCCACGGAGCAACTGAATCTAAGACATGAAGACAGCGCCCAGTAGAAGGCAAACTTACTTTCACTTGACAATTCCTGAAGGGACACAGCCCAGCAGGTGGAGCACAGCCCCCACACAGCCCAGAGCCCCCAGAGCCCGTGACAGGCATGACCCCCTCAGCACAGAACCACAGTGAGACCTGAGCACAGTCATGTGTGGGCCAAAAAGATTCTTGTGGGGCCGGAGCGATAGCCCAGCAGGTAGGGCGTTTGCTTTGCATGCAGCCGGCCTGTGCTGGCCGGGTTCGATCCTTGGCATCCCATATGGTCCCCTGAGCACCGCCAGGAGTAATTCCTGAGTGCAGAGCCAGGAGTAAGCCCTGAGCATCACCGGTGTGACCCAAAAAGCAAATAAATAAATAAATAAACAAACAAACAAACAAACAAACAAATAAATAAATAAATAAATAAATAAATAAATAAATAAAAGGTTCTTGAAAACAAAATCTCCGTTTTCAAGGAGGGGCAAAGAGACAGCACAGCATGTAGGTGTTTGCCCTGCAAGCAGCCAATCCAGGTTTACTCCCCAATACCCTAAATGGTCCCCTAAGCACTTTGAGGTGCGATGCCTAATGTTGAAATGGTATATGCATGAAAAATGTATCTAGCAGTACTATAAATCCTGATACCTCAATTTAAAATTGAAAAAAAATGTATATATTTAACAATGAAATATGTTATAGTAGCAATTTAACAAATGAAGGTAGCAATTAAATAAAAAATAGTTTTAATTACCAAAGACAGGGGAATTTTGAAATTGGATTATGCACCTTATTGGCCTATATATCTTGCTCTCTATTTGGGTAAGTATCCAAATCTTGAAACTCAACATTTAAACCAAATCTTTACAAACTCAATTTACAAATTTGAGAAAGTATTTCACGAACCCAGGTTGGGTTCCTGCAAGGAAAACACCCTACCCACTGTGCTATTGCTCAGGCCCCACATTTTCTTTAATTTCACTTTTGATCCCTTCATATATCTCCTCTGTATACCTTTTTTTTGTGGGGGGGGGGAAGGTGCTGCACCTTGCAATGCTCAGGGCTTATCCCTGACTCCACGCTCAGTGATCACTACTAAAGGAGTTTGAGGGACTAAATAGGTTTCCAGCAATCAAACCTCAGTCAGTTGCATGCAAAGCAAGCTCTCTACCTGCTAAACTATCTCTTTGGCCCCTTTTTCTGTATTTTCTAATTTACCTTGTTATTTGATCACTAAAAACACTTGAGGTGTTGCAGGTGTGGCTGCAGAGCCCAAGGTGCATCAGGAGGCTTGTTCACACCCCGGGGCTCTGCCCTGTGGGCCCTGGATGGTGATGGTCTGACATAGAAAATGACTGGGCCCCCTCCGGTGAACCCAGAGCCACAGCAGAGTCTGGCAAGCTACCCATGGCATATAAATATGCCCAAAACAGTAACAATAATGGACCTCATTCCCAAGCGAATGGAGACGTTACTAGTGCCTGCTCAAGCAAATCAATGAACAACGGAAAGACAAGTGATACAAGTGATACAAGTATTTCATATTTCATCATTCTTCATTTCAAGAGTGGTTTTTACCAAGTTAACTACTCTTAATCTATGATTGTTAGCTACATATGCTAAGATTAACGGAAGTAAGATTGAAAAATATCTAATCAAGACTAACATTATGTTTCAATTGGTTTGTATTATTCCTTGGATTCTCAAGGTAAAGAGAATCTAAGGAACACTACTTTGTTCCTTGGTAAAGAATTATTTGGCTTCCAAATATATTTAAAAACTAAAATAATGATTTCTCAAGTCTCGATGTCAAAATAACAGCAGAGACATACACTGTGACTCAAATATGACCCTACAGAAAAAAATATCAGTCTCCTAGGAAACCTATGTGAGAGCCAAAGTGGAGCACTCTTTAATTGCCAGAGAGATTTCTGTACTGCACATGAATTTTCACTTGGAGACAAATATTACTTTGATAACATTTACAAGATCCTAATAAAGCAAAATTGGATTTATTTGTTGATTTATTCACGTAGAGATTTATATGTAAAATGTATGATTATATAATCGTACATTATAATTAAAAAGTCATGTAAAATATAATAATAATTTAAACTATATAATCAATATAAATAAAGATTAGGAACTCACTTGCCAAATATGCAGCTCCTTAAAATGTGACCCAGTCCTTGGGATGAAGAGATAGCACATCAGGTAAGATGTTTGTCTTCTACATGGCTGATCCAAGTTTGATCCCCAGCACACATATAGTCCCCAGGTACCACCAGAAGTGACATCTAAGCACAGAACTAAGAATAAACCATGGGCATCAACAGGTATAGCTTCAAAGCCAACCAAACAAAATGATCTGGCTCTTGCTTCTCTGGGATGACTATTTTATGGAGGCACAGTTATGGATTGGGGGATGGTGATGTATAGATAATGATACCACAGTTTGGAGTCTGGGATTGACAGGGAAATCAGGAATACTCCAAAGATAGAGAAACACATAAAATAGAGTGGACCTGGAAGCTGGCCAAGGATAAATGTGTGGCACTCTAACCCTGAGCGATGCATGCAACAAGTGAGGGAGCCCATATAGGAGATGGGCATTTGACCAAATGGCAGCTCTATGTCCATCCGACATTTGGTTGGGGTGACTGCGGCAGGTGCTGAGAACCCACTGGTATATTTCCATAAGAATGAGAGAGTAAAATCAAGCTTCAGCTGGGGAAATCAGATTACTCAGGATTTGAGCAAAGGAAATAAGATGGCATTATTTTATTTTTTTAAAAAAGACTACTGCAGTGGTCTCAGGCAAAAAATTTGAAAGATCTGTTTGGGTGAAAAAATTATAACAAACATCGGCCTGGTGAGCAGATCCCAGCTCTGCCCATTGAACCCCCTGCATTCCACTGACCAAAAGAGTGACCTCGGCCCGAGTCCACCATCCAGATAGAGCCTCAGAATAACCCATAGGAACCCTCACAGCATACTGGCAGTGATCATCATCATCCACACTCCACAGCTAGTCAGATATCCACTGAAGAGATTAAGAAAATCCCCAGACGGTTTGTCAGAGACCCAGCCTACAAAGACCGACCCTTCAGAGACCCACCCCTTCAGAGGAGAGTATTTCAAGCCTAGGAATACTTGAACCACAGAAAAAGTTACACCAGGCAGAGCTGCGACTAGCTCTCACCAAATCCACATAAAAGGAAGAAGAAATTTAGAAATTCTACATAGAACTGGAGGAGTTCTATAAAACAGATCACACCTTCTAAAAGATCATAGCTGGTGATTTTAATACAAAGATAGGACCGAGAAGATCGGCTGAAGAACTCCACATCTGTTGGAGGACAGATTTAGCTATTCTGGGAGTTTTGTTGCTTTGCTCACCTCCCACCTTAATCTACTTAAGTCAAGGTTCATTCAATGAGACTTCTCTTCTATGTAAACACTGCTAGAGGGTGTGGCACTTACAGAAGTCACCTTGATTGAATAACTTCTGACTTATACATCTACTAAGACTTCTATGTTTTCTAAATTGGGCACAGCTCCTCCCTTATACCCACTGCACCCAGCGTGGGACAGTTAGAATTTACCAGGAGACTACCACCCTGGCTACGCTGAGACTATAGGGAAGACTATAGGAAGGATCATACTAGTTTGCTCTAAGCAGGCGAGTGTGACCCTTTCATTACATGAGAACAAGATACTCAGAATCACCCTGGTGCAGATAATAATAAGAAGGACCTTGTGGGAACCATCTAGATTACATGAAGCTCATGAAGTTAAGATGTATTACTTTATACCAGCCCCCTCTCTCCAGTGTTTTACATAAGAGATAATCTTGGTAGAAAGAATTAGACCTTGGCATAACCTTTGTTTATACCTGCAATAGGGTGTGGCACTACACTCTGTTTAGAGTTCTTTGTTGACATGACCCTCCCGATTGGATTACTTTGCTGTATAAGGGGCTGACTTGGGGCCCCCTTCACTTTTCACCTTTTGGGCCTTTTAGCTTTCAGCTTTTGGCTCCTTGGCCTTTTGCTTTTGGCTTTTGGCCTTTTGCTCCTTCTGGACAGGACTCATCTTGGGTGAGATCCTCTCTCTTTGGTGGGAGACTTAGGCTCTTTTATATGGTCTTAAGTTCGAACCAGAGCTAGAGTTTGTTCATTATATTGGAGTGCTTTAGAAGAGCTTTTGTACTATTAAAAGCCTTTTTGGAACTGCACCAAACTCGTGAATTTTCATCTGTTCTCCAGGCGTCCTCGGAGGTAGAAGAGAACTTCAGCCCTGACACTGTCAGGGACCCGGCGGCGTTCCCTGACACACATCGGGACCCATGGTGTAGAATGGAACGAAATAGGGTGAGAGACTATCTGAGTTCATCATGTCCACCAAAACCATTCATGGGAACTCACAGTTCCAGAAGTCAAAGCAAAATGTTGGACAGGAGAATTCGCTGGTGGACAGTTCCACAATGAAATTGACCACATCATCTTCAATAGACGGTTATGCTTGATCGATGTTACTGTTGTCCCAAAATTCCAAACAGGATCGGACCACTGTCTCCCTTCATGAAAAAATTCTACTTCACGCAACAGGGAGAAAAGGCTGCAAAGTTTAAGAAGAGAACTCCCAGAGTGACCAGCAACTGGGAACTCTTTGGCATCATTGCAAGAACTAGGAAGATACCATCATTGGCGACATTGATGAAGAATACAACCAACTGGTTCAGCACCTCAATGATTGTGGGAAGAACGCTGAGAGAGAAAGAAACAAAAGGATGCCTGTCTTCAAAAACTCTGGAGCTTATTCACCAACGTGGCAAAGACACAGAGCCTCAGGCGACCAAATGCTAACATCCAAGATCACAAAGCAGTGCAAAGAAGCGATAAAGGAAGACCTCAAAGAGAGAAGAGCAGAAATACTGGAAGATGCAGAAGAAGACAGGAAAAGCAGTCAGAAGTCCTGCATGTCCTTCATCAACTATAAGAACAAGAAGACTGCCCTCCAATGTATTGATGGATCTATCAAATCTTCCAGAAAGGCAATGGAGAATATTATCCATGACTTCTACTCAGATCTCTTTCATAGCCACATCCACCTGCCCAAATACCAAATTCTGCAGGATGGATATGTCCTTCCCAACATTCTCCCTTCTGAACTCTGACATGCCGTTTTGTTGGTAAAGAAGTGAACAGCACCATGCCCAGACAAAGTCAGACCCAAACACATGAAGAATCTGCCATCAGTATGCATCAATATACTGCTTCGGCTCTTCACACGCTACCTGTCCAAATGCAACATGTCCTCCCAATGGAAAAACAGCAGAACAGTTCTACTGTTCAAAAAAGGGAGACATCTATGACATTGCCAACTATCACCCCATCTGCCTGTTGTCCATCATCTACAAGCTGTTCACTCAAGTCATCATGAAAGAATTGGCAGAACATTAGATTAAGGACAACCATGCGAGCAAGTTGGCTTCTGAAAAGGATTCAGCACAATTGACCATATCCACATGGTAAACAAGCTCAGTGAGGTTTGTAGGGAGTACAAGATGCCACTCCATCACACGTTCATTGATTTAGAGAAGGCCTTTGATTCTGTTGAGACCAAAGTGGTCATCAAAGCCCTAGCCAAACAGGGCGTTCAAACCCAATATATCAAGATCCTTTGTGAGCTGTATTACGGATTCACCACGAGGATCTCACCATTCTACAAGGAAGTGATCATTGATGTCAAAAGAGGGGTTAGGCAGGGTGATACCATTTCACCAAAATTCTTCAGCGCCACCCTTGAGAACATCACGCGACAGTTAGAATGGAAAGGAATGGGAGTGAAGATAGATGGACGGCAACTATACCACCTCTGCTTCGTTGATGACATCATTCTAATAACACCAAACATTAGACAAGCGGCACAAATGCTGGTTGACTTTGACCAAAAATATAGAAAGATAGGTCTACAGCTGAATCTCAAAAAAAACTGTTTATGAAAAATGAACTAGTTCCAGAGGCCCCATTGACTCTCAACGGAACAAGCATCTCTGAATGCAGCAGCTATGTGTACCTAGGTCGAGAAGTCAACATGATGAACGACCTAAAACCTGAGCTGGGCAAGAGAAAGAGAGTACATGGAATGCCTTCAAGAACATCGAGAAAGTTGCCCCAGGGAAGAGCGGAAACTCCATCAACGGGAACCAAGGCAAACTGCCTTGGTTTCAAGCGGACCCCTTGGGTGCGGCGCTCCCGGGACCGGCTGCAAATCTCCCCCACAGGTGTGTGTGTGACCCCTGCGTCTCCAGCGGACCCAAGTTGCCCCAGGGAAGAGCAGAAACTCCATCAACGGGAACCAAGGCAAACTGCCTTGGTTTCACGAGGACCCCTTTGGGCCCTGCGCTCTCCTAGAACATCCCAAAACTCAAAACCACCGCGTGTCCACGCCCATCCTCTTACTACCTATCTTGCATGAGGTACCAGTGAACCTTGGTTCCTACGTCCTTGCTACCCACCCAAACTCTGCAAACAGACCAGATACCCACTAACTGTACTATCTAGTCACCCAGGACCCCACATTTGCAACCTACAATAGTCATAATGGTAAAGCAACGCAAAAATTCCATCAAGCTCTGTGAGTGAAGTCACTAGTCCAGATGAGCCAAGCAATACCAATGAGTTGTATAACCTCTCTGATAAGGAATTTCGGAAAGAAATGTTAAGGATTCATAAGGAATTCAAAGAAGCAATGGAATGCAAACTCAATAAAATACAAGAGGACATGATAGAAGAAGTGAGGAAAATGCAAATGGAAATGACAGATATTAAAAAATGAGGTAAATGAAATGAAAAAACACAGTGGAAGGCCATCATAGCAGAATAATAGCTACTGAAGAAAGAATTAGTGATCTCGAAGACGAGTTCCAAAGATTCTCTACACAACACCAGAAGATAGGAAAAAGGCTCACAATTACCGAACAGACAACAAGAGATAATCGGGATGAAGCCAGAAGAAACAACATAAGGATCATTGGGGTCCCAGAAAGGCAAGAAGAAAACCCTGATGAAGAAGAAACTGTCAAAGCCATCATTGCTGAGAAGTTCCCGGAACTAAAGAACACTTGCCTCAAGATCCAGGAGGCCCGTAGGATACCTGCTAAAAAAAAACCCCAACAAGAATACTCCAAGACACATCTTAATTAAAATGACAAAAACTATAGATAGAGATAGAATACTGAAAGCAGCAAGATCAAAGAAGGAAATCACATACAAAGGAACATCTCTAAGATTTACAGCAGACTTCTCTGATGAAACACTCCGAGCCCGAAAACAATGGTGGGATATTGTGAAAAGGCTCAATGAACTGCAGGCCTCACCAAGAATTCTTTACCCGGCCAGACTCACATTCAGATATGAAGGAAAGATACACAACTTCATGGATAAGCAACAACTCAGGAACTTCATGGACTCAAAACCAACTTTAAAAGAAGGACTGAAGGGTCTGCTGTAATACGACCAAACCCATAAGCACAACAAGCACAAACAGAAAGATGACACAAAATCAGATGACAATAATCTCTCTCAATGTCAATGGTCTAAATGCACCAATTAAGAGACACAGAGTAACAAAATGGATTAAAAAAATTGAACCCAACATTCTGCTGTCTACAAGAAACACATCTGAATAATCAGAACAAACACAGACTCAAAATCAAAGGTTGGAAGACCATTCTCCATGCAAACAACTCCTCCAAAAAGGCTGGTGTGGCCATATTAGTATCAGATAATATAGACTTCAGGCTGAAAAAAGGTTAGAAGGGACAACAAAGGCCATTTCTTATTACTTAAGGGGTATGTACACCAGGAAGAAATTACACTACTAAACATATATGCACCCAACGAGGAGGCCAGCAAAATACATAAAACAACTGCTAAGAGACCTCAAAGAAGACATCAACAGTAGCACAATAATAGATGGAGACTTCAACACTGCTCTATCAACGATGGATAGATCAACAAGACTGAAACTCACCAAGGAAATATTGGCCCTGAAGGAAGAAATGGAAGAAAGAGAGCTAGTGGATATATACAGGGCTTTTCATGCCAAAAAGCTGAATACACATTTTTTCTCTAGTGCACATGGAACATTCTCCAAGATAGACCATATGCTGAGCCACAAAGCATACCTCAATAAAATAAAAAAGATAGAAATTGTATCAGCTATCTTTTCAGACCATGATGCACTGAAAATGGAAGTTAACCGTACCCAGAAACAGGGAGTCAAACCAAACACCTGGAAACTGAACAGCTCACTCCTGAACAACAAATGGGTCATAGAAGAAATCAAACAGGAAATCCAAAGATTTCTGGAAACAAATGAAAATGAAGACACCAACTATAAGAACTTGTGGGACACGGCAAAAGCCGTGTTAAGAGGGAAGTTTATAGCTCTGCAAACATTCATCAGGAAACAAGAAAGGGCCCACATAAATAACCTGACTACACAGCTGAAGACATTAGAAAAAGACCAACAAAAGGAGCCCAACCCAGGCAGAAAAAAGGAAATAATAAAACTTAGAGAGGAAATCAATGAGTTGGAAACCAAAAAAAAACAATCCAAAAGATTAATGAAACCAAGAGCTGGTTTTTTTGAAAAAATAAACAAGATTGACAAACCATTGGCAAGACTTGTAAGGACAGGGAAAGAGAGAACCCAAATAAACAGAATCAGAAATAAAAAGGGTGACATCACAACAGAAACCACAGAAATCCAAAAGATCATCAGAGATTACTTTGAGAGCCTGTATGCCGTGAAACATGAGAATCTAGAAGAAATGGATCAATTCCTGAAGTCCTATAACCTCCCGCGGCTGGAAACAAGAAGACCTCCAATACCTGAATGAGCCTATCACCATTGAGGAAATAGAAACAGTAATTAAAAGACTTCCCAAACACAAAAAGCCCAGGTCCAGACGGATTCCCTAGTGAACTCTACCAAACCTTTAAGGAGGACCTACTGCCAGTCCTTTTCAAGCTCTTCCAGGAAATAGAAGAAACAGAAACACTCCCAAACAGCTTCTACGAGGCACATATCACCCTGATACCCAAAGCAGGGAGAGACAACACAAAGAAAGAAAACTACAGACCAATATCCCTGATGAACACGGATGCTAAGATCTTCAACAAAATACTAGCAAACAGAATCCAAAGACTCATCAAGAAGATTATACATCATGACCAAGTAGGATTCATCCCGGGTATGCAAGGATGGTTCAACATTCGCAAGTCAATCAACATAATACATCATATCAATAAGAGAAAAAATAAAAACCATATGATCCTATCAATAGACGCAGAGAAAGCATTTGACAAGATCCAGCACCCGTTCATGATTAAAACCCTCCAGAAAATGGGAATTGAAGGGACTTTCCTCAAGATAGTTACAGCCATCTACCAAAAGCCCACAGCGAGCATCATTCTAAATGGGGAAAAGTTGAAAGCCTTCCCCTGAGATCAGGGACAAGACAAGGTTGCCCCCTCTCACCTCTTTTATTCAATATAGTACTGGAAGTACTTGCCATAGCAATCAGAGAAGAAAAGGACATCAAGGGCATCCAGATAGGCAAGGAAGAAGTCAAGCTATCATTATTTGCAGATGACATGATATTATACCTAGAGAACCCTAAACTCTCTACCAAAAAACTCCTAGAAACAATAGACGCATATAGTAGAGTGGCAGGATACAAAATCAACACCCAAAAGTCGGTGGCTTTCCTATATACAAATAACGAAAGAGAAGAAAGGGATATTAAGGAAACAATTCCATTCACAATTGTGCCACAGAAAATCAAATACCTAGGAATCCAACCTACCCAAGTGTGTAAAGGACCTGTACAAAGAAAACTACAAGACATTGCTCCAAGAGATAAAAGAGGACACAAGGAAATGGAAACATATTCCCTGCTCATGGATGGGGAGAATCAACATTGTCAAAATGGTAATACTCCCTAGAGCTCTGTACAGATTCAATGCAGTCCCTATAAGGATACCCATGACATTCTTCAAAGAAATTGACCAAACACTCCTAAAATTTGTGTGGAACAATAAACCCCCAAGGATAGCTAAAAGCAATCCTCGGGGAAAAGAAGATGGGAGGCATCACCTTTCCCAACTTCAAACTGTACTACAAGGCAGTAGTAATTAAAACAGCATGGTATTGGAATAAAAACAGACCTGTGGACCTATGGAATAGAATTGAGTATTCTGACACCAACCAACCTCAAACACATGATCATTTAATCTTTGATAAAGGTGCAATGAGTCTAAAATGGAGTAAGGAAAGCCTCTTCAACAAGTGGTGCTGGGAAAACTGGGCAGCAACATGTAAAAAAATGAATTTGGACCTGTGTCTAACACCATGCACAAAAATCAGATCAAAATGGATTAAAGATCTCAATATCAGACTTGAATCCATAAAAGTACATTGAAGAAAATATAGGAAAAACCCTCCACGACATTGAAGCTAAAGGCATCTTCAAAGGTGAAACATCACTAACAAAGCAACTAGAAGAAAAGATAAACATATGGGACTACATGAAACTAAAAAGCTTCTGCACCTCAAAAGAAACAGTGACTAAGATACAAAAGCAGTCCACAGAATGGGGAAAGAATATTCACCCAATACCCATCTGATAAGGGGTTAATATCCAGGATATATCAGGCACTGGTAGAACTTTACAAGAAGAAAACAAACAACCCCATCAAAAAATGGGGGAGAAGAAATGAACAGAAACTTCAGCAAGGAAGAAATTCGAATGGCCAAAAAACATATGAAAAATGCTCATCATCACTAATCATCAGAGAGATGCAAATCAAAACAACAATGAGATACCACTTTACACCACAGAGACTGGCACATATTCAAAGAGCAAGAACAACAAGTGCTGGCGTGGATGTGGGGAAAAGGGGACACTCATCCATTGTTGGTGGGAATGCCGGCTGGTACAGCCTTTCTGGGAAAACAATATGGACATTCCTCCAAAGACTAGAAATTGAACTCCCATTTGACCCAGCCATACCACTCCTGGGAATCTACTCTGGGAAACCAAAAATACGCAGCGGAAACACCATCCCTACTTTTATTTTCATAGCAGCATTATTCACAATAGCCAGAATCTGGAAGCAACCAGAGTGCCCGAAAATCGATGACTGGATAAAGAAGCTTTGGTACATCTACACAATGGAATACTATGCAGCTGTTAGGAAAAATGAAGTTATAAAATTTGCCTATAAATGGATGGACATGGAGAAGATTATGTTGAGCGAAATTAGCCAGAAGGAGAGAGAGACAGATACAGAATGACTGCATTTATTTGCATAACATAAATATATATGTACATATTATGATACCAATATCCAAGGTCAAGTGAAACATATATCAGGAGGTCTTGTCAAAGGTGGAAATTATCACAAACGTGTGGGAGTCAGAGGCTAAGGTAAGACAGAAAATGGAACAGTGTGCTAACAATTGTCGAGGGTACTAATGCCAACCTAGAACTGAGCATTAA
>JAJIBD010021788.1:0-147465 GCA_021461705.1 Cryptotis parvus
TTTTCCAACCAACTACTACCTTTTTTTTTTCCCTTTCTTTTCTTCCCCCCCAAACCATTCCAATTACTTCGGATATAATGATATATATATTCAAATCCCAAGAATTTGAAGTGATAACTTTAAAATTAGGGTCACTAATTGTTTTGCCATAAATATTCTTTTAGAAAGGGCTTGTTTCTTCACACGCAAAATAAAAAGGTACTGAAGCTTACGTTTAAAGTTTGCATGAAAGTATCTGCAATTTCAGAATGTGTGTCATTGGAGATGACAACCTGATATTTTAAAATAAGCAGCAGAGAGGTGTGTGTGTACGTGACCCTGCATCTCCATGCAGGACCAAGTTGCCCCCAGGAAGAGCGGAAACTCCATCAAGGGGAACCAAGGCAAACTGCCTTGGTTTCACTGCGGACCCCATTGGGCCCTGCGCTTCCTGGAACATCCCAAAACTCAAACCGCGCGCACGCTAGCGTCCAAGCGACCCTCTTACTACCTATCTTGCATGAGGTACCAGTGAACCTTGGTTCCTACATCCTTGCTACCACCCAAACTCTGCAAAACAGACCAGACACCTACTAACTGTACTATCCAGTCACCCAAGACCCCACATTTGCAACCTACAATAGTCATAATGGTAAAGCAATGCAAAATTCCATCAAGCTCTGTGAGTGAAGTCACTAGTCCAGATGAGCCAAGCAATACCAATGAGTTGTATAACCTCTCTGATAAGGAATTTCAGAAAGAAATGTTAAGGATTCATAAGGAATTCAAAGAAGCAATGGAATGCAAAATCAATAAAATACAAGAGGACATGATAGAAGAAGTGAGGAAAATGCAAATGGAAATGACAGATATTAAAAAATGAGGTAAATGAAATAAAAAACACAGTGGAAAGCCATCATAGCAGAATAATAGCTACTGAAGAAAGAATTAGTGATCTCGAAGACGAGTTCCAAAGATTCTCTACACAACACCAGAAGATAGAAAAAAAGACTCACAATTACCGAACAGACAACAAGAGATAATCGGGATGAAGCCAGAAGAAACAACATACTGGATCATTGGGGTCCCAGAAGGGCAAGAAGAAAACCCTGATGAAGAAGAAACTGTCAAAGCCATCATTGCTGAGAAGTTCCCGGAACTAAAGAACGCTTGCCTCAAGATCCAGGAGGCCCGTAGGATACCAGCTAAAAGAAACCCCAACAAGGATACTCCAAGACACATCTTAATTAAAATGACAAAAACTATAGATAGAGATAGAATACTGAAAGCAGCAAGATCAAAGAAGGAAATCACATACAAAGGAACATCTCTAAGATTTACAGCAGACTTCTCTGATGAAACACTCCGAGCCCGAAAACAATGGTGGGATATTGTGAAAAGGCTCAATGAACTGCAGGCCTCACCAAGAATTCTTTACCCGGCCAGACTCACATTCAGATATGAAGGAAAGATACACAACTTCATGGATAAGCAACAACTCAGGAACTTCATGGACTCAAAACCAACTTTAAAAGAAGGACTGAAGGGTCTACTGTAATACGACCAAACCCATAAGCACAACAAGCACAAACAGAAAGATGACACAAAATCCGATGACAATAATCTCTCTCAATGTCAATGGTCTAAATGCACCAATTAAGAGACACAGAGTAACAAAATGGATTAAAAAAATTGAACCCAACATTCTGCTGTCTACAAGAAACACATCTGAATAATCAGAACAAACACAGACTCAAAAGTCAAAGGTTGGAAGACCATTCTCCATGCAAACAACTCCTCCAAAAAGGCTGGTGTGGCCATATTAGTATCAGATAATATAGACTTCCAGGCTGAAAAAGGTTAGAAGGGACAACGAAGGCCATTTCTTATTACTTAAGGGGTATGTACACCAGGAAGAAATTACACTACTAAACATATATGCACCCAACGAGGGGCCAGCAAAATACATAAAACAACTGCTAAGAGACCTCAAAGAAGACATTAACAGTAGCACAATAATAGTTGGAGACTTCCAACACTGCTCTATCAACGATGGATAGATCAACAAGACTGAAACTCACCAAGGAAATATTGGCCCTGAAGGAAGAAATGGAAGAAAGAGAGCTAGTGGATATATACAGGGCTTTTCATGCCAAAAAAAAGCTGAATACACATTTTTCTCTAGTGCACATGGAACATTCTCCAAGATAGACCACATGCTGAGCCACAAAGCATACCTCAATAAAATAAAAAGATAGAAATTGTGTCAGCTATCTTTTTCAGACCATGATGCACTGAAAATGGAAGTTAACCGTACACAGAAACAGGGAGTCAAACCAAACACCTGGAAACTGAACAGCTCACTCCTGAACAACAAATGGGTCATAGAAGAAATCAAACAGGAAATCCAAAGATTTCTGGAAACAAATGAAAATGAAGACACCAACTATAAGAACTTGTGGGACACGGCAAAAGCCGTGTTAAGAGGGAAGTTTATAGCTCTGCAAGCATTCATCAGGAAACAAGAAAGGGCCCACATAAATAACCTGACTACACAGCTGAAGACATTAGAAAAAAGACCAACAAAAGGAGCCCAACCCAGGCAGAAAAAAAAGGAAATAATAAAACTTAGAGAGGAAATCAATGAGTTGGAAACCAAAAAAAAAAAATCCAAAAGATTAATGAAACCAAGAGCTGGTTTTTTTGAAAAAATAAACAAGATTGACAAACCATTGGCAAGACTTGTAAGGACAGGGAAAGAGAGAACCCAAATAAACAGAATCAGAAATAAAAAGGGTGACATCACAACAGAAACCACAGAAATCCAAAAGATCATCAGAGATTACTTTGAGAGCCTGTATGCCGTGAAACATGAGAATCTAGAAGAAATGGATCAATTCCTGGAAGTCCTATAACCTCCCACGGCTGAAACAAGAAGACCTCCAATACCTGAATAAGCCTATCACCATTGAGGAAATAGAAACAGTAATTAAAAGTCTTCCCAAACACAAAAAGCCCAGGTCCAGACGGATTCCCTAGTGAACTCTACCAAACCTTTAAGGAGGACCTACTGCCAGTCCTTTTCAAGCTCTTCCAGGAAATAGAAGAAACAGAAACACTCCCAAACAGCTTCTACGAGGCACATATCACCCTGATACCCAAAGCAGGGAGAGACAACACAAAGAAAGAAAACTACAGACCAATATCCTGATGAACACGGATGCTAAGATCTTCAACAAAATACTAGCAAACAGAATCCAAAGACTCATCAAGAAGATTATACATCATGACCAAGTAGGATTCATCCCGGGAATGCAAGGATGGTTCAACATTCGCAAGTCAATCAACATAATACATCATATCAATAAGAGAAAAAAAAAAACCATATGATCCTATCAATAGACGCAGAGAAAGCATTTGACAAGATCCAGCACCCGTTCATGATTAAAACCCTCCAGAAAATGGGAATTGAAGGGACTTTCCTCAAGATAGTTACAGCCATCTACCAAAAGCCCACAGCGAGCATCATTCTAAATGGGGGAAAAGTTGAAAGCCTTCCCCCTGAGATCAGGGACAAGACAAGGTTGCCCACTCTCACCCCTTTTATTCAATATAGTACTGGAAGTACTTGCCATAGCAATCAGAGAAGAAAAGGACATCAAGGGCATCCAGATAGGCAAGGAAGAAGTCAAGCTATCATTATTTGCAGATGACATGATATTATACCTAGAGAACCCTAAACTCTCTACCAAAAAACTCCTAGAAACAATAGACGCATATAGTAGAGTGGCAGGATACAAAATCAACACCCAAAAAGTCGGTGGCTTTCCTATATACAAATAACGAAAGAGAAGAAAGGGATATTAAGGAAACAATTCCATTCACAATTGTGCCACAGAAAATCAAATACCTAGGAATCAACTTACCCAAGTGTGTAAAGGACCTGTACAAAGAAAACTACAAGACACTGCTCCAAGAGATAAAAGAGGACACAAGGAAATGGAAACATATTCCCTGCTCATGGATGGGGGAGAATCAACATTGTCAAAATGGTAATACTCCCTAGAGCTCTGTACAGATTCAATGCAGTCCCTATAAGGATACCCATGACATTCTTCAAAGAAATTGACCAAACACTCCTGAAATTTGTATGGAACAATAAACCCCCAAGGATAGCTAAAGCAATCCTCGGGAAAAAGAAGATGGGAGGCATCACCTTTCCCAACTTCAAACTGTACTACAAGGCAGTAGTAATTAAAACAGCATGGTATTGGAATAAAAACAGACCTGTGGACCTATGGAATAGAATTGAGTATCCTGACACCCAACCTCAAACACATGATCATTTAATCTTTGATAAAGGTGCAACGAGTCTAAAATGGAGTAAGGAAAGCCTCTTCAACAAGTGGTGTTGGGAAAACTGGGCAGCGACATGTAAAAAAATGAATTTGGACCTGTGTCTAACACCATGCACAAAAATCAGATCAAAATGGATTAAAGATCTCAATATCAGACTTGAATCCATAAAAGTACATTGAAGAAAATATAGGAAAAACCCTCCACGACATTGAAGCTAAAGGCATCTTCAAAGGTGAAACATCACTAACAAAGCAACTAGAAGAAAAGATAAACATATGGGACTACATGAAGCTAAAAAGCTTCTGCACCTCAAAAGAAACAGTGACTAAGATACAAAAGCAGTCCACAGAATGGGAAAGAATATTCACCCAATACCCATCTGATAAGGGGTTAATATCCAGGATATATCAGGCACTGGTAGGAACTTTACAAAGAAGAAAACAAACAACCCCATCAAAAAATGGGGAGAAGAAATGAACAGAAACTTCAGCAAGGAAGAAATTCGAATGGCAAAAAAACATATGAAAAAATGCTCATCATCACTAATCATCAGAGAGATGCAAATCAAAACAACAATGAGATACCACTTTACACCACAGAGACTGGCACATATTCAAAGAGCAAGAACAACAAGTGCTGGCGTGGATGTGGGGAAAGGGGACACTCATCCATTGTTGGTGGGAATGCCGGCTGGTACAGCCTTTCTGGAAAACAATATGGACATTCCTCCAAAGACTAGAAATTGAACTCCCATTTGACCCAGCCATACCACTCCTGGGAATCTACTCTGGGAAACCAAAAATACGCAGCGGAAACACCATCCCTACTTTTATGTTCATAGCAGCATTATTCACAATAGCCAGAATCTGGAAGCAACCAGAGTGCCCGAAAATCGATGACTGGATAAAAAGCTTTTGGTACATCTACACAATGGAATACTATGCAGCTGTTAGGAAAAATGAAGTTATAAAATTTGCCTATAAATGGATGGACATGGAGAAGATTATGTTGAGCGAAATTAGCCAGAAGGAGAGAGACAGATACAGAATGACTGCATTTATTCTGCATAACATAAATATATATGTACATATTATGATACCAATATCCAAGGTCAAGTGAAACATATATCAGGAGGTCTTGTCAAAGGTGGAAATTATCACAAACGTGTGGGAGTCAGAGGCTAGGTAAGACAGAAAATGGAACAGTGTGCTAACAATTGTCGAGGGTACTAATGCCAACCTAGAACTGAGCATTAAATAGAGGCAAAAAGGATACACATGACAACCCTTTAATGTATGTTCTGTAATCCATAGTCTGGAGGGGAAGGAAAAGAGAAAGAGAGAGAGAAATGGAAAGAAATAAAGAACCTGCCATGGAGGAGGGCTGGGGAGGGGGGGGAACCGGGGGCGTTGGTGGTGGGAGATGGGCACTGGTGGCGGGATGGGTGCTGGAACACTGTATGACCAAAACCCAAATATGAACTTTTTAATTGTATATCCTTGTAATTGTAAAAATAAAAAATTTTTTAAAAAAAAAGCAGCAGAGAACCACAATGTGCAAAAGGAGAGAGAGAGAGACAGGTGAGAGAGAAAGAGAGAGAGAAGAAGTGCCTGCCATAGAGGCAGGTTGGAGGTGGCTAGGGAAACTGGGGACACTGGTGCTGGGAAATGTGCACTGATAGAGGGATGGACGAGGGAACACTGTATGACTGAAAGCTGATCATAGAACAGCTTTGCAATGGTGAATCTCACAGTGATTTAACAAAACTTAAAAAAAGCAGAGTATTAAAATAAACATCTTTTGTACAACCAACTATAAATGAACATTAAGTTTAAAAAAAAACAACTATATGGAATAAAACTACTTCAAATGCACTGTAAACAAGAAATGTTTATGAATAATTGTACGATAAAGTATGACTGTCTGGGGTCAGAGAGATTGTACAGTGGGTAAAGCAAGTGCTTTGCAAGCAGCAGACCAGTTACCTAGTAAAGGTTTCCTGAATGCTGCCAAAGGGAACTGCAGAAATGACCCCTGACAGCACAGTCTTTGATCACTGCCTGCGTGATCCCGGAGTGCAGAGGCAGGAGGAAGTCCTCAGCGCAGCTGGCGTGGCTCCCAAAACAAAAAGCAAACTGCAGAAGGATAAAGAAACTGTGGTACATCTATACAATGGAGTACTATACAGCTGTTAGGAAAAATGAAGTTGTGAAATTTGCCTATAAATGGATGGACATGGAAAGGATCATGTTGAGTGAAATTAGTCAGAAGGAAATAGAGCTATAGAATGACTGCATTTATTTGCATGACATAAATACATATATACATATTATGATACCAAAATCCAATGTCAGGCGAAATGTGGATCAGGAGGTTTTACCCAAAAGTGGAAATTACCGTAGCGTGTGGGAGTCAGAGGTTAGGTAAGACAGAGAAGGGAACATGTGTTAATAAATGTAGAAAGGGCTAATACCAACCTAGAACTGAGCATTAAATACAGGCAAAAAAATGCACATGATGGCCTCTAAGTGTATGTAGTGCAACCCACAATGTGTAAGAGAAGGAAAAGAGAGAGAGGGAGAGAGAAGAGAGATAAAGAACCTGCCATTTAGACAGGCTATGGGAGGGGGAGGGAATTGGGGACATATGGTGGTGGGAAATGGGCACTGGTGGAGGGCGGGTGCTGGAATACTATGTGACCAAACCTTCAAACATGAGAAACATTGTAATTGTATATCTCACGGTGGTATAATGAAATATTAATAAAAAATTAATTAATTAATTACATTTTTAAAAAAGCAAAGTGCAAAGGAACGAAAAGCTTTCTATGGATATTTCTGATAGAACATAGACACCACAGGCAACTTTCTCAAGCCCATGCTCTCTCTTGGAAGGGAACTTTCCTTCCTCTTTCCAGTTCCTGCTCTACCGAAACCCAGCACTGCCTGCTGCCTGCTGCCTTTCCCACTTTGAAGAAGCCAGTGCTCTTAAACACATACTCCTGTCTTCCTCTCCCTCCCATCTTTCTAAGTAAATTTCTAGACAAAAACTATCTTGCCTCATATAAAACAACACAAAACAAAATAAAAACCCAGAAAGATGCGCTAGACAAAAGCAGCACAGGAAGGAGTAGGTCCTGAGGCGATTTTTTTAAGATTGTATTTTAAAAACTTCTTCCAAATACTCATGAGATTCAGAAAAAATCACTAATAAAAAAGTAAACTCTAAGAAGTATCTTTTTCCAACCAAAATGGTAGAAATCAACAAAGATGAGGAGATTAAAGAACACGTGACCCAGAAATGCCAGAATCTCTTTAAAAAAGGGGAGAGGGGTTCAGAGGAAAGAAAAAATATCTGGAGACAAATGGGAAAGAAAATATAGACCAGACACTCTGGGTGCAAAAAACAGCAGCGCCAAGAAGGAATCAGAGCAGATTTACATTAACCCAAAGGAATCACAAAAACCAGTATCACCTTACACTAAGGACTCACTTAAGAAGAAACAAGAAAATCTGCTGAGGAAATGAACTTGCTTCTAACAGCTGTCATAACAGTCTGTTGCATTGATTCAATAAAAATTTAAAAACAAACAAAAAGAACCGGAAGTCCACGGACTGGCACGCGAGATGGCGTGAGAGGCGGTGTGAGAGGCCCCAGGTGTGAGAGGCCGAGGAGCACCGGGTACGGGGGCACGCTCTGTAGAGGAGGCCCGGGTTCCAGCCCCAGAACCACACGAGCCTCCGAACACCCAGGAGTGAGGCTGTTTTAAGCACGCATATATGATCACTGTCCATGAATACTCTAAGATGCTGAGTCCCCTCATGTCTATAAACAGAGATTTTATGTATCTACACATACAGATATACAATTCGGGTTCCATTTTTTAACAGAAGGCTGCATGCAAGACTGCCTACAAATTCTGCAAGCAGTAACACCGTCAGCGAGCTCAATTGTACTTATACACTTAAAAAACAAACTGAAACATCCAAAGTTGTATTAAACCAGCTAAGTCTTTGTCAACTATAAGCCACCAGCCTTGGTACACAAATGAATGAGTTTCATAGCCATACAACAACAAGTTAACTTAGAAATCAGTGACTTGGGGGCAAACATGATCCTCCTCGGCCCTCGACAATTCCTTTTCAGAGTTCCCCTTGGTTAGGGAAATGTGATTCACTTTCCATCTTGATGTTATGTTATTCCTAGATACAGGAATAAAGTCACGGCTGAGGAAGAATCATCAGTTTGGCTGAGCTGAAGGAACTGTCAGACGCTGGCTCAAGCCAGCCAATCCCTACCCAACCGCAGACAGCCAGGGGGAGCAGGGGAGCAAGGGGTGGCGGCCAGCTGGAGTCTGTCCCGGAGAAATAAGGAGAAACAACACCCCTGCCACTCACCTTGGTGGGTCCGTTCCCATTCAACGTCACGGGAATGTTTCATAAAAGACATTCTTCACTCTGGCTTTGCCGTTTTCAAATTTCAAACGACTTCGTCTGGGTTACAAAGGAAAGGCAGGCCGTGAGAAGAGTTTGTTTCCACACAACCATGCCCAGCCTGTGACTAATACCTCAGGAAAGCGCCCGTGGAGCTCTGCCGCCCCGAGAACTTTGCTGCCCAAACACAGGACGATGCAGTGTGGCTCGTACAGGACGACACCGTGTGGCTCATACACTCCACCCTCCCTGCACCCCTAACGGACCCAGTGAAGCCAGCCGGTGGGTCTGGCGGCTGCCGTATGCAGTGACCTGCTTCTGCATGAATGATTATCACTGTCTCCACTTACTCAGCTGTAAATGGGGCCATTTCAGGCCTCCATCAAGGTTATCGTGAAGATGCTAATGATGCAGGTGAGGCGCCCAAGGGGCAAGAACAAGGCTGCAAGGCTGTGCCAACTGCCCACACCCCCACCCCGTGCCCGCCAGGCATACTTCCAGTTCCTTATAGCAGGTGTAATGCTAAGGCCAGAGCACACGGGACAGAATGGGGCAGGAGCACCTGGCTTTGGCGTTGGCTTTTTCACATTTCTCTTGCGCACAGTTTGCACTCTCTCTCAACTAAATGGTTTCTGAAAGAAGGCAGCAACCCAGCAACCCCCCCCCCCACCTAGGGCAGGCTTACTCGTGGAAAATTACCATTTTAGGGCCTAAATATCCCTTTCTTCCTGCATCTACAACAAAAGGCCCAGAACGAGTTCCTGTTTCCCCACCCTGGCAGATGTTGGGAGGCCCCCCCACCCACATCCTGTTATTGGTCTGACTTGCATGCTGATCTGCAATCCCACACGTGTGCCTAGCCACACCAAATATAGGAAGAAGTATTGAGTGTGACCCAATTGGTAAGTGATGGTAACGTGCTACAAAAGTGATTGGCTGCCTGCGCACAGACCTTGATGTAATATTTTAAATCTACTGGATGGTTATGCGTGGGCTTTTCTGTAGCGGTGGGAACTTTTCTTTAAAAGACCCCCCCATTGCAAGGGCTCGGGCTCTTAGCCACTGACTGCTTGTGGTCATCCTATAGGCCCGGTATACTCAAATAAACCCCTTGTTTTTGCATAGGAACTGGTCTCTCAGAGTTTTCCTTGATAGGTGTGGTGTTCCGAGGCTCCCAGTCGGTCACCCCATCGGGTGGCCAACCCTTTCAATTTCCATGCTGAGACCCGTTTAACTCATGGACTGACGGTTAAACTGGATGAAAAGCTTTTGGCACCTACGAGCGCATTCTGTTTGTCACGCCTTCAATCATTTCTGTGCATTAATGCATTTGTATCAGGTATGTCTGCTTCAGACCATACACAGAACATACATATATGTACGCACCCACAATAAATTCCACACAAACATACTTTTAACTCATATAATGCCTACTAACCACTCTCCTCCAGGTAGGCAAAATCCTCAATATACCAATAATCCTAGGTAGTTTATAACAAAGACTCGTACTGACAGATATGTCACACTGAGATAGAATTAATTCATAAATATGCCCAAAGTCCCTAAATGGTAAGCTGCTAAATTCTAAGTTACCTGTGCCAAAGACACAGCTATTTTTTTGCCCTAGTAGTCTACTTTAACTGAGCATATTAAAGAAGACCATGCTAAGCTCCCATTCAAGATGTTTTCAAAACTGCAAAATACCTTAACCACAGCCTCAAAAATGTGACCCCACAGAGGAAAGAGAGCTAGAAACAGCTGGAAACACAAGTGTGTGTCGGCAACCCTGCACAATCGAGTATTTTTTAGGTATCGTACCCACAGCTCCGTCTCAAGGTCTGGAAAATCTTGCACTTGTGATCCAAGGTGATGTTGATAGTTTCCTGAGAGTAAGAACAAAGAGAGGAGTGAAAATGACTGAACAACAACCACTGGGCACTTCTTCACAGTTTGGCGATGGAGCCGGAAGATTCCATCTGCAAACCCTAGCAACAGGATTCTGCAGAAAAGCCGAGCCGGAAGTCAGTGTCAAACTGGCAGAGGACAGAGGCCATGTGGAGCAGCCGCACTCCAAAGAGCCCACTTCTCTGCCTCCAGGGCATCTTACGGAGCTGGAGGGCGTCACCTCCCACCCAGGCCCTAGGCGGGCACTCCTCCCTGGAGCATGAGTCCGAAGGTGAGGCGGCTGCTCCATCAGCCAGGGCACATGAGTGACGCTGGAAGCAGTGCGCAGCTGCTTCTAGAGGGCAGAGAATCCAAGCTGTGCGATTGCCCGGCTGACTGCTCCCATAGGTCTGCAATCAAGCATCAAATGGCTCCATCCGAAAGTTGCATCTGCTTTTTCCGCAGGTGGATCCTTGTCAGGATCAATCCATACACCGCTTTGAGGTAGATTCCTCTCTCACAGTAATATTCCTTAGTGTCTTTGGACTACATGTGGAGGGCTCACCCCAGCCCCAAAACTCCACCGCCCCATTCAAATGCTGAAGTCCTGACCTCCAATGTTCTGGTATTTGGGGGTGGCTTCAGGAGTTCATTAGAGTTAAACTAGAATTGATGGGAGTTGGGGCTCCCCAGGAGCAACTGGTGCCCTCCCAAGAACTCTCTCCTGCACCCTCCTCTGACCACCCCTCCCTCCTCACTACACAAAGACAAGCAAGATGGCTGCTGTGTGTGAGCCATGGGAGCAGGCTCTCAACAGGAGCTGGGCCAGAGTGATAGTACAGCAGGGAGGCCGCTTGCCTTGCATGAGGCTGATCTGGGTTTGATCCAGTAAGACCACATATGGTCCCTTGAACCCTGCCAGGAGTGATCCCTGAGCACAAAGACAGGTGTCAGCTCTGCACTGTTGAGTACCAGAATGATGATGCAATGGCTAGAGGCCTAGCAGCCATCTTCAACAAGGAGGTCACATAGGCAATAGCAGTTATTACATACCCTCTTCAGTGGATCAATGTAAATTTTAGTGTAAAATAGCTGATCATCATCATTATCCTGAAGATTCCACTGCTGAACTATACGGTGGATGGATGGCGCATAGCCAATAAATCCTGCATTACAACAGAAAGAAAGAATTAAGTGAAGACCCAGACTCACGTGGCAAAGACTCAAACCATGTGTCTATGTGAATTACACTGACGACAGAGATGTAATGGGATTAGGTCCAATACCTAGGATGGAATTTCACAGCTCACCATGAGAAAAGAGTTATTGAATGGCATTTATTTCATATATAAACTACAGTAGAGTTGAGTTTGAATTGCAAAAATCAAAGAGTCTTCAAATTAATTGGTAAGCAAGAAAAATATTTTCCAAAAAATCAACAGGATAAAGAGTTACTAGGAAAACAATAAAATAAGCTTCCTCTCCAAACTCTCTTAAGTTCTCAACTGTTCTTCTTGGATCCTTTGTATAAGAGTCACTGTTTCTAAAAAAAGAAAACCTCTATAACAGTGGTTTTTAAAGTCAGTGTCAGAGAGACTAACGTAATCAATGGAATGTTGGATTGTCGCTGCCTGCAAATATCCCCAAGAACTTTTCTATCTGGGGCATTTTGGATGTTTTTTTCTTTCCTTGAGCTATCATTATTGTGACTGTTCAACCACTTTCTGGCTAGGGTTTGTTTGTCACTGTCTGAAGAAAGGAAATCTAAAACTGGATTGTTCTCTTTGGCCATAGAACATAAGCATTAAACTTGCCAAGAGCAGCTGTCAAGAAGAGATACAGACAAGAGTATCATTTTTTCCTTGTTTGAGGGCTCCTCTGCATTTCAGAAAGGTGGCCAAGCTGCTGTCTCAATGGTGTGCAGTACTTTTTAAGAGACCGATTTCACTACTGTGAGTTAAAAGGACACCTATAGCCTTAACCTAAAAATGTGTTATTATTTATCTTTAAAAAAATATATTCCCCTTACAAGCAAAAAGGGGAAACGGTGACCATCCACAGAAAAAAGGCCCAGGAAGAGAATTGACCTTTATAGCAAACAAGACACCACTAAAGCATGGCTAACGCCGCAGGGCTGCTCCATCTCTATTATTCTCACCAAATACAAAGTCATGCCATGTAGCGCAGCTTTAAGATTTCTATGACCACCTTAAACAAGGAAAACTGTACTGGAGAAGCAATAACCCCTATGATTTATATTGTTTTTCAAAAATTATCCTTTTCATCACTTTCTATGCTTTTAAACATCCTACAAAAAAAGAAAGGGAACTATCCACTTTCATTGTATGTGATATATATTGCATCTGGTCTGTTTTCCACCACACTGTTCTATCATTTTAAACCAATACAATTTTCATTCTAAAATTTTACCTGAGAGACATACAAACTCTGAATATATTGTCTGAAATGAAATTATATACTCACACAACTTAAATTATTCTCAGTGTAATTCATGACATCACATAAACATTTATAGAATATACTATGATTTTCTACTATCTTTTTTTACTTTGAGTACAGAAGGCATATGACGATGTTTGATGACTCTGTATAATCTTGTTCTATCTTTTTGGGGAGTTGGGAGGGCTGCTCGCTAGTGGTGCCTCAAAGGCCCAAATGTGGTTCTTGGAATGAACCAGGGTCAGTAGCATGAAAGGTAAGGCATAGGGTCCAGAGAGACAGTACAGTGTTAAGGTGTTTGCCTTGCACTCAGCTGACCTGGGTCTGATTTCTGACACCACAAACTGTCACCTGAATGCCCCCTGGCATTAACCCCTCATTGTCGGATTACTTGTTAACCCTGATTGCTGGATTGCTTTTTTGACCACACCCTCGTCCCCAGCCCTGGGTTTTTGCACTGCAGATGAGAGACTGTTTTTCTCATTCCTATAAGCCTTTGCATATGTTTAGAATAAGAGATTTTATTCTTGTATAAACACAAAAGGGAGTGGGGGCAGTGTATTTGTGAGTTGGTTTGATTCTGAATTAATTGCTCCTGGACATCCCATCATATTTCCTAACTGGTGTCTCAATGCCCTTGGATTGATTTCAATAGCCTCTATGGGTCCCTATGAGGGACTGGATGGTACCAGGAAAAAAAATCACCCCTCACTACGTAATGGGACAATTTTTAGAAGTTCTGCTCTGACCCAAAAGATTAGAGCCAAAGTCAGAACAGTTTGTCTCACCTAAGACAAGCTGTGAATAGTTTTGCAGGGATCAGAGCACTTAAGATTTGCTTGGAGCAAAGCAAGACTGTTTGTTGTTGGGGACAGGACACTCAGGGGGATGGAGATGACCAACGTGGCATGGGAGGCACAGTTTAGATCATATAATATCAAGGGATCTCCCCATGAAAGACCACCCTACATATATTTAATCTCAGAGGTAGTTATTATGCCTGTCTCTTTTACTGTGCTTATACAAGAGGACTGAAAGATTATTGAAATGATTGTTTAATAGGGTAAGAGAAAAGCAAGACCCCAAAGTAGCATCTCTGTAGGCTTGAGCCACAGGGGCGTGGACACACTAGAAGGCCGGTTTTCCCCTGGGGATGCCCTGTCCCCAGCCTCTGCAAAGGATTTAGCTCTTGCAGTTTAGGGGTTGGTGCACGTGTGGGTGTGAAGCTGCCGGCAGGTGTGGTGTGGCCGAGGGTGTGCAGCAGTTGGTGTGGAGTGAAGCTGGAAGAAGCAAAACGCTTTAGGATTTTCCTAACTGGGCTCGGGGCTCTTTGTTCATAGGCCTGAGGGGACCGATCGTCGGCCCTGAGCATGACCAAGGAACCTGACGGGCCCCTACACTGTCGGGACCCCAACAGCCCCAACACCTGATTACAGAGCAGAGTGTGAATCCTGAGTTAAGTCAGGTGAGCATTACATTCTTCAGACCCTCCTAAAATAACCTTTTCCTCAAATTAATCTGCTCACAAAGGCACTTTCTTGCTACGGTTTTGCTTTTTCCACAGTCCTTGCCCATCTGTCTGAAATTTAGATTTCAGAAAATTTGAAATTCCTGGGATTCTACATCAGTAACTGAATCTGTATATAAGATTTCACTTTATTTATGTATCATGTTCAGACATATTACAAAGGAAAAATAAACTGTCTTGCAGAGGGTTCACAAGATGAATTTTAAACTACTTCAGGCTAAGGGCAGATTAGAGCATTAGCCCCATGTCACAGGCCTGTGTTAGAGTCTGGGGGTGGAGGGAGTACCCACCCACAACCCAAGGACTCAGAGTTAAATCAAGAGAAAGCAGCCCCCTCCCCATCCACAAGCACTTCTGGAAGCTCCAGCAACCACACCCATATCTCACAACAGCTGCCATCTAAACTCAAGGCCCCGTTAAACTGGTGTGTGCAGCCACGTTGTCGACCACGTGACACCTCCAAACTCTACAACACTGACATCCCAGTAGCACATCAAGTCAGATGGGAAAGTAACACAGAAGTCAACTAAGCTCAGTAAACACACACATTGACCCAGAAGGCTCAGGTAGCAACGAACAGCTTAGTTGACCCTTCAGACAGTGACTTAATGACTCTATGCTGTGATATAACAATTTCACAACTTTTCTTTCACTGAAATATTTGTGCATAGTTCCATTAGTCATTTGGTTGTAACATGCGATATAAAATAAACTACTTTATTCCTGCTAAGAGAGAACCCTAGGGGCGGGGGTGGGGTTGCTGCGATTATGGGGACAGTGTTGGAGGGAAGACCACAGTGGTGGTGGGATTGGCGCTGATACAGAATGCCTGCAACAAATGTACCATGAGCAACTCTGTAAACGTTGGTGATTAAATAAAAGGGGAGAAAAGAGCAGCCTTTGGGAAGAGGTGCTGGCTGAGCTGAACTAGTAATCTCAGTTGGAGGGAGGCTGAGACAACAGACACAGAAACACTCTGGTAAACCTGGGTCCTTATTTGCATAGGTAAGTAAAATGCAAAGCTGACAGAGAATAAGAAAACGGCACAAGAGATGCCCAAAGCGGGAACTGCAGACAGACGGAGGAGATGAAAGAGGCTGTCAGAAGGCCACAACTGGAACACAGCCCTGCCATCTTGAAGGGCCGACAACATGCCGAGGCCCAACTCTGCAGACAGGCAGCTCAAATAAGTGCAGGTGTAGAGAAGTGATACGGAGCACGGTTGGCACAAGCAACTGCCTGCTAGCAGTCTGCCGGCTCTGAGAATTGCCTAGAGCAACTGCCTGCTAGCAGTCTGCCGGCTCTGAGAATTGCCTAGAGCAACTGCTGAGAGCAAACAGCCCTCGCTGGGGGCTGGCGGAGCAGGGCGAGAGAGGGCATGCAGATCACCCTTTCCCCAAACAGCTCAGAAAATAGGTCCACCCAGCTAATTCCCTTAACGTGTCCCCATCCTATTTGGTCATGTCTACTGACCCTGTGCATACATTCACTCAGTCTAAGGAAAACATTAGAAATGATGTAATAATGTCCAAAGTCAAATTGTATAGTATTTCTTGAAGGGCAACTGGAAATGGAATTTTTTGTTGTTGTTGTTGTTCCTTTAATCTACGGTGCCACAGATAATGCTGTGGCAGGCCATTATAACTGTAATTATAATTATAACCAGGTCATTAATGGTGAATCTTTTTCATCAATAACTTCTAGGTAAATCACTCATATATGAATACATTTCAAACAGCTAAAAGTAGCAAAACCTGTATTTTAAATATGCATAACAATAAGTGGAGAATGACATTTTCCCAAAATAAGGGAAAAGTCCCTTTATTCTAACTTAGAAATGTCTTAATGAAACACATCAGACACCAGGTGGCTTTCCTTTTAACAGCTGAACATCTTCAGAGAAAGCTACTTAAATTTGGGAGCACAGGCTTCCTCGCTCAGAGGGACACCACCACCGAGGGTGACGGCGCCTGGGAGCACCGTGATCGGAGACAGGAAAAGGCTGTGCTGACTCTGCAACGAGCTGTGGATTTTAAACGGGTTTTACTTTGTCCCGAGACTAAGAATATGGTTAATTAAAACCGCATGTCTACAGCTGCCTCTGAAGGACAGGCCGCGCATCAATATTATACTACAACCTGCTTTGCTTGGGGGCTCTCACTCCACCCACACCCAGTGGTCCAGGGCGACTCTCGGTTCTGCGCTCAGGGGTTGCTCCTGGCAGCTTCGAGACACCGTGAGGTGCCGGGTCAGCTGCCTGCTCTGCACCGGCAGGTTTGCATTACTATTATGATGTTTATTTATTGACTCCTGCCACTCCCTTTCTCACCTCCTGAGTTCAGGTAACGCTTCCCAATGTGCACCATGGGGTACTTGTCCATGAGTCTTTTGTCTGGCCACAGAATTCCATCTGCCGCGAAGACCACTTTGTGGTTTGACTTCTGGAATTTTTTGAGAACTTCTTCGGGACCACCAGCAAATATGACATCAAAGCTGTTCAAGAGAAGTTTGGAAATATTTGTTAGGCACCAGAACCAAAACCCAGCATACAAGGAAAGGTTGGAACAAAGAATCCAAGGCAACATTGCCAATGCCGTTTACAGACATAAGTCGTGTTTCTCTGTTGGTCTCATTAATCCTGAGTTCCCCCATATGGCTTAAGTAGAATGCCATTTCTCCTAACGGGTGTCATCCTCAAGATGACCAGCTGCTCAGACAACCTCTGAAATATTACAGATTAGAAAACTGAACTGGTTTCCTGGGCAGCTGAGCTCTGACAGAGCAACACCCTGAGAAAGGCTACACGCCATGTCTCAGGAGGAAACTGTCCAGAGAAGGGAACAATAGGGTGGGCAAGCCATCAGAGGCGCTGCTGACCGGAGATAGGCCCCAAAAAGATCAGAGACATGCAGGGAGCAAGAAGCATCCCAAGTAATAAGCACCATTTGGCTTTTATTATTTTTCCGTTTAAGAGCCACTTCTGGCAGTACTTGGGGCTTACTCCTGGCTCTATACTCAGGGTTTCCTCCCGGTGGTGTTTGAGGGAACCATCTGCAGTGCCACAGAGAGAATTCACGTCAGTCACCTGCCTGGCACATGCCATCCCATTGGGCTACCCCTCCAACTCCAAATACCCATGTGGAGAAGTGTTTTCTGTCTCTGCTACCCTATGAAAGAGACTGAATCTATACTACTGGCTATTAAACAGAAACCAGCGCTTGCAAAGGAAAGGTAGCACTGACTTTTCATCACTCAGCATTTTATTAGCGAGCATTACACCCTTACGACAAAGAGCAATTATCTGACGGCAAATCATGAAGACAAAAACTATCTTCACCTAACGCAGGCCAGAGTCCAACCTTGAACAGGAAGGTGAAGGCGGCAAAAATGTTCCCGTTTCATGCTAGCTGCTGTCTGCTCCGGGGGAAGGGCTCCAGGAGAGTTCACTGAGTTTAAAATTACTCGAAGGAGGGGCCAGAGCGATAGCACAGCGGGGAGGGCATGCGGCCGACCTGGGTTTGACCCAAGCATCCCATTTGGTCCCCGGAGCACCACCAAGAGTAATTCCTGAGCACGGAGCCAAGAGTAACCCCTGAGCATTGCTGGGTGTGACCCAAAGAGCAAAAAGAAAAAATAAATAAGATTAAATAAAATTGCTTGAAGGTCTAGAGAGGTTTTATTCTTAAAATTCCTCTGGCCACAAAAAAAAAAAAAAAACCCTCAAAGAGTCAAATTTAAAGATGCACACAGGCCATAAAATAAAAGTAATTCTCAGGTGAGTTCAGTCTGTTTTTCGATGAAGACTAACAGGAGCCGGTGGAAGGGTCCTGGGCACACTGGCGGGGCAGAGCTGGAGGTTTATCTACGTGTCTGCACCACAGAAGCAGCAAACCGGAAGCAGGTGTGCGCCTGTCAGGAAGGCAGGTAGGGGGAGAAACGGGAAGAGAGAAGCTGGTGGTGGGGTCTGTGCTGGGACACTGCATGCCTGAAACTCAGCTATGAAGAACTTTGTAAATCAGGGTGCCCCATTACTTACATCACTTGTATCCCTTGTCTTCCTGTTGATCATTGATTTGCCCGAGCTGGCACCAGTAACATCTCCATATGTCCTGGCACTTGCTAGTGTAGCCCAAGGGCATCTGCTCGCTCCAGGAACATAAAGAGCCTCAAAACATTCCTTCAGGTCATGGAAATGAGGTCTATAATTGTTACTGGTTTCTGGCATATCAAATATGACACGGGTAGCTTGCCAGGCTCTGCTGTGCGGGTGGGATTCTCTTTTAGTAGTCTCTCATCTCATGCATGTATTGATGAACTGGGGAAAGATCAGCTCTTCTGCTGAGTGGAGCTCTGATGAGCTGTGGAGCCCGGATGTTGGAAATGGCAGCCCTCATGGTGTGGGGGGTTCCTCTGGCTCTTGAGGCTCTGTTGGGATGGCGGGCCAGGGCTAGAAGCTGCCTTCCCTCCTGGGCACCTTGTGTTCAGGTGGGCACAGGGAGAGCCAGTAGCTGCTCTTCCCGTGTATCTGAGTTCCATAATCAGGGTGCCCCATAATCAATGTAAATTTGAAAAATACATATAAAGACCCAAACAAAGTCTGTCCACAGGTGATTGTGGTCCGTGTCCGTGGGCCTGCAGCAGCCACAGGCGCTCCCCTAAGTGGCGTCCATGTCCCTCTCTGACGACCCCGGGACACGGTGACGGCATCTGCTTCCCGCTTTCCCTGTCCTGAGAGCCACCCACTCTGCAAGTCCTTCTGCCTTGACGCCTATTCCGTGACCTGCTGCGCTCTTCGGCTGAACCCAGATTCCACAGATGAATCTCTTCAGCCTGCTGCTCCTCTCTGGCTCCTCAGCACGCCCTGCCTCCTCCCTGGTCATGGCAAACTCTGGAGAACCAAGTCCTTGCCAGGCCTGGGCAATGAGAGACTCCCACCACTGCCATGCGGCAGGAGTCAGCTACTCGCTGCCTTCCAGACCTTTACAGAACATGCTCTGGCCATCTACTGTCCGAAAACTTTGCCTGTGGCAGGGGCAGCCGCAGGCCATCAGTAAACTAATGAGCAGAACCGTCTTTCCCAGAAAACTCTATACCCAAACGGGCAGTGGGCCCCAGCAGCAACCCAACCACAGCCAGGGACAGTGTCTCAAGGGCCACGTTCCATTCCACTTCCTGTTCTGAAGCCAAACAAAATTATGAGGACATCCCCTTGGCTCTCACTCACGGTGTCTCTCTCACATACACACACCCCACAGATGTTCATCCCACATGTGATGATGCATTTTTTCCTCTCTTCATATATATTATACAAACTCATTGTTTCTTCATTGCAATTACCCACACTAATTCACTCAGGAAATAATAGCAAGAACATTTGAAAACATTAAATGTCACTAAGTTCTGGGCCCAGAGAGATAGTACAGCAGGTGGGGGGGTTCCCCACCCCCATACACACAGAGGTTCGATTCCCAGCAGCCCATATAGACCTGCAAGCCCCGCCAGGAGGGACCCTTGAACACAGAGCCCAGTAGCAAGCCCTGAACACTGTCGGGTATGACCCTTAAACAAAGTCACCCAGTTCCTTCCTAATTCCTTAGATCTGCCTCAGGCTATTCTGGCGGAGTCACAAGGCTGTACAGTTTTGGGGCCACACCTAGTGGTGCTCAGGGCTTACTCCGGGCTCTTCATTCAGGGACCACTTCTGGTTGAGGTTCAGAGACATATAAGTTGCTGGAGATTGAACCCCCACTTGGCTGCATGCAAGGCAAATGTCCTGCCCACTAGCTCTAGTCCAGAATAATTTACTTAAATGACAGTGTGTGTATGTGTGTGTGTGTGTATAGTTTATGTGTACAAAAGTGTATATAAGTTTATGTATGTAATCCAAACAGAAATTGTGCACCTTCTTTTCTTCCTACCAAGATTTCTACCAGTATAAGGACATGCTGTCCATCACAAATAACTGGGTTCTTTTTATCTGTCCACTAAACTGCCATCACTGCCAGGAGGAGGAATCAGATCAATCAATCTGCCACAGTCGGTTCAAACTACAGCTACCACACTTGTAAGGCTTGGCTTTGGAAAATAATTGACTCTGCCTTCTGAATGAACCATAAGATGATCAAAGATACAGGCGTACTGGGCGAATACCCAGAATTCTAAGAGGCAGAAAATGTTTACGTCATGCAATACAAATGAGCTCTGCTAAGCTGCAGACTTAACTCACATAAATCATACTACCTAAAATGATAACAAAACCATCACAGCCAACATGTTCACAATCAGGAATATCAACACTACAGCAGGAATGTAAACGATGCAAGAGATTATACTAATATTCCAGGTTTGTTCTAAGGACACACACTCCCCACGGTACGCTTGTTCATCCGCAGGAAAGAATCCCAGAGGGCGCATTTCTCCCCTCTTCAGCCCTGTTAGGTCAGTGCCTAGCGCATGTTTGATGCCCAAGAGGTGTCCGATGACTACGAAATAAAAAATCTGCCCTGAGCCACTTTGTCAGCAAAGTAATATTCAAATAGAAGCCAAAATAAAGAAACACTGGCTGAAAGAACAGAAGAAATAGTCTCACTCTTCAAGGTTTCTCATCGAAGTCCCATTTTGAATAAAGTCTTGATGCTTTCCCACCCCTATTAATTATTTTATGTCCTCATAGGACCAAAGAAAAACGGTTTCACAGTATCCACTGAATGTATCACTCACAAAGTCTGTTTCCCTTCTTATAATGCAAATTATTATCACTTCTTTTTTATTCCTTGCTATTTTCTTTAACAATACATAAATTTGTGCATACCAACGCATACACACACACACACACACACACACACAACTCTACTACATGGAGCACACAATCACTAACAACTCACCGTGATACAGATTTGAAGCTTAGCCAATCAGGGAAACTCAAAGGAGAAAGTGTAAAAAAGCTAGGGGCAAATAGTCAAGGGATTAATTGCTCTCCCCTTTCCAAAGTCTACTTGTCCTGAACAGGCAGAAACATCTTTAAAAAACTACTAAAATAATAGCTTCATTTTGTATCTTAAAATCCTCTATCAGTTTTCCTATTGCAGCATGAGCCATTACTCCTGCTTCCAGAAGGTCCCTCTCCGTGCAGCTCCGTTGTTGGCCAGGGCCGATAAACTGTAAATTCAATCCTTATGCAGATACTCCCTTTGGTGAGGAAAGAAACTACCACCAAAGTCTCTCCAAATGCAGAGTACCCGTTAATGCAGATTCCTCGAGGCCCCCAAATGTCCATTTCCTGCTCTTCTAAAATCAAACTCAATGTAATTGCCAGAATTTATTTTCCAATGCAGTTCTTATAAAAACTTTTCTTATGTGTATGAATAAAATAAACAACCACAGCGTTTATTGGAAATTTATCTGATCTCTAAAAGTATTTCACATGTTTATTTGGGGGCTTGGATTCTGCCCATCTGTTTACTGTGTCCAACGAAAAACTAATTTGTAAGGATAGTTAGTGTGTGTCTAATTAGTTCATAATACCAAAAGCATGTTTCTTACATACAGTTTTACATGACTGTTCTAGAGAAAACTGTCACTATCTAATAAACAGGACTAGCTCTCCATCTTCAATTGATGAGAATTTTCTTCTTGAATTACATTCAAGCTAATTCTAACAGCATTGCAAAATATACGATAAAAAATGCTGAGTACTTTGATGGTGATGAATTATAAAATCATTACAAAACAATTCCTTACCATAAGGGAATCTGAAAATTTTAATATTTGTCTCCATAATTACTTTGAAAATCATTCAAAATTACTGAATTCTATCCATTAAAAATCATCAAATTAATTGTGTTTATTGGCAATCTAATCAAGAATAGACTGTCAGGTTTACAAACTACCATAATAGCAAACACACAAACTAGAGTTTGAAACACAAGTTTAAAAAGTTGGTGCTTTTTCTAAAGGAACGCTTCAGTTTTCATTTTGTTTTGAAAGAATCCAAACCCTTAATAAACACTGCTTGCTTTGGTTTGATTTGGTTTGGCTTTCTTGGCAATATCAGACAGTGATCAGGGGACCAGGTAAAGTGTTGGGAATCGAACCCAGGTCAAACTGAGTCACAGTCCCCAGATCCTTGGAGTCCTGTTAGCAATAACGTCCCAGCGATTTCCAGTCCCAGATGACGCCACTCACCACTCAGTGAACAGGACGACCAGATCCTCCCGCCGGCCAACTGCTCCATGGCCTCCTTCAGTAACCTCACTTTCTGGCCGCCCCGATGCTGTTCACTCCGGCACCTCCTCTCCCCCTCCTCTCCTTGACCAAGGACCTAGGAATGAAATCCACGCTGCATCTGGGAAAACTCACGGGCAGTCCGCAGAGCGTCCCTATGAAGCCCCTCATGAAACCCTCCCCCCCAAAGCAACATGCCCCAGGGAAAAACAAGCTTGAAGCCAAGGTCCAGCCTGATTCCTCAGTGCTACTGGCCGCCCCACACCCCCCAAAATGACACCCCAACATCACCCTTTCAAATGCCGTCGTCCATTTAACTGGAGAGGAGGGGGACGGAACAGGGAGAAATAGCAGATAGCATTTCTCTTATTTTATTTCTGTTTGTTCGGTCTGAACAGAAACAGAACATGAAGGAACCTTTCTTGGCATTTTTTTACTGTCGCAGGAAAATTGACATGAAGTTCAGGCTTCTACAAATGAGGCACTTCGGGGATTTACCCACTGAACCCAAAAAGGACCGTTTAGGCAAAGACAAAGGGCAGGAGGCATACACTGGGTAAGAGAAACTTCATTTGTTTGGGGGTGGCGGGGGGGGAATTTGGGCCACACCGGATGTACTCCTGGCTCTGTGCTCAGGGATCTCTCCTCTCCTTATGCAATATGGGGGACATATCGGGGGACCAGCCATGCACGCAGCAAGTGGACTAACCCCTGTCCTTTCTCTCTTCTTTACCTGAGAAATCTTACTCAAACTTGTGTGAACCCCACAAGCTTAACCAGGATTTATCACGGCGGAAGTGGCCTAAAGCACAGTCAGCGAGAGCAAACTGGTACTTTCTCAGCTGCTCGTCCTCCCAGCAGCTGCCCCAGAGCCGAAGGGGGACAGTGGACACAGCAGGTTTAAGAGGGCAGGGCCAGGCCCTCTTCCAACACGCGCGCGAGCACACACACACACACACACACACACACACACATACACTGTGCACTGAAGCTCCACCCATAATCCAATGCTGCCCAAATTCTGAGTGAGGAGGACATTTGGGATATGAAGGAGGATCAATCTGAAAGACACCCAGCGGCCCCTGTTCACCGCCTCCCAGACAGTCGGATGACGGCAGGCATCAACTGTGTGTCTACATTCCATGAACTACTACTCAGCTCTGAGGAGAGGAACTGTGTCCTCCACTACTCTGCACGAAACTGAAGGATAATCATCCCGCAGCAGCTGAGTGAAGTCAGCGAGGAGCGGGACAGGTACAAAATAAGCTCACTCACGTGTGGGGGCATTCAAACACACAATCAGAATGTGACTGGGAATAACAGTCAGAGATGACAGAATCTGAGCTCCAGTTTGCAGAACAAAACTTATGCAGGGGTGGGGACCCCGGAGAGAGCCAGGGAGTGAAGAGGACACGCCCTCTGGTGGAGGGGTGGTGTAGAAGCTGCTATACACCGTGTTGTAAATCACGGCACTTCGAGAAATAAACAAAACTAAAATAATTCTCAGCACTTGACTTTGAGCCAAGCCAACGAAAGCTGGATAGCCAGTTGGCATCGCAACACCAGGAGTGTTCAAGGCTGGAGGACAGAAGCCATGCAAAGCAAGTTGGATCTGGACTCAGATGGGGCCAGTCCAACAGAGCCCGCAGCCTGCCACTGCATGAAGGGTCTCTCTGGCTGTGGGTGACCACCTCCAGTGCACACCAGCTCCTGGACTGTACGACACTGGAGCTCCCCGAGGCGTCCAGCATGCGAGTGGGGTCAACTCTTCAGCATTTTCTCTCCTGGCATCAGTATGTCAAAGTCCAAAGTGTTCAGAGCCCAGGAAATACTGTCTGCACATGCAGAGCGGGAAGACAGCACATGACCGAACTCCAGACTTAAGGCCAAGAGAGCGGCGGTCCACGATTTCAAACTTCATGACTTTATGACCTGGGCAAACTTTCCTCACTTATAACCCAAGGATGCTTCTACCTTATTGGGTCTCTACACTGAATCAGCAGCACGTCAGGAAGGCACACAGTGTCACAACAATGCGTGAAAGGATATACCATACCTTCACAGTGTAGTTGAAGTATTTGGCGGACTGCATAAATCGATGGAATCCATCACTTTCTTTGGTTGCTACAGTGATGACTAATAATTTATCTGCAAAGACAAACAGACGTCATAAATGGCACACCAAGGGCAACTCAACTGTAGACCTCAGTGGAGGGGTATGTTCTCGTCACCTTCCACACAGGCGGGGCTAAGCGCTGTTGAAACAGAAGCTGATGCAAAGGAGTTCTACCCTGCCGATCAGCGCACCTCCAGGGGATGAACTACGGCAGAAGGTGCAGTAAGACTTGAAACAAAGCTCCCATCGGAGAAAGGCCAACACTGAGACGAACACTTCAACCGCACATTTTTATCTGTGAAGACAAACTCCCCTGGACAGGCTCTAGTGCACCAGCTTCACGGCCACCTCCATCACTGACCTCTTTTACACACTGCTGAGAGCTGGGAGCATATCCTATGTGCTGTGACATGTAAAAATGGAGGAGCATATCCCATGTGCTGTGACATGTAAACAATAGAAGAGCATATCCCATGTGCTGCAACATGTAAACAATAGAGGAGTGTATCCCATCTGCTGCAACATGTAAACAATAGAGGAGTGTATCCCATGTGCTGCAACATGTAAATAATAGAGGAGTATATCCCATGTGCTGTGACATGTAAACAATAGAGGAGCATATCCCATGTGCTGCGACATGTAAACATAGAGGAGCGTATCCTATGTGTTGCAACATATAAACAATAGAGGAGCATATCCCATGTGCTGCGATATGTAAACATAGAGGAGCATATCTCATGTGTTGCAACATATAAACAATAGAGGAGCATATCCCATGTGCTGCGACATGTAAACAATAGAGGAGTATATCCCATGTGCTGTGACATGTAAACAATAGAGGAGCATATCCCATGTGCTGCGACATGTAAACAACAGATCTAGTCCTGACACAGGTCCAGATGTTTCAGAATAAACTATCATAAAGTGGGAGCAAATATTAGAAACGTAATCTAACTGTTGTCTTACAATGACTGCATAGGAAAAGAAGCATTTAAATTACCTCCAGTAGTTTTTAAAGAATGAAAGTAAAAATAGGACCCCTGAGCAAAGCTGGGTGTGACCAAAAAAAGAAAAAATAAAGAAAAATTAGGGGGCAGAGCAATAATACGCCAGGCAGGCCACTGCACTACAATGTTGTAAGGGAATCAGTTAAAGCTCATTTCCTATGACTCCAAGAAACCTGGGGGTGGGGGGTGTCATAAAATATAAATACAATACCCCAAATGAAAGAATGTATTTAAAATGAAAATATATCCATAAAGACTACAAAGCCTGATGATCTTGGACAGAATTCTAGAACTCATTATTTCTCACAGAATTCTGACCATTTTGAGAAATAGATCTTGATCACTTGATCACTTGACTTCCCGTTGATCATCGATTTGCTCGAGCGGGCACCAGTAACATCTCCGTACATCCTGTCACATGCTAGATAGCCCAAGAGTATCTGCCCGCTCCAGGAACATAAAGAGCCTCAAACCATTCCATCAGTCATGGGAATGAGGTCTATAATTGTTACTGGTATTTAGCATATCAAATACGACATGGGTAGCTTGCCAGGCTCTGCCATGCTGGTGGGATACTCTAGTAGTAAATAGGTATCCAAGAAAAATTTCCATTAAAATAATGTTCCACTGAGAACTGGAGACACAGGCTCCACGGCAGGGAGGGTACTTGCCTTGTACAAAACTGACCCAGGGTTCGATCCCCAGGATCCCATATGCCGCCCCCACTTTCCCCCAAGCCCACCAGGAACCACGATCCCTGAGCCAGAAATGCGCCCTGAGCTGGGTGTGGCCCCCAGAATTGGCTTTCACTGAAGCTGTCTGACGGCACACTACCCGCTTTCACAGTCCAGGGCCGAGTCTGTGGCTTGCAGGCTCGGTTCCAAAGGCCAGCACCAGCACCACACCTTCAAGGGCGCCAGAGCGCGGGGCCCTGCATGTCCCTGAGCACCATCGGCATCAGCAGGTGTACCCTGAAGGCCCTGGGGGACATCAAGGATGGACAGTGGAGCTCCCGTCCACCACCCCTCGGGGCACCCTGGCTGGGAACCACCAGGAGAGACTCGCGTGCAGGGGCCCCCTTTCCATTAACCAGTCGCAAGAACAGCCCTGCGTCGGTGAAAGTTCCAAATAGGGGTTAACAGACTTTTCACACCTTCACCTGCTACCACTCATAACAAATTCTGACACTGGTAATACCCGACTTTACGCGTAAAGGGCTTTTTTCCCCTATTTTCTTATTGAATCACCATGAACTACAAAGCTATTTAAGACTGAGTTTCTGGTGAACACTATTCCAACACCAATCCCTTTACCAGTGCCCACTGGGCATAGGTTTTAAAAATCCATTTTCTCTGTCATAAAATGACTCTTCAAAGACAGCTTTTAAGTTTTTTTTTTCTCCATAAATCCTAAGGAGCCACCAGTTTGGATTTTGTTTGGATGGAGTGTTTCACACTTACCATTTCCAGCGTAAAGTTAACAGCAAGGATTTCAACATCCTTAATAGGAAAAGTCGTGTGGCCCAGACTCTGGGCAGACAGAAAGGTGACCCTAACCCAGTGACTCAGCAGGCAAAACCGAAAACGTGCAGTCTGACTGTGTCCAGGGTCCCGGGTCAAAGGAGGAATCTTACCATCAGTGCTATTGCTCGCTGCACAAGGCCACACCCCTACAATAAATATTCATTGCTAAAGGAAAGGTATGTTTAGTAGTAAACAGATAAACATCTGTTTCCTCTTAGAGCTCTTGGGACCATGACCATTATGAGAATTACATCTGACTCAATGTAAGAAGTAGCTAAACAGACAAAAACATTCAAAAGAAGGAACTGCCATGAACACTCACAGGTTCTCACCAACCGAACCAGAGGCCCAAGTAACTCCACTGTGTATAAGCAATTCTTGTCCAAATAATTAACTGGAGTGTAACAGATACTTTGCATCTCACTTAACTTCACTCTACAAGTTTAAAATAAAAGTCCAATAAGTACAATAGACAACTGACTTATAAGAGTAAAAGATGAAAAATAGTGTGCAGGGAAGGGAAGCTGCTAGGAATTTAAACATAACTGAGAGACTAAACCGGATATGAACCATGACTTCTGCTGAATCCTCATCTGAAATACTGAAACACTCACTCCAAAATGTAAACCCAGGTAAGCTGAACCGCTGATTGGATACTTTATGATACTAAGGAATGGTTAGCACACATGTACACATTTGGAAAGAGCTTTGTAAGTTAAAGACACTGATATTTATCCAGTGTGTGTGTGTGTGTGGGGGGTGTGTGATTTGTTTTAAGGTTGTTTGGGGCAGAAGAAGCAACAGAGGAAGAAGATGATGAAGTAGAAACGGCTCCATGATAATGTGAGAAAAAGGTTCCTTCCGTCGCCAGGCGAGATCCCAAGCACCCAAACGGAGCTCAAATGTACAAATCCCTCATCTACAATCAGAAAATATCAGGAAAATATTCAATATAGGTATTTTATAACCTAAATTATGTAAAGGGAAAAAAGATTAAACAGTCGTTAATGGGGTGACCTGACTCTACCTCCCCATTTGTCAGTCATTAAAAAGGTTATAGCAAACAAAATCTTCAAAACTAGAATTTGTACCTTAGCCAATGCAACCTCCAAGACTAAAATGACAAAGGGAGATGTCGAGAGAAACTGACTGAACAAGCGTCCTCGCAGAGCATGACTGACACCAACACCAATCCACAACGGTTTCATGGCACAGGCAAGCACAAACTCAACAGTGGCTAAAGCAATCCTTCAGCGTCCATTGCGTCGTTAGAAGGCAGACGGACAGCTGATACAGGCGGTGAGATTCTCGTGCCGAGAGGGCGATACAGGGAAACCTCAAGCAGCGAGTCAAAGTCACAGCCATAAGCATGAAAATCAAACTTGTCCATTTTTACCTTTAAAAAAATCTCCCCAAATGCCTAGAGCTACAGCGGCAGTAAGATATATTCATATGAATCACTGTGTAGATTTCAGGACGGTTATAACCAAGCCCACGCTGCTCTCTACCTGAGCTGTCCTTCCAGAACCACATTATTTTATCCAACCATCCAGATTTTATAATACTAGTAGTGATAGGTCAGTCAAAACAGGCGGAGATGAAATGTTCAAATAACTGGGCAAGTAGCCACAGGCATCCTCTCTCGAAGCACTGCTCATCGACAAACCAACTACACACTAAGTCACATTACAATCAATGGACGCTCTACAAACCAACTACACACGAAGTCACATCACAATCAATGGACGCTCTACAAACCAACTACACACGAAGTCACATTACAATCAATGGACGCTGCCTCCTAACCCCATCACCCACTCCAATCAAAGCTCAACATGGTGTTCTTGCCAAAACACTTGCCTGCCCAAGTCTTTTTTTAAAATAATTTTATTATACCACCATGAGATAAGCAATTACGGCTGTTCATGATTGGGTTCGGTCATACAGTGTTCCAGCACCCATCTCTCCACCAGTGCACCCTTCCCAATACTAATAATATCCCCAGATTCCCTCTCCGACCCCCAGCCTTCTCTCTGCCCGTCCAGTGCTTACCACCAGCTGCTAACGATCTTTAGGGACGTGCATGCGGGTCAGGTTGTTGACTGCATTCAGGCATGTGGCCTCTGACTCCTTCCTGTTTGTCTCTCCCCGCCCCCCAGCCTGCTCTGTCTCTCCAGCAATGCCTGTCTCCTCCCCGAGAAGAGTCTGGGCAAGACCACGATGCATCGTCCCTCCAGGTGTGACGTAGCTACTGTTCGCCAGCCCAAGAGTCCGAGACATTGGAGGTTTCTGCAGGGAGATCTGGGTCATGTCTGACAGACATGTTCACTGCAGCTTTCCAAGCGCTGGCTGTGAATTCTAGTTACATATAATGTGGCAGGTCTGAGTATAAACTCCCAAGAGTGGGGACTCCATGGCTCAGTTAAGCCCATAGCTGGTTCTCAGTAAGACAGTGCTCAACTAGCCGATTCAAGAGTAAGTGTTTATTTTTCACATGCACTGAACAACCGTATTCCACAAAATCCCTACACAATTTATTAGCATTCTTATCTCCAACTCCCACAGGAAAAAAAAGTGCATTGAAAGAGTAATAAAACAGTGATATACGGAGTCAAAGTCAGCCTAGAAGCCACGAATGAAGCCACGCATGGAACTTAGGTCTCTCCTCCAAGTCCATTTCGTGCCGACGCTTCGTGCACTAATGAGAGGTCAAGAACACAGGAACAAGCGAGCCGGAGAGTTCAATCGTAGGGTAACCTGCCGCAGGTCTGCCCTTGGCTGGCCACCAGGAAGTGGCCTGGGGAAGGCTCACGTCCCCAGAGAAGAGCTACCGACTGCGAGTACCGTGTGTCCACGCTGTATACGTGGACTTCTGGAAGTTCACAATCTAGGTTCAGAGGCTGCCTCGGGGACCAGCACTGGAACTCCCATGAGTTGTTCCTATGCAAAATATTTCCCAGGAGCCGCCATAACTGGCTGATGGGGCGACGGAGCTGACCCTGCGTGAACACATTAGGGAAGGGTTACCGGAAGTGGGCATGGCCACGTGAGTCCTGCTCCCTTGGCTCCCAGGCAGACCTTCTCTGGACTAGTCACGGCCCAGAGCAGGACTGAACGCAGGCTCAGCCGAAGTCTTCTTGCAGAATTGTGGGACCTGGGGTGGGCCTGGAGGGGTCCAACCTACCAGCTCCCTGGATAGTCTTTTCCTGAAAGAAGCGCCATAGAGGACTATGCTTCAATGCTCAGCTCCGAGGCCAGGCTGCAAAGACACCGAGAATCTCCAAGTCACTTGAGAAAAGGAAATGGCAGCGCACATGCGTCCAGCTGTGGTAGGACTCGGCCCCACCACACACCCCGGTCACTTCACTTGCATGGAAACCAGGACCCTGTGGGCAAACCAAGCCCTCGAGGTAAACTGAGGCTGTGTCTCAGCCTGAGCTTCCTCCAGACCTGGAACTAGTCTTCCCAGTGACTGGAAGCTGGATCCTGTCACCCTGACAAGCACCAAGTCACCCAAATACTCTCCCTCCAGCACCCAAGTCACAGAGTCAGGAGGCAAGACAAAAACACATTTCTATTTTGTGGAACTCCTTGAAAGAAATTTAAGACCCCCAAAACAACAAGAAATCCTCAAGAGCAATTCACAGCATGGTTTAAAGCAGGGAGAAAGCCTGGAAATAGTTGAGCCAAGCATCTCTGGGAATATTTCTGCAGGAATAGGGAAGGGAATGATTAAAAGAAACACAAAGGAACACCCAAGGCCTGATGTCATCGCTCTGGGAACACGTGTCATTGCCGTGGCCACACCTGCTGGCATCACCCAGACGCCTGGGAGTCCTGGAGGCCACCTGGGACTCAGTCAAGTGTCAAAAGGATGACCGTGGGCAGTCATGGGCAGGATGCAGGATGGCAGCTGGGCCACATCTCCGGAAACAATGCGTGGACAGAGGAGTCTGAAGGCCTGAGCAAATACCTGATTTCGACGTGATACCTTGGCCTTCTTCCCACTTTGCTTTTGTCTTTTTGTTGTTTAGATACTACCCTTTTAAGGCTCAAAATTTCTCAAAAAGCACCTGAGCTTCCACAGAAATCAGCAATCCCTCTTTTCAGTCTCTACCCCAGGGGCCTAAATACTCTGATCAGGAAAGACACTAGGCAGGGCCAGAATGATAGTACAGTGGGGGAGGGCAGTTGCCTTACACCTGGCCGACCCAGGATCAATCCCGGCAGCTCATATGGTCCCCCAGCAGCAATTCCTGAGCTCAGAGCCAAGAGTGACCCCTGAGCATTGCCAGGTAAGACAAAGGAAGGAAGAAAGGGAGGGAGGGAGGGAAGGAGGGAGGGAGGGGGAGGGAGGGGAGGGAGGGAGGGAGGGAGGGAGGGAGGGGAGGGAGGGAGGAAGGAAGGAAGGAAGGAAGAAGGAAGGGAAGGAAGGAAGGAAGGAAGGAAGGAAGGAAGGAAGGAAGGAAGGAAGGAAGGAAGGAAGGAAGGAAGGAAGGAAGGAAGGAAGGAAGGAAGGAGAGAAGGAAGGAAGGAAGGAGAGAGAAAGAAAGGCCATTATTCAACATGCTCTTCACAGCACTATTCTCAGGAGCCCAGATCCAGAAAGCACCCAAGTATGCAAGCACAGAGGATCTACCTTGGCCACACAGAAAGGTGAAACCACACGATCTGCTGCTGTGTGGGTGGGTCTGGAAACATCGCGCAGGCTGAAGTGCACACACTGATCGCCCCATCTGTGAGAAACTGAGAAACATGGCAGCGGGGGAGGGGGTAATGGCCAAAGCAACAGAGACTGAGAACTGGTCTGCAGACCCGTGAGAGAGAGGGCGGCCAAGGGAGGCACTGCTGGTGGGAATTGAGCAGGGTGGGATTTCACAGATTCCAGCAATACCCTGTCTCAGGGGCCCGTCTCCGCCGTCCACGCTGGGTATTCTCATTTCCCTCCGGAGAGTTACAAGGTGGGTTACGATGTCCCGCCTCTTTCACTACCCCAACGTGCCTGCCAGAAAAGCAATTACTGAGTGACAACTTCATGTGATTCCTTCCTTTTCAACGAGATAAGGAAAATCCGGATCCCTCTGAAAATAGTCCAGGAAACCGCAACGGCAGCTACTGTCTCCTGTTATCTACTGTCCTCTCGGCAAAGACTCTCTTCGCACAGAGCTCTGGATGGCTCCATCAACGTGCAGAAGGGATTTTCCCAATAAGCAGAAGAGGATGGAACCATCTGTTGCTGCAGTGGGTGGGCGAACCTCCACCCAGCTGGACGTGGCCAGCGCTTCCCTCTGCAGCCTCGCTGGTGCTCCCCCCCCCCTCCTCCTCCTCCTCCTCCGTCTTGCTGTCGTCTTTCCTTCCTTCATCTGCTCCCAGGAACCAAAGGCGACACAGAGCAAACGCCCAGGACCTTCCACGGGGGGCAGCAGGGAGGTCCTTACGCACAGGCCAGCAAAGCGCTGCCAAGGCCAACCCACTCGCATTACAAGATCCACTTTCCCACCGAACTAAGCGAGAGCAGGCGAGGCAGAGAATGTTCTGGGCTTGGAAACCTCCCAGCACTTCACTTTACGATTCTGCAGGGCGCTTTGACCCTGCTCTCGGGACCTCCAGCGGCCTCCCTGGCCTTTCTCCTAGAGTGGGACCCTTGTAAGAAACCTATGCTGCAGGAGGTGGTGGCCCAACAAACTTGGACAGCGCTATTACACACACACACACACACACACACACACACACACACACACCCCTTCACCTCACACACATACACACATTCACACACACATCCACACTCCACACACACATACACTCACATATACACACACACCCTCACACACATTCATACACATATACACTCACACACACTAGCCCATTCACTTAAATTGTAAACACTCACCCAAGTCTCTTGAAGAAATGTCAACTCAGGGAAAGAAGAGTCTATTTGCAATTGAGGGAGTTTGGGCAAATCTACGCTTGTACCAAGTAACAATCTTTGTGGTTGTTATTTGGGAGCCACAACTTCGCAGTGCTCAGGGCTGTCCTGCCTCTGCACTCAGAGATCACACCTGGGAGGCTTGGGGAGACGATCTGGGGTGTCAGAGATTGTATCGGGTGCACGCTGCGTGCCAGGCAAACGCCGCACCAGCTGTACTACTGCTCCGCACCATGAGTGACAATTGTGGTTGTTGCTTTTAGGGTCACGCCTAGTAGTGGTGCACAGGGGTCCCTACGCAGGAATCTGGATTTACTGCACACAGGGCGAGGGCCTGAAGTGTGAGCGGAACATCCCAGCCCAGCATTCCTAGTCACCTGTCCTTTCCGCACTTACTAAACCTGGGCCCCCTCACCGGTGCTCCGGGGCCTCCCAGCAGACACCCCTCTCCCCTCCTCCATGTCAGCCTGAGACCCCTGTGGATAGTGGCGGGGCTGCGTGGGGTCCCCACACTCACTGCCAGTCACGGCGCCCACCAGTTCTTTTCTCAGGCCCCCAGAAACACCCTGAAGGTTTCCTTCATATTCTAATTAGGGTCCAAATCCTCCCAGATCCGTGTCCTGAAGCCATCTGGCTTGTTCCTTTCTCTGCTGGGGACAGTGGGACACCAGCCTAAGGGCACACTCGCCGCTCAGGAACCCTGGGGACAGGCTCAAGCCAAGGGACACAACTGTCCAGACACACAAACACTCTTATCCTCTCAATGCCCCGTCCCGGAGGCGCTGCTCAAAAAGTAACCCAAATAGTCTTTCTGCAAAGAGCCCGACAAAGCATGGCCCCAGCCGACATTCATCCCCAAGGCCCCTGGGACATCTCTGAGGCCGCTGCTTCTCCTCCTTCCATGCTGTCTTCCCGGCACCGCGGGGATGCACAATGCTGTCATCTGAAAGTGTGAAACCCCAGAGGAGGAACGGATAGGATCCATCTAAGGAAAAAAGAGAGGGGCTGGAGCGATAGTATGAGTGGGAGGGGCGTTGCCTTTGCTTGCGCCAACCAGGGTTCAATCACTGCACCCCATATGGTCCTCTGAGCACCACCAGGAGTGATCCCTGAGCACAGAGTCAGGCAGCAGCCGGAGCAGAGCCAAGAGTGGCCCTAAACCTTAAAAAAAGAAGAAGACAAACATCATTCCTCCCCTATATGCACCAAAAACTGAGCGGTGTCCCTTGAAAGAGGAACAAGCTCCCCCTGAATCTATCCTCCTGCCTCTGGACCACCCTGCGCCTCCATCTGGTCCATCCAAGCTCCATGACTCCTCCTTTCCCGTGGCTGCAGTGTTCAGTGTGGAGGCGACAGAGGGCGGGCGGGCAGGAACTACGCATTACAAAACCAGAAAGTTAGTGCTCTTGGAACCCCGTTTGACAGTCCAGTGGGAAGGGCGTTTGCCTTGCACGCGCCAACCCAGGTTCGATCCTCGGCATCCTATGTGGTCCCCTGAGCACCTCCAGGAGTAATTCCTAAGCGCAGAGCCAGGAGAAACCCCTGAGCATTGCTGGGTATGACCAAAAAAGAAAAAAAAATCAATCAATCAATAGACTGCAGAGGTTCCCAAGTGCTAATTGCCTGACAATGCGTCGGGTGGGTGGGGAACGCAATCTCTCCACCCCAAACGCCAACCATTCGCCTGCCGTGAGAGACACAACAGTCCAGGTTCTTGTTGGGGTTTCTTGTTTGTGTCTGGTTTGGGTTTTGTATTTTGAGCCACACCCAGCAGTGCTCACGGCTTATTCCCCAGCTGTGCACTAAGGGATCACTCCTGGTGGGCTCAGAGGACCATTAGGGGGCTCCGGGATCGACCAGGGTTGGCCATGTGCAAAGTGTCCTACCTGCTGTACTATGGCTCTGTCCCCGTCAATACTTTGTTTGTAAAATGTAATAAATGGAATCCCAGGGGCTGGGACTTGACAGCAAAAACGCAGCACCTGCCTTGCAAAGGAGCAATCAAGAAGCTGACCTCTGGGCCGAAGAGACAGGGCAGCAGGTACGGCGCTGTCCTCACAGTAATGTCCGCGCTATGGCCCCAACCCAGAGACGCACTGAGGTAAAACTACGACTTTCAGTTTTCTTAATTAATGAAGTGTCAGTCCCACAGACACTTGGCCCCTGCGGGCCATCTGGTGCCAGGGTTCAAAGCCAGGGCCCATATGCCCTAGTCACGTGCTCTACCACTCAGCTCCCCCTGCCCCTACAGTGCTTGTTCCAAAGTTACGCCGCCTTCATGAAATACTCCCTGTCTCGGTTCTCACAGATCCTTCTTGTTCTTCAATGTTTCTTACCACGCCTGCCCTTTCTCACCCGGAAGTTTCAGGATGATTTATGGGTGAAAAAAGGATTATGAGACAGAACCACAGGGACTGCACGGATTGCTGTGATGAGGTCACGCCATCAGAAAGAATCGCACTCACTTCATGCCTACCACTTGCTTTACATTAAAATTTACTGCAGAGGGTTCCAGAAGCATCACTGTAAACACAAGCACAACACAGAAAAGCTGCATCTCCAAAGCTGCACCTTAAACTCGGGCAAGAATTTATTAACCAGATGAGTCGAAGTTTCGTTTGATCCAAATTTTCCCAGGACTGTTTGTTGCTACTTTCCACCCTACTTTTGCTCACCTTAAAGCCGAAGGGTAAATATTTACATACCCCCCAACAACTGCCCTCAGGAGTCACAGTCAAATGCCCTATATATTTGGGGGAAAGTATAGGCTAAAGATTCGAGCAGTCAAAAAAAAATGAAATTATTCTCATGACCCAACTCCAAACTCATTTTGAGAAATTCAACATTCTAGTTTTAGCAAAAGATACTGCAGAGATTTGCTCAGTGGACATTTCGGCCAAAAGCTTATGAAGTTTTGGTACGAGTGGAGAAACTACAGAACTTAAAAAAAAAACAACAGGGTTATAGGACAGTCAAACTTTCAAATAAGAATCAATGAACCTTAATATGGCAGGAAAAACTACGGCTGTGGCGGTCCACAAGCTTGTCTTCTGTCCTGTTTTCTGAGCTTGCAGAGCTCAGACCTAATAAGCAAACACTGAACAATCAAATAAAATGCCCCGCTCCCACAGGAGTTCGCAAGCATCATTATCTTGGGCTCTGCAAATCACAGGAAGCTTGCGTAACCCCAGCTGCTTCAGAAAAAGCCACTCAGCAAAACGGCTTGGCCAACTCAGATATCCCTGAAGATTAAGGAGCTGTCTGCGAAAAGAGCACCAGAAAACAGGGCTGGGAAGAAAGAGCTGAAAGCCAGGCCCTACAGAACTGTCATGAGAGATGGGAGCTGGAGAAATGGTGAGTGTGTGTGTGTGTGTGTGTGTGTGTGTGTGTGTGTGTGTGTGTGTGTGGGGGGGTGTTAAGGCACGTTCCCTGCATGCAGCAGACCCAGGCTCGATCCCCAGCACTTCATACGGTCCCCAGAACCCAGGGAGGAGTGACTGCTGAGCACTGAGTCAGGAGTTAAGCGCGAGCACTGCCAGGAGTCATCCCTGAGCAGAGTCAGGAATAAGCCCTGAGCGCTGGCCTGAGTGGCCAAAACCTGCATCCCACTGTCCCGAGCTATGATCCACTGTGCAGCCAGGGGCAGGGACAGAGACAGCGCAGGGGGAGAAGGCCCTGGCCTCCACGGCATCAAGCCGGGTTCAACTAGCTGCCACCACATCTGGACCCCGAGACAGCCAGACAGGACCCAAAGCCCAGCCCCCAGAAGAAAAGAGCGAGGATAAAGAAAGACAAACTCAACCCCTAGCCAGCAGCCCCTCTTCCCTAGTCTTGTTTCATTTTCCTGGTGATTTCCTTCAGCTGTTGGTGAAGCTGTGCCCCAGCATCCCAGGCAGGCCTTTATGACGGTTCCCAGTGAAGAGACACAATGTGCCTCACTTCATGCTGGGCCTGTCCCAGTTGCCTTAACACCTCATAAAATTATGAGTTATGGAACTAAGCCTCCGAGAGAAGCCGCTGGAGGAACATGAGCGGAGGGAGGCAGATGCGAGCCGATGTTCCGCCCGTCTTTCCCGAGCAGATTCCAAAGGGAAAGTGAGCGGTCCTGAGATAGGAATGGGGGGACGTGCTCCCGCCTCCTGCTCCTCCCTGCGTCCAGCCACTCTGGTCCAGCTGTGGGTGCGTCTCAGTCTTCCATGCTGCAGGGAGAGCCAGGGGCAAAGGGGAGCACTGGGAGAAGCTGGACAATGGGCACCGGCAGGGGCTGACGAGCAGAAGCCTGGAGGGCGCCGCCCCACCCCTTGACAATGGAGCCACCGACCTGCCCTGCCTGCAGGTCCCTAAAGGGCCGGAGACATTCCCACTGCGCTTGGCTGCAGCCGTGCTGTGCCCTGATGACACAGACTGCCGGGACCCGCCGCAGGCACTGAGGGGTGATGTCCGCCTGGGCGGCTTCCCTCTGCCCAGAGCTCAGCTGCACGGACAAGCCTGCGGCCTCCCAGTCACCGGCTGGCCCCTGCTCCCATGGAGAGTGGACGGATCCTCTTCCCTGCTCACGGCCCTGCACAATCGGCCCCTTGGTCCTTGCAGTGAGAAGCAGGCATGTCTCTGAGGGAAGACAGGCAAGGAAATCTCTCAAGATCTGGATTTGGGGGCAGGGAAATCTCTCGAGACTTGGATTTGTGGATAGAGGGGCCTGGGGGCCTACTTCTGGGCTCAGTGTCAGGGCCTAAGGGGTGACATTAAGCCAGGACCCTCCAGAACTGCACCCGGGAGCTGGGCATCGACCCAGGTCCCAACTGCCAGGCGGGCATCTCCCTCCCTGACTTGGGTTCTGAGCCATGACCACTCAGGCCTGGCACCATCATGGCGATGGCAGTCTCTGTCCTCTCGTGGGCTAACAGCCAGCAGAGTATGAAGTCAAATGAGAGCACTGAGAAAGGAGTAGCAGTAACTAAGCAACAGAAGGTCGTCAGCCAGTAACGGGCCGCCGCCCACCACGTGGGGGGGAACAGAGCCAGGAGACCCCACGCTCGGTTCCCCGGCTGGAGAAGCAGTGACCGGAGAGAGGGAATGTGGGTCCCTAAGCAAAGTCCACTGCCAACAAGGGTTGTCAAACTCAGCTTCACTGGCAGGCAAGGGCAAGGCTGGCCACATGCTTGGGAGATGCTGGGAGTGGACAGTGACTTACAGCATGCTCCGTTCTCAGAGCCAGACGATGAGCACTGTTGAAACGGCACCCTGCCCAACACCCTGGCCTGGGTCAACGCAGCCCCCTATAAAAACGCCTGTGACATTTATGAGACATAGGCCAAATGCTGTTAAAATTTATCTGGAGAAATAAAGTGAAGTCAAAAACACAGGGAAAAAGATGGCAGGCTTCTCTTACCCCACTGTTAAATTCCACCTTAAAGCTGCAATAATCAAGGAGTGCAGCCTTGGAATAAAGACAGACTCTGGATCAAAGGCATCGAACCAAGATCCCGATGCAGGCCCTCAACTAGATGGGACAGCTAATCTTTTATTTTACTTTAATTTTTTCGCCACAGCGTGCATGATCAGCAACAGCTCTGCACTCCAGAATTACTCCGGGAGGAAAGGTATAACAAGGGTGGGGACTCGGGATAGGGATCGAGTACCTGCAACAAGCCATCATGAACTACTTTGCGAACCACAGTGCTTACATAAAGTGTGCGGGAATGTTGGAGAAAATAAATAAACTTTAAAAGAATTACTTCTGGCAGTACTTGGGGGACCATATGGGTGCTGGGATCAAACTGGGTCAGCCACATGCAAGGCAATGGGCCTGCCCGCCATACTATGGCTCCAGCCCCGGTCAGCTAACGTGTACCAAGTGACGTGACAGATTTAAAACAAAACCAGTGATGGACAGGGCAGTGCATCACCTAGTACAGACATTTAGGGGTCTCCACGTAAAGCCCTTTGGCTACATTCAGTGCTCAGTTCTAGGCTGGCATTGCCATTTCCAACAATCATTAGCACACTGATCCTTTCTCTGTCTTACCTAACCTCTAACTCCCACACACTTGCAGTAGATTCCAACCACTTAATTTAGAGGACCGTGAGAGGAGAGAAAGAGGAAAGTGTGCTCGAGAGAGAACATGGACTTCTCCAGAGCAGGGACCGCTTGGCCAAAGTTTAACTCCAATGCTCGCCCGCCTTGCACGCAGTCGCCCGATTAGGGTCCTGGGCCCAGCCCTGCCAGGAGTGATCCCTGAGCATAGCAGGCGGAGTCGGATGCCTCCCTGACTCCCTCAGGAGTGATCCCTGAGCACAGCAAGGCGGAGTCGGATGCCCCTGATTCCCTCAGGAGTGATCCCTGAGCATAGCAGACAGAGTCGGATGCCTCCCCTGACTCCCTCAGGAGTGATCCCTGAGCATAGCAGACGGAGTCGGATACCTCCCGACTCCCTCAAAAAGAAAATGCTTTAATTGCAGAACTTTTAACCTGTATGAGAGAAAGAGTACTTAAGTTGGGTCCTGAGGCTGCGCTTTAGAACAGCGGGTACTCAGTGAAGGGCTGTGACGTTAGTGATCCCGTTCTGAGAGCTACTTTGCAATAAGCAATATAATTAGCACCTGCTAAGGGAGGGAGCAGGCACGGGGGTGGTGGGAAACGAGGGTCTTCGGTGGCAGTGGGGCACATTGTTGGTGCAATGGGGCTGGAATATTGAATACGTGAAATAAATGTACTGTGGACAACTTTGTAAATCACAGTGCTTAAATAAAATTTAAAAAGAGAGAAGGAAGGAAGGAGGGAGGGAGGGAAGGGAGAGAGGGAGCGAGGAAAGAGGAGGCAGGCAGGCAGGCAGGCACGCAAAAAAGAAGCAAGCAAGGGGCTGATGTTGGGGCCGGAGTGAGAGGACCGTGGGGAGGGTGTTCGCCTTGCCCGCAGATGACCCGGGTTCGATGTCCAGAGTCCCATATGCTTCCCCGAGCACTGCCAGGAGTAATTCCTGAGCACAGAGCCAGGAGTAACCCCTGAGCATTGCCAGGTGAGGTCTAAGAAACCAAAAGAAGTTTGAAAACTGCAAACAGGAAGCCCCCAGGGATTACCTGAAGGGCCGCAGAGCAGCTCGGCTCCCTCTCGCGGGCAGCAAGGGCCTGGCAGAAACAGGCGTTTCCCCTCGCCCGCCTCCGGAATATTTTTTATGTGCAAATCTAAGTCTAGCTATTCTTGGCCTTACTTTCTTACCTCTAATTCAAAAGTTAATCAGGAAAAGGGCTCTGGAGGCCCGTGTAAACAGCAGCGGCCCGACAGCGTCACCAGAGTATTGGATTTCCAGGCAGCTTTCTGTCTCCACGGTGTCCAGAGGCACCCGCTTCCTGCAGCTTCTGGTCTGAGTCCCAGGGCTGGTCTCCACCACATGGCCGACATTTAGAACTCCAGGGACGGCAAATAAAAGAGTCCCGAATCCAAATTACAAAGGACGTCCCCAGAGACAGGGACAAGCGGTTGGAGGTTGGGGAGTGAAAAGTTTAGACCTTGGATCCTTGGACGGAAGTTTCCAGATGCCGCAGCTCCTCATCAGACGCCATGCCGGGCTCCTGCAGGTCTCCGCATGCAGCCTCGCCACAGCTCCGACTCTCCATGTGGAGCCTCTGTGTGTGTTTGTGTGTGCGGCGTGTGAGGGTGTGTGACGTGTGTGCATGCGTGTGCATGCAAGTGTCTGGCGTGGTCGGGGGCTTGTTCCTGGTTTTAGTTTTCTATTTTTCCTCTGCATAAGTTGCTGGTTGCACGAAGCTGTTCGCCAATACACCAGAATGGTCCCATTTCAGGTGTCACGGAATGAGAATTCCTCATGGTACCCTTGGGATCTGAGAAGGTTCAGCACTGACCCTGCTGTAAGGAGTATTCTGGGCGCTGCAGAGCTAGCACAGTGCTGGGCGCTCACCCTGCACACAGTCCCTGGGGTTCAAGCACCACATCCGCTCCCAAGGGAAATGGCGCCTGGAGGGAGCTCAGAGCACAGAGCCCAGAGCACAGAGCCCAGAGCACAGAGCCCAGAGCCCAGAACCCAGAGCCCAGAACCCAGAGCCCAGAGCCCAGAACCTAGAGCCCAGAGCCCAGATCCCAGAGCTCAGAGCCCAGAGCCCAGGGCTCAGAGCCCAGAGCCCAGAGCCCAGAACTGAGAGCTCAGAGCTCAGAGCCCAGAGCCCAGAGCCCAGAGCTCAGAGCCCAGATCCCAGAGCTCAGAGCTCAGAGCCCAGAGCCCAAGCCTCAGAACACAGAGCCCAGATCCCAAAGCCCAGAGCCCAGAGCCCAGAGCCCAGAGCTCAGAGCCCAGAGCCCAAGCCCAGAGCTCAGAGCCCAGAGCCCAGAGCTCAGAGCACAGAGCCCAGAGCCCAGAGCCTAGAGCCGAGCTCAGAGCACAGAGCACGAGCACAGAGCACAGAGCCCAGGGCTCAGAGCACAGAGCCAGAAGTAAGACCTGAGCACAGATGGGTGTGCTCCCCTACCACCCCCAACCCAGAGCAAAGTATTCTGGGGTCCAGAGATAAAGTACAGGCACTTAGGGGTATCCTAATTCCAGGGGTCTCAGGGCTCTGTGTCAGCTCCTCTCCCGTAGGAACTTCCGGGCTTTGCTGGGGCCAGAACCAGGATCACAGACCGACTCCGAGCAGAGAGCTAGAAGCCCACTCCCGCATCTTCTAGAAGCGAGTCTTACACTTCTATTTGGAGAGAGAGGAAAGGTCTGAAGCCACTGCCCCGGGGAGGGACAAGAAGGCCGGAACTGAGGGGGGAGAGAAGGCTGGGCAGGATCCTGGAGCAAGGAGCCCCCGAGCTGGGCCAGGGGCACCCTCACTAAAGCAGAGTGGAGAGACCCGCAGGGCCGCGAGCGTCTCTCTGCCTCGGCGGGCGTCTCTCTGCCTCGGAGGCTCCCCAGCTGAGGGTTTGTTTTGTTTTGCTGGTGGTTACCTAGTACAGTCATGGCTGGAAAAGAATCAAGGGCATCATGATCCCAGCCCTGCGCTCTCCTGTTCTGGCACCAACTGTTGGCGTGGCAGGACACAGCACTCTGCTGGCCACTGTAGGGGCACCCGGGGCCAGAAAGGACCCCCAGGGCGAAAGCCGAGCTGTAGGGGTGGGGTGCACTGCGGACAGGGGTCCGAGAGCTGGGCAATGTCGGCAGAGGCCCTTCAGCCCGGAAGCGTCACCGTCACTGCCGCCAGCCCACAGACTGCTCTTTGTTTTTTTTCTTATGGGTCACAACCAGTGATGCTCAGGGCTAGCTCCTGGCTGTGCAATCAAGCATTACTCCTGGCGGTGCCCAGGGGACCCTATGAGACGCGGGGATTGAACATGGGTGGGCTGCGTGCACGGCCAATGCCCTCCTGCTGTACTATCACCCCAGCCCTCGGCCACGCACTCTCATTCATCTGCATGAGCCCCCAAAAAACTCATATTTAGAATAAAAATTCCTGCAGAATTTCTTCTAGTGCATTTTTTGAATGATGCTGAGATTCATCTGTGGGGCTTTCTCCCCAAGGTTTTGATCAGAAATCAGAGACCAGGACTTCCGGGCTGGAGACAGGGCACAGGGTCAGGGTGCTTCCCCCACAGGTGGCACCAACTGGACCCCTAGGCATCACCAGGTGCAGCCCAGAGGACCCCTCAGGAAATGTGGGAATGGCCGGCACACCTGCACAGAACCCGCTGGCCAAGATGACTCAGAGAGTACATGGGCCTCCGGGCACTGCCCTTTCCTGCACCAAAACAGAAGAAAACACAAGGTTTTTTAGAGCTATGCGCCCTGAGGCCAAGTTGTGGGGCTCCCAGGCCAAGCAAGTCGGCTGCAGGTACCCACAGGCAGAACCGCACCCCACAGCAACCAGGGCTTTGCCAAGGCAGAAGTCGAAAGCAGAGAAAAAGAAACAACTTCAGCATTGATTATTCTAGAAGGCAGTCAAAAATCAATGTACTTGAATTTGTTTCAAGTTTTCTCCCCAGTCAGACAAAATATAGTCTAAGCTGAGCCAAACTAAACTTTGAGTCAGATTTAGCAGAAGAGAAATAGGAAACACTAACAAAGAAGCATCTTGCCACTGTAACGCATCTCATTTAAGAAATTTAAGGAGGGGGAAGACAGACCCATATTCCAATAGAAATATTTTACAATTTTATTTCCATGTGCTACTCAGACAAGGTTTGGAAAACACTTCAAATTCAATCCAGTCACTACATTTGTAAACGCTCTGACATAAACTAGTTGTTCTATGATAAATATTTCTAGTTTAAAATTAAATGAGTATCAGTTACAGAAGCCAATTTTGCCCCTTGACAGCGTAAGAAAATATATCAAGGAAAATTTTCCCTCTGGATATAACACAAATACACCTCCCGGCCTCTGAACGCTCTTTCTTAAAAAAGTCATTCTGCGTGGGAAACTTGAATGATCACTGGCTTGAAAATGCTGCGTTTTTCCATTATAAACAGCACTGGGAAAGATAATTGGCTCATTTCTGATTGAATTAGGTCACTTAAAAACAAGCATTTCTGGAAGGTGGTACTGAGGGTCCAACCCAGGTTCTCGGACCTGCTCGTGGGAGCTGCAGCTCAGTGGCCAGGCGCTGGACAGGCGCCGGGCTCCGTGAACTGGGTGGTGACCGGTCCCCTGCTGCCACGTCCGCTCTGCAGCGCCCACACAAACACAGGCTACAAAGGCTGAAACTGACATCACAGAGCAGAACCGAACCGGCTGCCACACGGTGGATAGCTGACGATTCGAGTATTTCTCGGCTAAGTAAAACCTCAGTAACTCTGGGACTTTCATCACAGTGAGTTCAGGGAAGCTAATACCTGCACAGTAAGTACCGGGAGAAACGGTGGCGGAAACGCCGCCCACCTCTCAATGTCTTTGGGAGACTCACGGACGACCCTGCTCCTCTTTGTTCCCGGACGCTCAGCCCAGACGCATCGCACGGTCTCTGGGCTTCTAGAACACACCCGAGCCCCCAGGAGAAATATGCGTCCCCCTGTCCAACGAGCCATCACGGTCTTCTCTGTTTCCCATCATGAGGGCGCTTCTGACGGTTCACATCTACTCAGCATCAGGGGAGGTGTCTAAAAAAGACGTGCGGGACCAGAGGATAGTACAGCAGGGAGGGCATTTGTCTTGCACATGCCGACCGGGTTCCATCCCCAGCCGCGCAGGAGTCAATTCCTGAGTGCAGAGCCAGGAGTAAGCCCTGAACACCACAGGGTGTTGCCACAAAACAAACAAAAAGCCAGGACTTCTGTCTGAGCTCAAAACACCCAAGAATCGCCTGGCAAAGTCTGAACTGAAAAGCAGCCCTGCCAAAGGCCCGAACCAGACGCTGCTGTCCACAACTGGCCCTGTCCAGCATCGGAGCATCCGCGCAGCTGAGGCAGGAGCCTCCTCTCCTGAGGCGATGCTCGGCCAAGCCAGCCGGAGCCCAAAGGTGAGCGACACCTACTCCACCCGTGTCCCCTGGTCTCGTGACGACAGCTCCACTCTGCCTCAGCACCACAGCGCCCAAGGTTCCGGAGGCAGGAGGAAGTGTGACTCAGAGACTCTGAACTCTGCAGCAGGGCACGGGAGACCGTCCAGAGGGTCCCAGCCGAGCACACCGAGACCAGGTTCTCATTCTGTATGGGATCCCAAAACAAAACGGAGCTGAAACACCATGCGCCCCCTGAGCAATAACTGCGCAGAGCGCCCAATGGCACTCACCAACGTTATTTTTCCTGTCGTATTTTTTCAGTCACTGCACAGTATTTTTGATGGAAATCATTATATATTATTTTTCCTGTCATATCTTTTGATCATTTAAAAAATGTAAAATCTAAAATTGCAAAGAACCATTAGCTCACAGTCGTAAAAGAAAGATTTTGGCGTCCACCTGACTGGACCTGTGTGTTTGCTGCCCTGGCTGGGCCCTCCGGGTTCCCTTTGGCAGTACCTACTACTTGTTCTGCATCTAGAAACCTGCAAAAGTATTGCTGTCTCTTCTCGGAGCAAAGTATTCCTGTTACTTTTTTTTTTTTGGCTTTTTGGGTCACACCCAGTGATGCTCAGGGGTCACTCCCAGCTCTGCACTCAGGAATTACTCCTGGCGGTGCTCGGGGGCCCTCTGAGGTGCCGGGATCAAACCCGGGCGGAAGTGAGCAAAGCAAACGCTCTCCCTGCTGTGCTTCAGCCCCTCCTGTTACTTCTGTCTTGGAGGTCGAGCCACTATCTCCTTCCCTAAGTCCCAAGAAAACAGCAAAGAGGCCGGGACAGGCTGTGGCCACGGCCTGCAGGAGAGAGGTCACTCCTGTGCTCCAATCTGGTTCTGCGATCTCCAGATCACATGCACATGCATACAAATCTCCAGTCCACTGCAGAGAAGAGAGGCCGCATGGCATCCAAGCCCCTGGAAATATTTCTGAAGGCGTAACCTTAGACTGAGTACAAACCCTGAATGGAAAATAAAAACCGTGGCGAATCCCCAGCCGCAGCTCAGGACAAGGCCCGCCTGAGGTTCTTCCGCCAAGGCCACGGTAGTGTGGGGGCCCTGGGCTGACAAAGGCGTCTCAGACCAACTGGTCAGCTCCTATGAAAAGGAGCAGTTAGCGAGCAACCTGGCTGCAGGCGATTTTCCATAATCCTCGGCGCACCAAAAAGGCACCCAAGAGAAGTTGAGCAAGCGGAGTTACACGGAAGGTACAGTACCAAGGGCCCCCAAGAAGTCACACCCTCCCTCTACTGCAAAGGCTTCATGAACGGCCTCTATTCGAAGCAGGGGTGGAGTGTATGAACCACCAGTTTCAGGAAGGTCCACCCTGCCCCAAGCAAAAGGCAGCAAAGAGAAGAATTTCCTTTTGGGGGCGACACTGATATCAGGAACCCAGTTTCAAGAACAGGCAGACAGCATGCCCGAGGGAGTACTGGCCACACACCTACCTGTGACCGCTGGGTCCACGGACACAGTCTCACGAGCCACCACGACACCGTCCTGCAGGCCTGTGCTGGCCCCCTCTCACCTGCCTTAGCGGAACTGGCTCATTTCCAGCATGTGATACCGAAGAAAGCGCTCAATGGTTCCCCAAGTGCTGCTCACAGGACCCAGGGACCCAGCAGATACACCCAGCGACACTCTGCCCACAAAACAGGGGCTCTGTGCCACATTCCCTGGCACACCAGAGCCTTGCTCCCAGCTTGCAGAGCTGTGCCCAGCAATGCTCCAGGGACTGTATGAAGCTAAGGACGGAGCCGGAGTCGGCCACATGCCCAGCGAACCCCCTCACCCCTGACCAGTCTCCAGCTTTTGTTTGTTCGGAGACGCAGCCAGCTGTGCTCAGGGATCATTCCTGGGGAGTGGTGCCAGGCCAGGGCAGGGTCAGCTCTGTGCCGTATCCACTGGGCAGGGGCAGGGGCAGCTCTGTGCCGTATCCACTGGGCAGGGTCAGCTCTGTGCCGTATCCACTGGGCAGGGGCAGGGTCAGCTCTGTGCTGTATCCACTGGGCAGGGGCAGCTCTGTGCCGCATCCACTGGGTTAGGGCAGGGTCAGCTCTGTGCCGTATCCACTGAGCAGGGTCAGCTCTGTGCCGCATCCACTGGGCAGGGTCAGCTCTGTGCCGCATCCACTGGGCAGGGGCAGCGCCAGCTCTGTGCCGTATCCACTGGGCAGGGGCAGCGCCAGCTCTGTGCCATATCCACTGGATTAGGGCAGGGGCAGCTCTGTGCCGTATCCACTGGGTTAGGGCAGGGTCAGCTCTGTGCCGCATCCACTGGGCTGGGTCAGGGTCAGCTCTGTGCCGCATCCACTGGGTAAGGGCAGGGGCAGCTCTGTGCCATATCCACTGGGCAGGGGCAGGGGCAGCTCTGTGCCGCATCCACTGGGCAGGGGCAGCTCTGTGCCGTGTCCACTGGGCAGTGGCAGGGGGCAGCTCTGTGCCGTGTCCACTGGTCAGCGGCAGGGGCAGCTCTGTGCCGTGTCTGTGCTATCTCCTGACCCTGTATGGATGTTTCGCGCCCTGAAACAGCGCGGAGCTGGTTTCCGCAGGACGAGCTGCTCAGGCGGCGGCGGCACGGACCCAGACGCAGACACAGCCCTCCTCTCTCCCCTCCCAGAGGGCTCTCAGGGACCTTGTCTTTTCCTCCCCACCCGTAAATTGCTGGTTTGCCTCAGCGGAGAGGGACGCAACCTGCCATCCCTCCCTCCTGGACTGCGCCAGAGTAAATTAAAGAGTTTATAAATGAACGCGGTCAAAAAAATACTAGCCTTGACACAAACATCTGAAACCATTTCCTCCAGTTTTACCCAAAACTTGGTTTCTGCCCAATTTAGACCATGGCATAGTCAAAGTACCGAAGAAAACAAAGAACACACGCACACTCACACACGCACACACTCACAAAGACGTATCTACTACTGGTGAACTGGGAGCAAATGCCTGGAAGGAAAACTTTCCCAGCAGAACGGCAGAAACGGTCAGGGAATGGGACTGGACAGCAGCCCGGGACAGTGAGCCCCCGCACCCCCTGGGGTCCCCGAGGGCCAGGAGTGAGTCCTAAGCACAGAGGCAGGAGGAAGCCATGAGCTTGGTTGCCTTACTTATAAGGGAGTCAGGCCTAAAAGGAAGGAAGGAAAGAAGGGGGAGGGAGGGAGGGAGGGAGGGAGGGAGGGGAGGGAGGGAGGGAGGGAGGGAGGGAAGGGGGTGGAAAAAGAGGGGAGGGGAGGGAAGAGCAGGGGAGGTAAAACAACTTGCTGATAAAGGTACAGATTCTGCCAAAAAAGCCCGGGGCCAGAGACAGAAGAGCAAGCAGCAGCCGCCCAGGGTCGTTCCCCGACATCCTATAGGTCCCCCCCAACACTGCCAGGAGTAATTCCTCAGAGTCAGGATGTGACCCAAAAAAAAAAACAATCTGAAAGATAATAATTATTATTGCTTTCTATTAGAATGTTTCAGATTTTTCCTTGCTGAGAACAGGACAGCTCCAATCGGAAATACCCAGTCACCGCACCAGAAGCCTGTTTCTCAACCCTAGCAAATGCAGCACGGATGCATGGAAAACCTGTCCCCAAGCCTTCATTAATGACTCACAGAGTCCTCCGAGGGTGGAGGGAACACTGGGAACCACTGCAAACACTGGACTTCAAGAGGGAAACTGGGAATCACCACAAACACTGGCCTTCAAGTAAAGAGCCCGATTCTCCTGCAGCACTTAGTGGCCGCACACAGCTGCCTCACGGCTCTGCAACCTTGAGCAACTCTGCCACTGGGGGCTTACCCATTCGACTTTGAGCCATTTTTTTTTTTATTTTCACACAGAAAAGGGTGCTCCTGGCATCTAGAGGGCAGAGGCCACCAGGCCACTCAACAGTCCGCAAAGCACAATACAGGGCTCACTCTAAAGAACTATCCAGGCAAAATGCCAAGAGCGCCAAGAAACCCTGCTTTTTTTCCTTTTAATTTTGTTTAATTCAATCATGGTGAGATACAGTTGCAAAGTTGTTCATGGTTGGGTTTCAGTTACACAGCATTGCAATACCCATGCTTTACCAGTGTACATTTCCCACCACCAATGTACCCAGTTTTCTTCCCTCCTACTCACCCCCACCCAGAAACCCTATTTTAATCTACTTCTCCACTGTTAGTTGAGACACGGCATATATAGGGGGGTTAAGAGATGATTAAACTCTCTCCCTAAAGACTCCAATTCCACTACATAATTGAGAATTCCCAAACCCCCTTGGCCTTTCCAGAGATTAAAAATTTAGTAATTTGGAGTTGGAACATTTGAGGGAAAAAATGGAACGCCTCCATGATCGGCACCATGTTCAAAAGCAACTGTCCATCTGCGGGATTAATCACATTTACCTACTAAGCATTGAAACAAACCGGCTCTGGGCAGTTGGCAAAAGCATCATTTCCCAGAACTGAGCGATGCGTGGACGCTTCAGAGCCACGCACTTCACCCATCCAGTCCTGATTTCAGCTAAGAGTCATCACCCCAGGAAAATATTCTTCCCTAAAATCCCTTTCTCTGAAGTTATTATCAGCCAATTAAAAATGATACTATCCAGCTCCATGAGATTTAAAAAAAAAAAAACAGAGGAAGGAGGAGCGGCCGGGGAACCAGTATGCAGAGCTCGCAAGCGGCTGGGGGAGACTGGAGCCGGCTCGCGCCGAGCCCAGCTGACGATGGGATCCCGAGGAGGGCAGATGGGTTTTGGGTGTTGGCCCATCGCCTCTGGGGGGTCCCGGAAGCAGCCGGATGAAACCTCGCCCATCACACTAGCCACCATCTTCGCTGTCCGGACGCTGAGAAACTGACCCACGACCAGATCAACTGAGCAAAACCAGTTCGAGCCCAGGTAGGCGGCTCCCCAGAAGCGGGAATCACTGGGAATTCGCCAGATGGAGTCAGGGTTAAGCCACTCCCCCTCCATTTTGTCGAGCCTGGTGGACCCGCCCCAGGAGCGGCCTGGGAACCAGTATGCAGAGCTCGCAAGCGGCTGGGGAGACTGGAGCCGCTCGCGCCGAGCCCAGCTGACGATGGGATCCCGAGGAGGGCAGATGGGTTTTGGGTGTTGGCCCATCGCCTCTGGGGGTCCCGGAAGCAGCCGGATGAAACTCGCCCATCACACTAGCCACCATCTTCGCTGTCCAGACGCTGAGAAACTGACCCATGACCAGATCAACTGAGCAAAACCAGTTCGAGCCCTTTGCGGCCGCGCGTCCACTAAAATAGTGAAACAGTGATGTCTTTTAATGCACTGTATTCCACCGAAGAGCAGGAAAGTTTATCGGGAAGGAGATATAAAGACGAAAAGAAATGACATACAGAATCTGCCAAGTAGTTGAGGTGCGGGGGGGGAGGGAGGTGGGGACATTGGTGATGGTAGATGGGTTTGGGTGGAGGGATGGGTGTTGGAACACTGTGGATCCAAAACTCTACATGAGCATCTTTCAATTGTATGTCTAAAATGGTGTAATGATATTTGGGGGAAAATAATAAAATTAAATTTAAAAAAAAAAAAAAAACAGAGGAAGGATGTTACTTTAACTGTATGCTTAACGCCAAAGATTCTTTCTATTAAAAAAAAGCCACAATGTTGGTATGTTGGTAGAGACGGGCAGTGTCTCTGAAGACAAAGAAAGCTTAGAGGTTATTTTATTTCTCAGTTGAGTTTCCCTGGGGGTTTTAAAAAGTCAGCCCCAGCAGAAAGAAAAAAATACTTTTTTAAATTAATGTCACCATTTCCAAGATTGCTGAATGCATTTACTTCTATTTTACAGGTATTACACTAAAACAAAAAATTTAGGTTCAAGAAAACTTCTGAACCACAGAGGGTACAGAAACTCTGAAGCCACCGAGTATATGCTAGAGAAAAGAAAACTGCGAACCCAACTGCGACGCTTCTCCAGCTAACAAAGCAGGTACTGTTGGGCAGCAGTGGGGAAGGACAGCTGGGCCCAGGAAAGTTTTCTAGAACTCTAAGACTCATACAGACGAAGACGAAAAAAAAAAAAAATGTTGGTAGATGGATTCTGCTGGGCTCAACACCCCATGTCAGTTGTGATCTTAAGCCTGAAATACCCACTCCTGTCCTTGACGCTTACAACAGACAAGCAAAAGTGCCAAAGCCCTACCGGTCTGTGAAAAGAAACGGGCCCCACCGCAGAGAGACATTTCAATAAAATGCAAGATGAGAATTTCTGAGAGCAGAGCAGGCAAGGCTATGCGACGCCGGGCAAGGAACCCGCTATAAAGTTCAGACAAACAAGTGGTGGGAGGCTGCCGGGTCCCGCACAGCTGGAAAGTGGGGCTGGACCCGCCTTTCTCTGCCATCCCAGTGTGTGCAAGTGCGCGGCCCGGGGCGTGGAGGCTAAAGGGGGTCCTGGGGCCCGGCGCGCCCACGGCTCCTGCAAACCTCCCCGCTGGCGGCCCCAGCGCCGGGCAGCCGCACGCCGAGCTTCCAGCGCTGTTTTTGGTCCAAGGTAGACAGAAGCGAGTGAGCGGCGGCTTTCAGGGGGCTGGAAGGAATGTGTCAACGTCCATCAGAAAGTACAAGAGCCCCGCGTGTAGGTCAGCCCCGGGAGGACCACCCGGTGCGCGCCTGCCAGCTCCAGGGGGCACAGGCGCGAGCTGCAGGCAGGAAGGTGCTGGGTGCGCGGAAACCCAGGGAAGCCCACCGGGAGCAGAAGGGACCCCCGCGCTCTCGCCAATGACCGGCTAGATCCCAACACCACCAACAGGACACCCCAGGGAAGCCCACCGGGAGCAGAAGGGACCCCCACGCACGCCCCAGGGAAGCCCACCGGGAGCAGAAGGGACCCCCGCGCTCTCGCCAATGACCTGCTAGATCCCAACAGCACGCACGCCCCAGGGAAGCCCACCGGGAGCAGAAGGGACCCCCGCGCTCTCGCCAATGACCCGCTAGATCCCAACACCACGCACGCCCCAGGGAAGCCCACCGGGAGCTGGCCGGGCATCCGTCGTGCGCAGGGGAGTCCAGAGCGGAGAGAGCGGAGCAAAGGCGCCCCCCCATCCCCACTTTGTCTGCGGCCAACCCGCCCGTGCAAGGTTCCAGGGGAGGCGAGTGGCGCGCCTGGCTCCAGGCAGGCAAATTCCGGGGGTGCGGGGACCCTCTCACTCTTCTCGGCGTCCGGGGTGACACGGGACCGGGCGGGCCCCCACCGAGGCCCCCGTGTCGCGCGCGGGGCACCCGGGGTGCTGGATGCCGCTGCGGGCTGCTCCCCGCTCACCCCTCCCGCCGCCCCGGCTCACCTGTGGGGATGCTGGGGGGCTTCTCCGCGCCGTCCGCCCGGCACGGGGTCCTGGGCTGCAGCGCGAGCGCCAGCAGGAGCAGCAGCCGCCGCCGCCACCGCTGCCAAGGCGCGTCGGGGCCGCAGCAGCCCATGTCGGGGCCGTCGGGGGCGCACGGCGGCTCGGGCAGCCCGGCCGGGCCGGCGGCGGCGGCGCAGTTCTCGCGAGAGCGCGGAGCTGGGGTGGGGTCGGGGGGCAGCGCGGCGGCGGGTCGCGGCGGGGCGGACGCGCAGAGCGGGGCGGGCGGCCCGGCGCCCCCCGACACTTATAGGCTCCGGGAAGGGGCGGCGACGGGGCGGGCCGTGCCCGGCTATTGGCCGCCCGCTGACCGCTCGGCCCCGGGAGCGGCGACGTGGATCGCGGCACGCAGGCGGCGGCGCGGCGGGCGCCCAGGAGGGGGCGCGGCGGGGGGCGGCTGCTCCTTCCCTGCGGCGGGGTCCTGACAGTGAGTCCAGGGTGTTTCTCCCCCGAGGGACCCTAACCCGCCCGCCCCGCGGGACTGAACCCAGCTCTCAGCCGGGGGTCCTGCAAGCTCCTGTTGTGACTCTCCAGCTCGAGGGATGGGGTTGGGGGGCGATGCCCCCGCCCCCCAGCACCACTGCTAATTCCGCTTTTAATTCTTTGCTGTCCGGGCAAAGGGGGCGAATTTGCTCTTCTCTGGGCTCTGGAGCTGCACTCTGGTTACAAGCGGCGGCAAACCCCGCACACTTCTCTTTAGTGTTGGGCTTTTTTAGTTGAATCACAGTGAGGTATACAGTTATGAAGTTGCTGGTGATTGGTTTCAGGCATACGGTGTTCCGACACCGTCCCTTCACCAGGGCCCATGTCCCACACCGATGTCCCCAGTTTCCCTCCAGCCTCCTCCTCCACCATGTAGGGTCTCTCTCTCTCTCTCTCTCTCTGTCTCTCTCTTTCTCTCCCCTCTCTCTCCATCCCTCCCTCTCTCCCCTCCCTTAACTCCCTTATCTCTTCCTCTCCTCCCTTTCTCTGTCTCTGTCTCTCTCTTTCTCTCTCTCCCTCCCTCCTTCTCTTTCTCTCCCCCCTCCCTCCCTCTCTCTGTCCCCTTTTGGTATTCACTATCACTATCACTATCTTCCCGCTCATCATCTATTTGCTAGTGCGGCACCAGTAATATCTCCATATGTCCTGTCTCATGCTAGTAGAACCAAACGGCATTCGCTTGCTCCAGGAACGTAAAGAGCCTCAAATCATATTAGGTCATGGGAATGACCTAATATAAATGTTACTGGTATTTGGCATATCAAATACTACACGAGCAGCTTGCCAGGCTTGCCGCGCGCGTGGCAAACTCTTGTAGTCACCTTTAAATAAAGCAATTATTGATGAACGGTGTGACTGCTAGTGGCCATGCCAGCCGGGCTGTGATAGTCTGGTCTGTTCGGTGGAGTTGTGATGAGAGGGAAGTCCGGATGTGGAAAATGGTGGCCCCCATGGAGTGGGGTGGGGGTGGTCTGGCTTGTTGTGAGGCTCTGCTGGGGTGGCAGACCAGGGCTAGAACCTGCCATGCCTCCCGGGTGCCTCATGAGCGGCTGGGCACAGGGAGAGCCAGTAGCAGCTCTGCCCCATGTCTGAGAGTCTCTGGTTCAGCATACCTAGGCCGGATTGAAAAAAAAAAAACTGCTGCTTTTGGTATTATGGTCTGCAATACCGATGCTGAAAGGTTGTCAGTGCTATCACTTTGACCTACTTTCCACGCCGGTTCCTGTCCGCAGTGGTCCTCTCTGTTTTTGTCATGCTGTTCCTGTCTCTATCCTAAACTGCCTTTCGCCTCCCCTCACACCAAGCTTCCAAGCAGGGACCAATCCCCCATCTCTCCAGATTCCCAGGCAGGAGAGAAGCTCAGCCCGTCTGCACCGTGGCTCTCCCTCCCCACCACTACCAACACCTCTTCCCTGGCAAGTTTCATGGCCCCTGCTGAAAAGGAGATGCCCATTGTTGGCGCTATGAATTGATGGTTTTTATTACCCAATGGATGTTTCTTCAACCTCCACCTGTGGGAGGACAGAGCCCTTGTGTAGGTGTGGCCTTACCGGGTCCCCTGTGTCCATGCAGGAATGCACCCCGGCCACCTGGCTGGCCTCCCTGGCCTTCAGCTTAGAGCTCCCACGCAAGCAAATTCCTTTTTGGTCTGCGCTCAATCCCAGGTCAGGCTTCGCTAATGCTCTAGGCCCCCTGAAAGCCTTTGCGGCATGTGGACGGGGTTTGGGTGTTTGCGGCGTGTGGACAGGGTTTGGGTGTTTGGGGTATGTGGACGGGGTTGGGGTGGGGCAGGTAAGCAGGACGCTTGCCTTGCACGCGGTCGGCCCATGCCGCCCAGGTTCAACCCCTGGCATCCCATATGGTCCCCCGAGCACCGCCAGGAGTGATTTCTGAGTGCAGAGCCAGGAGAAACCCCTGAGCATTGCCAGGTGTGACCCAAAAAAAAAGCAAGCAAGCAAGCAAGAAATGCACCTTCCTGGCACTTGCCACCTCCAGCCCGGAGGCACAGACCTGGGCCTTGCGGGTCTCGAGGGTTTCTGTGGCGTTTTCCAACAAGCAGATCCATCTGTGTGCCTGCATGAGAGCCGAAAGCCAAGCCTTCAGTCCTGTTCCCCGGAAGGCTGCAGGACATTTCTCCTCGACATTCCGATGGCCCCAACACCAAATGTCTTTAACTCTGTGATGATAGGCCGCTGCTCCACTCGCCAGCTCCCAGGCCAGGCGATCGATCATCTCTCTTCCAACCCTCAGCCCTGCTGGACTCGGGACCCACCCTCTTCCTCCAGGGTCTCCTGTTCTCTCCAACTCTTCTTTTCCGTTGGTGCTGCAGCCTGCTAAAAGCGCTCCTGACTGTTCCCACCTGCACTGTTCCAACACTTTCGGGACAGATGGGGTTCCCTATCAGCTTCCCCTGGGGCCCAATCCCAGCCCACAATGTGTTTGCTCAGGCGTCTTTAGCTGGCATCTTTCTCCTTCCTCCATCCCCCAAATCTTTATTTCGAAGCAATCTGGAAATGCTCCATAACCCTTCACTTAGAATTCAGACCCTTTGTTAGATCAGTCACGCTGCCCTGTGTCCCACCTATCCGGGCTGCTTTACAGCCTCCCAAAGCCAAACAGAAATGGGTCACCTTTAGTCTCTAAAGAGGGAGAGAGATGCAGAGACAGAGAAAGAGAGGAAACGGGGGTACCTACTATTGAGGCAGCCTGGGGGTGGGAGGGAGGGGGTGGGGTACATTGGTGGTGGAAATGGGGCACTGGTGGAGGGATGGGTGCTGGAATACTGTATTACCAAGAACCAATTATGAACGCCTTTGTAATTGTATGTCTCATGGTGGTATAATAAAAAATTTTAAATAAAAATAATAAAGTTGAGGTGAAATTGGCTTCTTCACTCATTTGCTTTCTTCCAGAGGGCAAGATTTGAAAAGCAAGATTCAAGACCAGCAGTGTGGGGAATTTAAGATAAAGAGATGCTTGACAGCAAAATGGCACCGACGCCCGATTAAGAAACCTTCCCCTGTACAGAACCAGAGAGAGGACAGAGGTGAAGGCCCTTGCCTGCACAGATGACCCAAAGGAGATAAAAGCCTCCAGAATTGAGTTTGCTTTTTATACTCCCACCCGGCCAAGGAAGAGGCGAGTGGGGGCTATCAGTCAAGGTCAGGGGGCGCTCAATACTTCTCAGACATTTCCTAGGCTGCCAAAGGCAACTAATGATACTGAGCTTGGCCCTGAGAAGCCGGGCGGCAGGCTCTGAGCCGGTAAGACCCGAGGAGAGGAGGGACAGCCCCTTGGGTGACGGCTGCTCTGCCTCTGCCTTCTGGGTCTGAGGGTGTCACAGGGATTAAGGGGTTGCCTTGCATGCAATTGGCTGCCGTTCCTTCTTGCCCACCCTGCAAACCTGATGCTCCCTCAGGCTGGTTGGCTTTCTCTGTTTCTTGCTCTCTGATTCCCTCAATAAACCTCCACTTGTTAGGGTTGGAGGGTCATGGTTGAACCTGCTCCAGCAGTTCCATGGCTTACTCCAGGCTGCATGCTCAGGGCTCACTTCTAATGATCTCAGGGGACCAAATGTGGTGCCAGGGATCCAACCAGGGCCAACTGAATGAAAGACAAATGGCTTAATCCCTATTCTGTCTCTCTGGCCCAATAAACTTCTTTTTTGGCAGGATCTTAAGACACTTTGCAGAGGGCAAGACACGGTTCTTTTTTCCATCATTGTAAAGAATTGACACATTCTCAAGGGGATTTACACATTCACTTGTTCTTAAAAAAAAAAAAAGCTACTGTGTGCCCCCTATAGCTCAGCAACTGTTCCAGAAGTTGATAACTCAAATATACTGTTCATTTTTAATCCCTATTCTTATGTGATTCTTAAGTAACTTTTCATTTCATAAAGAGATGATCAACATATAATAATAGTAAGTAGCACATGGAAAAAAATGAATGCAGAAGGATAAATGGGAAGGACCAAGGAAAGATTATGCTGAGACTGGAGTAAGGAGTCACACGGGGGCTGTGACTCCTTTGACTCTTAAGGTGATAATGGGCCAGCAGAGGCCTAAAAGTGGGAAGGGAGCATCCAGGAGTGCTGCAGGGAACCCGGATGCCAAGAAAAGTCCCAGGTGCAAAGAGGGAGGCGGAAGAGCACGTGTGGAGCGCTGCCAGGAAGCAGGAGGTGAGAAAGAGACTGCGGCAGGAAGCAGGAGGTGAGGAAGAGACCGCGGACACCTCGGTGATGTCAAGGTGAGGAGGTTTTATGTTTTATTTTGTTTTGGGGTTTGGGGGTCATACCTGGCAATACTGAGGGGGTTCCTCCTGGCTCTGCACTCAGGAATTACTCCTGGCAGTGCTCAGGGGACCATATGGGATGCTGAGGATGGAACCCGAGTCTACTGCATGCAAGGCAAATGCCCTCCCCCACTGTTCTATCATTCTGGCCTCCACCTGCTGGTCTCCCTGGCCTTCAGCTTAGAGCTCCCATGCAAGCAAAGTCCTTTAAGGTCTGCGCTCAATCCCGGTCAGGCTTCGCCAGTGCTCTAGCGCCTGAAAGCCTTTGCGGTGTGTGGACAGGGTGGGGGGGCAGGTCTCCAGCAGCAGAGGGACAGACAGTTGGCGTGCAGCCGTAAAATAGAGCATCACACAAGGACACGGCCCCATGATCTTACTACTTATTATCCACACAGCCCAACTCCAAACCGACTCAAGACGAGGTGATTTCCACACAAAGGCTACAGAGGAAGTCGTGCCATTCGCAACTCCACCAGCATACTACTCTGAGAGAAGCAAGTCGGGCACACATGCCCTAGGATTGTTCTCGGAAGTGGCAGAGAGAGAAAGCAAATGAACTGAAACAAAAGTGGACGTTCAGACTCTAAGATCAGTTAGTAGGTACGAAGATGGAAGTGAATGTGAAGGAATAAACTCAATGAATTAGTATACGCACGCATACTGACATACGTTATGTTAGATGAAGAGTTCACTGTATCACTGTATCACTGTCTTCCCGCTCATCATCGATTTGCTCGAGTGGGCACCAGTAACATCTCCATATGTCCTGTCTCATGCAAGTGGAGCCAAGGGCATCTGCTTGCTCCAGGAACATAAAGAGCCTCAAACCATTCCATCAAGTCATGGGAATGAGGTCTATAATTGTTACTGGTATCTGGCATATCAAATACAACACGGGTAGCTTGCCAGGCTCTGCCGTGCAGGTGGCATACTCTTCTAGTCACCTCTAAATCCAGCATTTATTGATGAACTGTGCTGCCGCTCAGCCGCGTGAGCCAGGCTGTAATAGGCTGGTCTGCTGGGTGGAGTTCTGATGAGAGGGAAGTTCGGATGTGGAAAATGGAGACCCTCATAGAGAGGGGGGTCATAAGAATGAAGTTACCAAGAAAGAGAAATTGAAGACTAGAATGGTCCCTGGCCTGGTCTGGGGTAGGAGAGGAAGGAAAAACTTGATCAATTGAGGGTGGAATTTCTGTAGTGCTGGAAGGATCCAGACATCTCCTGAGCATCACTGTATCTGTAGATAAAGGTACTGTAATATCCCCTTAAGAGTCAATGGAAGAATCCTTTCCAGGCATCTCCTGAGCATCACTGTGCGCCTGTACATAAGGTACTGTAATATCCCCTTAAAAATCGGTGGAGTCACTTCATTCTGTTGTTAATGGTCCATTCTCTTATTAACAGTTTATTCTCTTATCGATGGTCTATTCTCTTATTGAGGTTCATTCTCTTATTGACAGCTCATTCTCTTATTAATGATCCAATCTCTTATTGATGGTCTTATTAGAGGCTGTTACCATAATAACAACTGCTGAATGACTCCTCAAAAGAGTCACTTAGGTGGTTGTAAGCAGAACCAGCAGACCAGTCTGTCACAGCCCGGCTCATCGAGATCCACCCCTGCAGCAGTCTTTTTAATCCAGCCCAGGTATGCTGATCCAGAGATTCACAGACATGAGGCAGAGCTGCTACTGGCTCTCCCTGTGCCCAGCCGCTCATGAGGCGCCCAGGAGGGATGGCAGTTTCTAGCCCTGGCCCGCCACCCCAGCAGAGCCCTCACAATAAGCCAGAGGACCCCCTACTCCATGAGGGCCTCCATTTTCCACATCCGGACGTCCACCTCGCCAGAACTCCACCCAGCAGACCAGCCTATCACAGCCCGGCTCGCGCCACTTGCGCCCCGTGGCTCATCAATAAATGCTGATTTTAGAGATGACTAAAAAGTATGCTACCTGCACGGCAGAGTCTGGCAAGCTACCCGTATTGTATTTGATATGTCAAATACCAGTAACAATTATAGACCTCATTCTCATAACCTGATGGAAGGGTTTGAGGCTCTTTATGTTCCTGGAGCAAGCAGATGCTCTATTAGCATGAGACAGCACATATGGCGATGTTACTGGTGCCCGCTTAAGCAAATTGATGATGAACGGGAAGACAGTGATACAGTGACAGTGAAGCAGGCCATGACATGAGCTCCTTTCAGGGTTGGAGATGCTGAGTTCAGAAGCTGGACTTGGCTGCGACTATGGCAGATGAGGGTAAAACAAAGCACAACAACTGGACGCCCATTTGGGTATGTATGGAGCGCTCCAAGAAGGCCGTGGTGGTTACCCAGGTCGGTAGCAACAAAGCAGAAGCATGGACGCTCCATAGATTTCAGTGGTCAGGCCAACAAGCTTCAGCAGACAAAGAGGAGGAAATAGTTACCAGGGCTGTTTATCCAGTGAATATTTGTTGAATGACTGGGAAGATATGGGATAGTTCTGGGGGAGGAGAGGAGAGGAAGGTTAAATAAAATAGATGAGAAGAAAAAGCACCCAGAGAGCCAAGAGCTAAAACTCAGAAGAAAACAGACTCCCCACCCTCTGTTTTGAGTGGGCTGGAGTGAGGCAAGAAGACACAAATATAGGAACAGTCTGACAGTTTGCAGAGGAAAGAGGCGGTTTTGGGATCACAGGGAGGAAAGCCCCGGAAACCAGCTTTTAAGATCGAAACTTGGGGCCAGAGCAACAGCAGAGTGGGGAGACATTTGCCTTGCTTGCAGCCAATCCGGGTTTGATCCCAGGCATCCACATGGCCCCCGAGCACCACCAGGAGTAATTCCGAGTGCAGAGCCAAGAGCAATGCCTCTGAGCATCACTGAGTGTGACAAAAATAAAAAATAAAAATAATCTGAACTTAAATGGAAGCAGCAAACCTGGTGAGTGAAAGATCTGGGCGGGAGGTAAGACGGCGGGTGGGCACAGCCTGGCTGTGAAGCTGGGTTCCCTTTCTCATCAGGTCTGGCTGGCAGTGAGCTGGGACTGGGGCTCTCATTTTAGGGACCCCTGTGCTGAAGGCATCTTTTCCACCTGAGAGACTCCTGATCTGCAAGAAGCCTCAGGTCCTAGGAGCTTTCCATTTCCATCTTTTTAATCTGTAGGAGCCTGAGAGATAGCACAACAGGTCAGTTGTTTGCCTTGAATGCAGTCCACCCTGCTTCAATCCTTGGCACCACATATGGTCTCCTGAACGGGACTAATCCTTAAGCACAGAGTCAGGAGTAAACCCTGAGCCCATCTGGGAGTGATCCCCAAACCAACACATAACTTAACTCATTCTTTAAGCTGCAGTCTGAAGAAAAAAGTTGTGACTTTTTGATTTTTCTTCCAGTTAAGATGGGTAGGGAGAAAAATCCAACCAACTGTTTCAGCAATGGCAACAAAACAGGCTCTTCATTCCACAAACGCCTCTCCTTCTCGCAAGGGAAATGTGTGCGTATATCTCCTAAAAGTGATTTTTTGCTCCCCCTCCTTTGGTTTCTTACCATCTCCGAGAAAGGATAAGAACCCTATCTTTAAACAAATCCTAATTCAGCATTTCCAGCCAAGGCACCATTTTTCTCTCGCCGTTATTATAAGGTTTAGACCTCCAGGCCTGATTATACGGAATCGTCCCCAGGTAAATATGAACTGTGCTGCCTGTGTCCCTAGCAGAATGATGTCAGACTTCAGAGGACATTCAGCAAGATGAGAATCGAGAGCAAGAGGCTCAGCACACACAAGCATTCCCGAGATGATCCCACCCGCGGCCTTGTGACCGGTCACCAATCGGAAAGGAGATGGCTGAGCCATGACTCACCCCAGAGGTCAGCAGCCCACGTCTGGACTTCAGTCTTCAAGGAAATCCTTTCTACCGAAGCCCCAAGCACTAACGTGCCAGCTGATGGCGTGCATTTGTCAGAAGGACGCTAGCTAGGATCAACCACAGAATAGAATCAGAAAGTTCTGGTACTGGCAGCAGTTGTGGATGGTTTTTGTGTGTTTCTCTGTCCGTTTGGACCCTTTGATCTTCCTCCCTTCTCAGGGCTATTTAACAGCCTTCTCTGGAGTCATCTGTAGAGGCAGATTTATGAGACCTCAGTTAATGAGGCCTCCGCACCCTTCACTTGCTGGGACCCCCTGTGAGCCTGGGGACTGACTGGAAATTATAGGATACCCAACATGGGAAGGAAACCAGCTTGTAATCAGGAAAATTACTAAGGCAGCTTTTCTAAGAAGCAATCTAAACAGGTCTTAGGAGGAAAGAGGTCCTGTGCTTCAGAATTCAGCAAACCGTTCGCTTTTCTTTTCTATTCCTAAGTAAGCATTTACTTGAGGTCCTTATGGATGGACCCAAGAATCCGGTTCTGCTTCTTGACCATGTCCCTAAGAGTCTCGACCCAATTCTTTCTATGAATATTGAGAAAATAAGGGATTTCTGCTCAGTATTTCAGGGCTCGGTCTGCCTGGAGTTTGTGGCTATGGAATTAACTTTGGAGGTGTGCCAAGCTGGGAGATTCCTGACACAGCTCAGCTCAGCCGCACGCTTGGATCTTCGGTAACTTAGTTCGAGGCAAACTGAGACCTCTCCCTGTCCTCTTTCTCCAACTTCTTCTAAGACCCTTCACTGATATATCTTAGCCCCGCGTGGGGTTATTAGGTCCTGCTTATCAGCACTGACCGCTGACTGGCCTCCTGGTTGGGGTCATCTTGCTGTGCAAGTGGTACACACATGCTAGTTACAGCAGAGCTGGACGGAGCATGCATTGCCCACAAATGTGGAGTTCAACCAGAGTACTGAGTTAAGTACATAGCTAATATGGTCATGTGTTAAGCTCGCCCCAGAGGCTGTCTAGAAGTGAGTGTCACCCAAGAATACATTAACTTATTTTCTGGCAGAAGAACAAAGATAAATATTAGATGTCATAAAAATGAACAAAGATGAAATAATAGAAAAGTATTAAAAAGTTTTAACTCTCTGGAATTAGGACAATGGTATTATATTAATAAAAGTTGGAAAATAATTTTTTAAAAATAAAATTAATCTCATAATTAAAAATAAAACGCATTAAGATATGCCACAAAGACCAGAAAGATGGTACTGCTAGTAGGTCAGGTTCCTGGGATGTGGCTGATGCGGGTTATCCTTGACACTGCTGATGAGCCTCCCATCAAGAGTGATCCCTGAGTGCAGATCTGGAAGTAGGCCCTGGGTACGTCTGGGCATGACCCAAAACAAAAACAAAACAAAAATATGCTACAGAGGGCTGAGATAGTCCTGAGGTTCAGTTGGCTGAACCTGCTTTGATCTCCAACACATACGGTCCCCAAGCAATGCTAGGGGTGTGGCCCTGAGCACAGAATCAGGAGTCAGCTCTGAGAACTGCTGGGTGTGTCTCCAAACTCCAAATAAAATATGCCATGAAAAACTAACATTTTTTATTCATCATTTGTAAAGCCTGAAAAATGAATTATGTCACATATACTAAGGGAAATATTTTTTGCAATAGAACTGAAAGGAAGGGAGGCTTTACTTTAAAGAGTGTGCCAGCAGGGACAATTCTGGCGTCCACTCACAGCCCATGCCTGTCTGAAGTGGCACCAAGAACTGTACTGGTGTCTTTTGAACATTCTTCCACACAGGTTCCAGACAGACAGGGCACCAGGTATAATTTCCTGGGTTATGGACACATCCCCGGTTGCTAGTAGAGTCTCTTTCTCCACCTTTCCGGAAGATGGGCAGAAGGATGGTGCACTCATTCTCCGGCTGCTTGCAAGCCGCTTTCATGCGTATTGGGAGTGTTCCACCAACTCCCCGCAGACACCATATTCTGCAAAATTCTCTGACTTTATCATCAGGCCGCCAGATATTGACTGACTGCTCTCTAATTTATCCTGGACTTCAATCGCGACACGTTTCTTAAGTACCGCCCTGGTGTCACTCTCTTAAAGTGTGGGTCTCTTTGCTTCTAGCACGTAATATGAATCTTCAAAATCGGGATTTGGAGATAATTAGCACTATTTTTCATCTAAAGTGAAAACACTGCTTAGGTGGGAAGATTGTCACTTTTTAAGTTTAGGTATAGATGATATATGGCAAATAATCATATCAAGAACAAGTTTTAAGTGAGAATGGTCTGTGCCTTCAAAATTGAAAACAGAAATATTGTCAAATTAATTCTTCTCCCTCCTTTGAACTCTTCTTTTTTTATAATTATAGTTTATTACACAAATCAAAGAGTAAATTAGTCTGCACTTAGCAAAATAACCCAAAATCAATTTCCAATGTGCAAATTAACTATCTTCTTTTTTTCCCAGTTTTGCTCAGAGGTTCCTCCTGGCTCTGCACTCAGGAATCACTCCCTGGCAGTGCTCGGGGAACATATGGGGTGCTGGGGATCGAACTCAGATCGGCCATGTACAAGGCAAACGCCCTATCCACTGTCCAATTGCTCTGACTCGCTTCTCTCCCTCTCTCTCTCTCTCTCTCTCTCTCTCTCTCTCTCTCTCTCTCTCTCTTCTCTCTCGCCCCTTGTTTCCTTCAGCTGGGGGAAGTCACTCATTTGTATACTCCACAATGACAGTACAGGGCTTCTCCGAAGAATGAGGCTCTTCTCGCTGTTTGAAGACCTTTTTTTTGTCTGTGCAAATGTAATTCAGTCAAATTAGACACTTCACAACTAAATAAAATTTCACAAAAGAACAATGTATTATATATCCTGGATTCTTTTTCCTTTGTTTGTTTGTTTTGGGGCCATACCTGGTACAGGGGTAACTCCTGGATCTGAGCTCAGCAATCACTCCTGGAAGCTTCGAGGACCATACAGAATGCTGGGAATTGAACCTGGGCTGGCTGCATGCAAGGCATGTACCTTACCAGCTGTACTATCTCTCCTGCCCTGCATTCCAGATTCTTCACCAATCTTTTTTTTGAACGTATCGCTCAGGACAAGAAATAATGAATGTTGGTATATTAAGTACTCTACAACAAAAAAGACCCCAAAATGCCATTTTTATTCCAATTTAAAAGCAAGACAAAGTTGTGTTACTATGGCTTTAATAAGTCTTTACTGCTGAGCAATAGCACACAGCACTGAGCCTTCGAGTGCCATTTCTTGCTCTGTCACTATCAATTCCCATTTTCCAAGTACACTCTGAGGGCCAGAGAGATTGTACAGTGGGTAGGGTACTTGCCTCGCATGTGGCTACCTCTGTTTGATCCCCTCAGTACCACTATGAGTGATCCCTGAGCACAGAGCAATGAGTAAGTCCTGAGTACCACAGAGTGTGGCGCGAGCAAACCTAAACAAAGCAAATAGGAGAAGGCACAGCAATGGTAATAAGGCACTATGGGTTTGGGTTTTCCCCTTTTTTTCCATGCCAAGAGGGACCGAGAACTTGTGTTCCTGGTACAGTTCTTAAACTCTCTTCCTGTTTGGAGACTTACCAGTCGGACTCATAGCTCTTTCTCTGGAAATTGTGTGTATTTGGTTTTACTCTCACTGGCATCCCTATGTACAGGATTCTTATTTACCTCAGACATATTTCTCCTCGTGCCAACAGAGTACTGAACAATCTGCCTGCTGTCTCCTCTCCCAAGCTTATCAATATCATCCAATCCCAGGTGAAATTTATTTTTTCACCTTTGCTTTAGTGGGAATCCTGAAGAAAATATGTATCAATGCTTCTGTTTTATTTTCTAGGTTTAATTTGGTATGTCTGGCTCTTGACTATATCAAGCTCAAATTTTCTCATGCGTAAAATGAAAATATTAACAATGCCTATCTCATGGAGCAGCTTATAGATGAAATGGATGAATGTTTAGAACTGTAAGCACATTGTCTGGTGTACGGTGAATAGCACTTGTATCACTTGTCTTCCTTCCCATTGTTCATCAATTTGCTTGAGCAGGCACCAGTAACATCTCCATACATCCTGTCGAAAGCAAGTGTAGCCCAAGTGCATCTGCTCACTCCAGGAACTCGAAGAGCCTCAAACCATTCCTTCAGGTCATGGGAATTAGGTCTATAATTGTCACTGGTTTTTGGCATATCAAATACAACACAGAAAGCTTTCCAGGATCTGCCCTGTAGGTGATATACTCTCAGTAGTAGGTTCCCATCTCGAGCATTTACTGATGAACCTCAACGGAGAGAGATCAGCTTTACTCTTGGGTGGAGCTCTGAGGAGCTGTGGAGTCCGGATGTTGAGAATAACTGACCTCATGGTGTGAGTGTTCCTCTGGCTTCTTGCTAGGCTCATTGGGATGATGAGCCACGGCTAGAACCTGTGTAGAACTGTATACAGTGTATAAATATGAAAGATAATGGGAAGGACCTGATCCTAACTTTCAGTATTATCTAAGACTGTTGCTCCACGGCCAGGAGCTGGTACAGCTGTGGGTCTGGAGTGTCTCTCTTCCGGGGTTGCTGGCTGTGGTGGCTGGGAGCTTGGTGGGTGGGAGCTCAGTACTGTGAATAGCAACTAGGTATTTACTAGCGTTATTCTCATTAAATTACTAACATGCAATAAATAATGCACAGGAAATATATTCAATTCTCTCTAGCATTATGAAAATTTACTAGTGTTAATTTTGTGCTTATTATTAATATATGTTTTTCCAATTAAACTCATTCAATAGTTCATATTTGTATTATAAGCTGCTGCTAATGACATAAAGGAAACATACTTACAATTGCAATAATGTAATTCACAGCTAGAGAAATACAGGTATGAAGCTCAAGTCATCAAGATATGAGCTGTAGTCAAGTCAACTCCTGCACAACTGTCCTCAGTAAGTATTAAATTAACCCCCATCGCTTCTAGCTCTGCATAATTATCTCTTTTTTGTACCTTTGGAATTATTTCCTATGGGAAATGCTGGCTTTAATAAATTAATTCGGGAGGAGGAAGTAGACAGCGGAAGTTGAAAATGGATTTGTAAAGGTTGCTAAAATTGTGAGAGTTTGGGTTGATCAAAACTGGAGGCATTTGTATAGGCTTGCCTGAGTAAAGCATCATTACTAAAGGGTCTACTAAGTCCAAGTGGTCAATATTAAATATTGCCACAGTAAGCTTAGTCACCCAAAAAGACACTTGAACACCAGTAGACATCTGAGAAAGGATTTATTATCACTTATTATCAGGAAGATGCAAATCAAAGCAACAATGAGATATGATCTCACCCCAGTGAGAATTGGTAGTTTTAAAAAACAGTTATCAAAGAAGTGTGAAGTAATACCAAGTTTGAACTGATAACACATAACAAGAAACAAAATGTTTTCCGGAGCAGCGCCTCTCCCTGGGTAATAAAGGTTATTAGGAAAATAGGTGATAATCATACACAAACAGCAGCAGTTGGTCTAACCACTTTTGATTGAAATCAAATGTATGCAGAGATTTAAAAGTTTGGTTTCAAGAGGACAGTAGAATAAAGTGATGTCGTGATTAGTTCCATCACATTCACATTCATCCCAGCTAATTTTAATAAAATATTTTCATTTGTTCATTGCATTGAAATGTGGGTTGCTTTCTTTCATTTTCTTTTTTTACTACAATGAGCAGTGTGCATTTGAAGGACTAGACAAAGCTTGGTTAATGGCATAGAGATTGAGTTAAACTTGTTTGCTTTCCTAGGTATCCGTCCATTGTAAGGCTAAGTAGGCCTTGGAGGGCCTCTAGCAATCATTCCCTGTGTGGCATGATAATTAACTGCATTTCTGGGGCTCCCTTTGTCAAAAAAAGAGAACAGTCTGTTGCACAGAATTTAAAAAAATAAAATGTATTTGACAGGTAGTTTAAATGAAATCTCTCGCAATTTAAAGATAATTCATTCTCCTGTTCCTGTCTGCAAAGCCTGGGGACTCATCCTTGCTGGAAACCTCAGCCCCAGGGCAGATGCCGCTGGGCCCGACGCAGCAGCCACGGGGCTGATCAGAGAGTGTCCTCCGGGTTCTTCACCAAAACGGAACCATTGTGGACACTCCCGAGTGCCTGTCTGATTTCACTGCTTCCTCATGAACTGCATCCTCAATGCAAAGATGCATCTTAGTTCATTCGGCCAGAGGACCTTATCCCTCTGGGATGCTTTCCCGGAATCCTGCAGTGCTTGGCTCCTTCTTCCCAGACCATTCCTCAAGATCCCACGCACAATCTCAATCACACAAGAATTCTTTGCCAGAGAGACAGCACAGCTGGTAAGGAAGGTGCTTTGCGTCAATTCCTGGCATCGCACAGGCTCCCGGCAACCTGAATTCCTGATTTCCAAAGGCAGAGTTGAAAGTGCTGAGCACCACTAGGTGTGGTCCAAAAACGGGAATGAAAGGGGGAAAAGAACTTTCTTCTGCTTCATAGGAAAGTCAAAGCATCAGGATAGTTTCTTTAAACTACCTCCCTCCACTCCCACCAGCTTCCTGTGCATCCGTTCACTGATGCTTCAAGTGAAGGCTCACAAACTCCTCAGACTCGGACCCGCAAGGCCTTGTCATCTATGCTGCCTCACTCCTTTCTCTTGGCACGTCCCTAAAAGCACCGTTTCTCTGAAAACAAAATTTTGGTCCGAGGTGCCCATCCACTTCCTTTCTGAACCAGACCTTCTTAGATTATTTTGATTAGAAAAGTACTTTATGGGCCGGAGCAATAGCCCAGCGGGTAGGGTGTTTGCCTTGCACACGGCCGGCCTGTGATGGCTTGGGTTCGATCCCCAGCATCCCATATGGTCCCCGAGCACCACTGTATCACTGTATCACTGTCTTCCCATTGTTCATCGATTTGCTCGAGTGGGCACTAGTAACATCTCCATTAGTCCTGTCACAAGCAAGTGTAACCCAAGGGCATCTACTTGCTCCAGGGACAGGAGGAGCCCGAAACCATTCTTCAGGTCATGGAACTGAGGTCCATAATTGTTACTAGTTTTTGGCATAACAAGTAAATAAAACACGGGTAGCTTGCCAGGCTTTACTGTGTAGGTGGTATAGTCTCAGTGGAAGGCTCTCAACTCCAGCATTTGCTAGGGACCTGTTGATCTGGCGTGGGTGGGTCTCTCGATTCCGGGGGCAACTGGCATGGAGGCAGAGGAAAGGGCAGGTCCCAGAACTCCACTCTGAGTCTGGCCAGCATGGTCTCTCCCCTGCTCATGAGAGCAAACCCTTGGAGCAATGTTGGACTCTGCCAGGGGCAGGCTGAGCCCCTTACTGGGAGGTCAGCTACATGGGTTGCTTCCACATGGGGCCGGCCAAGCAGCGCAGCTGTGGGTCTGAAGTGGATGGGTCTGGATCTCTTCCGGGGTTGCAAATTAGCTGAGTCTGACGTGGGTGGGTCTCTCTCTTCCAGGGCAACTGGCATGGAGGCAGAGGAAAGGGCAGGGCCCAAAACTCCACTCCCAGTCCGGCCAGCATGGTCTCTCCCCCACTCATGAGAGCAAACCCTTGGAGCAATGTTGGACTCGGCCAGGGACTGGCAGAGCCCTTACTGGGAGGTCAGCTCCATGGGAGCACCGCCAGGAGTAATTCCTGGGTGCAGAGCCAGGAGTAACCCCTGAGTATCGCGGGTGTGACCCAAAAAGGAAAACAAAAAAAAAAAAAAAAAAGAGAAACATTTCAGGGGCAGAGTGATAGTACAGTGGGTACAATGCTTGCCTTGCATGTAGCCAACCGGGTTTGATCTCAGCATCCCAGATGGTTCCCCGAGCACCACCAGGATCCTGAGCTCAAACCCCAGTGTATCAGGGGTGGCCCCCCCAAAAAAGTACTTCCCTTTTAATAAAGCCCGGATCATCGACAGACACCCTGCAGCAGTTTTTTTTTTTAATCCGGCCCAGGTATGCTGAACCAGAGACTCTCAGACATGAGGCAGAGCTACTACTTGCTCTCTCTGTGCCCAGCTGCTCGTGAGGTGCCCGGGAGGCATGGCGGGTTCTAGTCCTGGCTTGCCACCCAAGCAGTGCCTCACAACAAGCCAGACCACCCTCCCCTACTCCATGGGGCCTGCCATTTTCCACATCCGGACTTCCCTCTCGTCACAACTCCACCCAGCAGACCAGACTATTACAGCCCCTGCTCACGTGGCCGCTAGTGGCCACGCGGGTTCATCAATATATGTTTTATTTAGAGGTGACTACAACAGTATGCCACCTGCACAGCAAGCCTGGCAAGCTGCTCGTGTAGTATTTGATATGCCAAATCACTTGATCACTTGATCACTTGAATCCCGTTATTCATCGATTTGCTCGAGCGGGCACCAGTAACATTTCCATTGGACCCTATCACGTGCCAATGAAGCCCAATGGCATCTGGTTGATTCAGGAATATGAAGAGCCTCAAACCGTTCCTTCAGGGTCTTAACAAGGAAGTCTGACCATCTTGTAGGTGGGCGGCCACGTGATCTTTTGACATCTCGTGGGATCCAGTCAGTAATGGCTCTAGTCCAGCGGTTGTCTCCAAATCGCATTACGTGTCCAGCCCATCTGATTTTCGATGCCTTGGCAAACGAGACAGCGTCCCTGATTCTAGAATAGCGACGGAGGTCAGAACTCCGATTCCTTCTCTCACTTGAGTGAGACGTGATATTCCAAGCATAGCCAAATACCAGTAACATTTATATTAGGTCATTCCTGTTTGAGGCTCTTTGTGTTCCTCGAGCAAGCGGATGCCTTTGGATTCTACTAGCATGAGACAGGACATATGGAGATATTACTGGTGCCTGCTCTAGCAAATAGATGATTAACAGGAAGATAGTGATAGTGATAGTGATAATAAAGTGTGTCTTGCCATGCGCTAAATGTTCATCTCCCTGCTGACTCCCCAGCACCCGGTTTGAATGTCCCCTGGATAAAGCTCTAATTCCCACTGTGGTGCCTTTGTGGGTCACTGGGTTGAAATGAGCGTGACAGAGGACGAGAAGGAAGAGCACGTTTGTGGTGACTCTGCACGGACATGGCGTCTCTCTGCAAAGCATGAGGGAAGCAACGTCTGTCTTGGACCACCCCCTTTACCAGAGAGAAATCAATGTGTGCTGTTCCCATCACAATCTATCAAGCATTTGTATGTGTGTTGTAGCAGGACTGGGGGCTTCCCGAGCAGGTCTCAGGAAATGTATTTCACTCCTGGACGTACTCAGCTTGGCAGTGCAGTGCCCGGGGGCTGCCAAGACAACACACAGCAAGCTCTTATAGCCCAGAAACGTACTGCTTGTGGAAGTTCTGTCTAATAACATTTACCATTAATATATTGAAACATATCTTTTTGTTTTTTGGCTTATTTTTTGAGGGGAGGGGTCATACCTGTTGACGCCTCCAGGGATTATTCCTGGATCTACACTCAGGAATTATTCCTGGTGGTGCTCTGGGGACCATACAGGATGCTGGGAATAAGAACCAGTTGGCTGCATGTAAGGCGAACACTCTCCCGCTGTATGATGACCCAGCCTAGAAACCCACAACAATACGTATTTCTCTCAAACTAACCACGAGGTTAGAGCTGCGGAGATAGCCTAGTGGTTGATTTCAAGTTTTGCATGAAGGAAGCTAGGCTAAGGCCCCAACAGCAGTAGATGTGATTTCCAAACACAAAACATAACAGTGAACTATTTATATGATAACCTAAATGCATTTTTTTTAAATAACATGTTGAGGGCTGGAGCGATCATACAGCGGGAGGAGGGTGTTTGCCTTGCACACGGCTGACTGGGTTTGATCTCCGCCATTTCATTTGGTCCCTAGAGCACCGCCAGGAGTAATTCCTGAGTGCAGACCCAGAAATAACCCCTGAACATTTCTGGTTGTAACCAAAAAAAACCCCATTTTTTTATATCAAAAAGTATAATACAAGAAGTGGAATTATAAAATTTTGACTTAATAAGAAAACAGTTGGGTTATTTTGTCTTCTTCCACATTCAATCTCTTGTGATAGCTTTGCTTTACTTTGGCTAAAATATATGAAGCATATTTACTGTCATGCAAATATGTATCCAAAAAAGGACAAGATTATTATAATAGTGTTTTCCAATAATTTGAATTGCTACCCTTGGATCAATTAAAAACTTCAAAGATTAGTCATTTCCTTGAAATCTGGGTCATAGAGAAATTGCTGGCTTCAGCTCTTTGTCAAAAGTCTGACTCAAGTTGTGTTAAAGATTCCTGTTTCATTACTTTGCTCCTTTCGAACTTGGGAAAACTTTTTTTTTTTAATTTTTTATTTTTTACAATTACAAAGATATACAATTAAAAAGTTCATATTTGGGTTTTGGTCATACAGTGTTCTAGCACCTGTTGCAGGACTCCTAAGGGCCGCTGCATCTGCTCTGGATTGCCTCCTGCAAATCACTCCGTAGATAAGGGGGTAGTCTAAATGTGGCAGTTTATCCGACCATGTATGCTGTACTAGCTGGTATAAATATTCTCCCATGCTATCACAATCATCGTGGGACTAGCTAGATCTTACCAGCATATTAGCCTGGCCACGTAGGACACCTAAGTAATTAGACCAGAGAGAAATGCTGTTTGCTTCCAAGCAAACAAGCATGGCTCCCTGATATACTCAAAGGCAACTAAAATATAAAACTACAATGAAGTAGAGGAGACTTGTGAAGGCTTGGAGAAATATTTAACTGGCATTGGTGTTGGTCAAGGACATGCCATCTCAGAAACCCCCTTCTCTACACTTCAAAAGCATTCCTAAGCAGATTTCGGCTCAAAACATTAGCACAGTAAAGGCCCTAGGTGAGGTGCAGGGAGGGACCGGGCATTGGACCCTCCCTGCTTTCCATAACAGTGGGGGGGAAGGTCTGAGTTACAGGGATATAAACTAGCCGGTTCCCAGCTCTCGGGTCCTTCTTCTTCCTGGTGGGATCTCTCTCCTTGTGAGCGTGCTTTCCCCTTGGAAGCTTTTACACGTGGTGGTCGCCATCTTGGCCTACACGTGGCTGGGGTTCTAGCCTGGAATCCTAAGCATCGGGTTTTTCCTTTTGCTGATTTGTATGCCTGAACCTGTGATAAGTAAAGCCTTTTAAAACTGCACCGGATTCCTGAGTTTTCATCCGTTCCTCGCCGGCTTCGGAGGTAGAAGGGAACTCACTTCCCGGCACTGTCGGGGACCCCAGGCGGGGCGCCCACGACAAGCACCCATCCCGCCACCAATGCCCATCTCCCACCACCAACGTCCCGGTTCCCTCCCCAATCCCCAGCCCTCCTCCATGGCAGGTTCTTTATTTCTTTCCATTTCTCTCTCTTTCTCTTTCCCTTCCCTTCCAGACTATGGATTACAGAACATACATTAAAGGGTTGTCATGTGTATCTTTTTGCCTCTATTTAATGCTCAGTTCTAGGTTGGCATTAGTACCCTCGACAATTGTTAGCACACTGTTCCATTTTGTCTTACCTAGCCTCTGACTCCCACACGTTTGTGATAATTTCCACCTTTGACAAGACCTCCTGATATGTTTCACTTGACCTTGGATATTGGTATCATAATATGCACATATATATTATGTTATGCAGATAAATGCAGTCATTCTGTATCTGTCTCTCTCCTTCTGGCTAATTTCGCTCAACATAATCTTCTCCATGTCCATCCATTTATAGGCAAATTTTATAACTTCATTTTTCCTAACAGCTGCATAGTATTCCATTGTGTAGATGTACCAAAGCTTCTTTATCCAGTCATAAATTTTCGGGCACTCTGGTTGCTTCCAGATTCTGACTATTGTGAATAATGTTGCTATGAACATAAAAGTAGGGATGGTGTTTCCGCTGCATATTTTTGGTTTCCCAGAGTAGATTCCCAGGAGTGGTATTCATCTTTCATTTCCCACTCTCAGAATTAACTATTTTATCAGGGAACTTTAGTTTTTTTTTCTTTGCTTTTTTGGGTCACTCCTGGCAATGCTTAGGGGTTTCTCCTGGCTCTGCACTCAGGAATTACTCCTGGCGGTGCTCGGGGACCAAAGAAGCAAATCTAGCAATAAACCCTCCTGGACAGGCTCGGTCCCAGGACACAGCAGTAGGCACAGGGGAAACCCATCAAGACTCACTTCGCCAACTCAGCAAAAGCCAATCAAGCATCAATGTGAATCTGCACTTTAGAGCGGGCTGTCAATAAAACGCAAACCAACGCTTGAGTTCAAACACAGGGCACAGGACTAATCACGTGGTGTGAGTGCAGGATCGCTTCACACTCAGGTGCACACACAATGACCATGAACCAACACTCACATACATGCGGATGCAGCCCTGAAAGAAACTACCGAAGTGTAAATTCTGGTCTCTGCATCATCGGCTTGTGTGAGTGATTTAATTTATTTCTACTGTACTTAGAATTTCTTTTTTATTTAATTTTATTTCGATGGTATTCCTTTTCCTTTACTTGCTAAACTTTCTCCTCCAGGTTCGGACTCAGCTCTGCTACCAAAGAGCCTCCATCTTCAGAGTTCCAACCTGTTCCAGCTTAGCTCTGACGCCGCCTTGGACGCTCAGGGCGGCTTCTGTTGCCTATTCTTCACAGTGGTTCAGGCTCACAAGAGTCACCCTGTTCTTTACCGAATGCCCCAGGGAGTCGTTTGATTTTCTGGAATTCAGAGGGTTGTAAAACTCGATCACAAAAATCTGCTGACACTGCTCCATTCAGTCCTGGGGTCAGTACCCCATCCCCTTGACTTGGGCGGTATGTGGTGAACAGTTTGGCCGTTTGGGCTTTTGTGCACCTGACGCTGTGGGCTGCAGGCAGGGCCAGGAAACTCAGTGCAGTCTTTACCTGAGTTTCTGGAGGACCCCTTTTGGAAGTCCTAAGTCTCTGTGCAGAAAGTCTGACCACCTGGGCTTTGCCATGCTGTGTTGCTTCAGCGTCATGGAAAGATTCTGTGCTGGTGCTAAGCCCTGCCCTGAGAATGAGCCTGAGAATGACTCAGGCTCAAGGGTTTCCCCTGTCATTCAGACCTGCCTGTCTGTGACCGCCAGAGGCCAGCAAGCAAAGTCCAGCTCTGTGTGTGTGTGTGTGTGTGTGTGTGTGTGTGTGTGTGTGTGTTCTGTGCCCTACTAGTCCCTGGTGTCTGAGTCGGGAGCTTAATAAATAACTGCCAACTGCACCAAGCTTTAGTTACATAAATTTAATGTGTTGCTTTGAAATTTGATGTTGGGGGGCCTCTCAGCAGGGCTCAGGGGACCTGGGGCCTCTCTGGGGCAACTGAGCTGTGGCTCAAATAGAGGGTCTGGTGGTGATTGCAATTACGGACCCACCCTTTGCCCTCAAACCCACATCACCGCTCAACCCTGGGTGAGCCTGGAGGACCCGGAGCTGAACCTAGAGGTGTCCCAGGGTGTCGAGGGCTGTGCCTGGCTGTGCTCAGGGACCATGCGGTGCCAGGGGCCGAATGACATCAGGCAAGGGCAGGGGTGGGCCTTACCCCACCTGACGCTGCCTCTCTAGCTTGTGTTTTATTTTTAAACAAAAATTATCTTTTGTTTGTTTGTTTTGTTTTTGTTTATATTTTGTTTATATTTATATTAGATGCCATTGGGCTACATTGGCACGTGATAGGGTCCAATGGAAATGTTACTGGCGCCCGCTCAAGCAAATCGATGAATAACGGGATTCAAGTGATCAAGTGATATTTGGGACCCACACCCATGGGTGCTCAGTGCTGAGTCTAGGCTTTGTGTTAAGGGGATCACTCCTGGCAGAGCCAGGGGACTCTCCGTGGTGGAGGGGCTCAGCCCGCCCCATGCAGGGCAAGTGTGTACCCATGACCTATCCCGCAAGCTCCCCAACATGATTGTTTTATGGTCTGTGTATATTTTCAGATGAGCATCCATAGAGAGGGATAGAATCATTCTAATAAAGCTATTCTCATCCATACCCTTAACAACCTCTTTTAAAATGAACTTTATAGGAGCTGGAGCGATAGCACAGAGGGGAGGGTGTTTGCCTTGCATGTGGCTGACCTGGGTTCAATCTCCGGCATCCCATATGGTCCTCCAAACACCATCAGGATTAATTCCTGAGTGCAGAGCCAGGAGTGACCCCTGAGCATCCCTGGGTGTGACCCAAAAATAAAAAAAAGAACTTTATAGAGACTCTCAGATCATCTCAGATCACCTGTTTCTTTTCTGTGCCTATCATATTTTTATAAAATACAATATGTAAAATATGATATAGTCAGATCACCTCACCACTACTCAGTGGCATTTATGCAGTTATATATGCATTTTCATTTGTTTAGTCCCTGTTTCTTTTCTGTGTCTATCATACTCTGTAAACTATAATGGTTCCCTCAACCCCTCATTCAACAAATCCCATGCTTTATAGTAGTAAGAAGACCCCCAACATCAGAGCTGCCTAGTTTGTAGCCAGCGGGGTGGGGTGGGTGGGTGCTGGGTATGGAACTCATGACCCCCTCTCTGCATGGCAGGAGCTTTACTGCTGGGCTATCCTGGGGGCCTGTCTCTGACTCATATCAATCTCTACCCCTGAGGAGAGACAGACACACAGAATCCAGCCTTCGCTGAACTCTAAGCAAACAAGTACATCATCGTTGTTATGGTGCTAAGAGCTGGCAAGAGCGGACACCGCTCTGGGTCAGGGCACGCTGGTCTGAGAAGATGAGCCATGCAGAAAAGGGGGTGTGGGGTGGGGCTCCTGGGGCCCTCAGGGCAGTTTTCTCTCTGGAGGGTTTTCAGAAGGGAGAGATTTTATTGGTAAACCTTGGGACTGGGGTTTGAGAAAAGTTGGTTATTGTGGTGAAACGAGACAATGAATCATAGGGAGCTCATGGAGCCAAGTGAGTTGAGTAGTTTGGGGAGTCTTGGGCAGGGGAAATAGTCTCGCAGTGCTCAGTGACCACTCCTGACTCTGTGCTCAGTTGGGGTCTTGCTCGCCTGCTGAACCCAGGTCACAGCATGCAGAGCAATTGCCTTCACTCGGACTATTGCTCCTCTGCAGAGACAACAATCATTTGGTCTATTTGTTTTGGGGCCACACCCGGTGGTGTTCAGGGTTTACTCCTGGCTGTGTTTGCCATGTAGGCGTCCTCCCTGTGGGTGTCCGTGATGGAACCCCGGTCTGCAGTGAGTAAGGCAAGTGCCCAGCCCATACTGCGACCCCTGGGGAGATTCCACATTCCCGAATGTGTGTCAGCGTTGAAACCTGAGATTTCAACTTTGTCTCGACTTCCCAGCTCTACTTTTGAGTAACTCCTTCATGGAATAAATAAGGTAGTGAACAATTAACCTTTTCACGAAAGTGCTCTAAGCACTGAACATATGAGTGATGTGTGGATTGATATATGTGAGTCCGAGCCTGTGCGATGACCACCCATTCTAATTAGAGGTGCCCTCTGTGATGGAGCCCCCTGAAACAGGGTGAAGGGGAAGGGGCTCCATTCTTCAGAGACCTTAAAGCAGCCCCTGTCTTAGGCCTATGGAAAGGCGGCACCCAGGCACATTTTTTTTTTCCATTTCATTTACTTTACCGCTCAGGCTTTGGGGATTTCCCGAAATCTGGCCTGTGACTCAGCCTTGGGTCAGATGACTTAATGCCTTCATCTAACCCAGAGAAAAGAACATGATTATTTAACAGATCCATGATCCCCCGTTAGGATGCCAGGAGCCTCTAAGAGGGCTAATCTTGTGGTCTGGCGCGTCTCATCTTTTTCTTTTTTTCCTTGAAGAAAAAAAAACAGAATTTACAGTTGGCCTGCTAGCTGGTGTTTCTTTTTATCCAAGCAGGGTATTTCTGGGTCCATTTGTTTTGATAACCCATCAAAGACAGTACAAAAGCTTGGTTGCGCTGGCTCTGCTCAGAGCAAATTCAGGCCCGTTCCCACTCTCCTTTTCTCTTCTTTTACCTAGTAAGAATGTGAGTGTTTGGATAGCCCAATCTTATCCAGGTCCATGATCACACTGGAATTCTCACAGTAACACTGTTATCAAGGCACGCTGACTTTAACTGACACAGGTGATTTGAAGGAAAGCAAAGCTGCGTTAGTCAGCTAAGGTCACTTCATCAGCAAGGAAAGCGGCTGAATGCGGATACATCACGTCTCTGTAGGAAATATCTCAGACTTGCTATTCACAGTTGACACTGTTATAGTTTAAGCATTCCTTGTTGGCTCTTATCATCGTTTCCTATAGTGGTGCTCTGTGTGGTTCAGGGAGAATTCTAGACAACAGAAATTGGTTAAGAAAATAGCTCTTCCTCAATAGATCATGTCCGAAGGAGTCTCTGTGGATATCATTGCTCTGGGGTTCAGCAAGGGGGATTGCAAATTCCAGAATATTCTGGGGGACACTATAGTGCAACCGGGGAGCGCAGGCTGGTATCCTATGGGTTACATATTGCACTTCCTGTACTCAATACTCTTCCGGGACCGGGCAGATAGCACAGGGGGTAAAGGCTCTTGTCTTGCCATGGTGCCAATGCCGGTAGGATCTTGGCATCACATTCGGTCCCTCAAGCACTACTGAAAATTATTGCTGAGGAGAATCTATATAGCTTGTAAGATAAAGGTTAACTACCCTTCAGGGTTAAAAACCATATATTATATGGTGTATGGCAATTTGAAGAGGGGCAGCTATTCGGGAGACAATACTCAGGGATTACTCCTGGCTCAGTGCTCAAGTATCACGCCTGGAAGGGCCGGAGAACCGTGTGTGGTGCCAGAGAGCAAACCCAGATTGTCCTCGTGCAACACAAGTGTCATGACCGCCTTACTATCTCTCTGGCCCCTACAGGAACTTTAAAGTGTCCTTCATTGTTTTTTCTTTTTGAAAACTTTATTTTTTTTTATTTTCCCAAATTTTATTACATCATTTTAGACATACAATTGCAAGATGCTCATGTAGAGTTTTGGTTCTACAGTGTTCCAACACCCATCCCTCCACCCAAACCCATCTCCCATCACCAATGTCCCCACCTCCCTTCCCCCTCCCATACCTCAACTACTTGGCGGGTTCTGTATATCTTTTCTCTCCTCTCTATCTCTCCCCTCCCGCCCAACTTTCCTGCACATCATAGAATGCAGTGCATTAAAGGACATTACTGTTTCCACTATTTTGATGGACCGCTGCCACTTGCGGCCCTGCAACCTGGGCCTCGAACTGGTTTTGCTCTGTTAATCTGGTAGTGAGGTAGTATCCCAGCGTCCGGACAGCGAAGGTGGTGGCTAATGTGGTGGGCGAAGTCTCATCCTTCCGGGACCCCCCAGAGGTGATGGGCCCACTCCCCAAAACCCATCTGTCCTCCTGGGAGCCCCATGGTCAGCTTAGCCTAGGGAAAGCAGAGTTCCAGCTTCCCCAGCCGTGTCTGACGCCGTGTCCTTCGTTTTTAAATTATAAATTTAATAGTTAACATAGTAAATTCAAGTGAAGAAGCATCTAAAATAACGACCAAACTCTCCCCACTTCCTTCCTCAATGGTATACACAGTTGACGCCTTGCTCCGTGTTTTCTACATGATATACTGCCTTTGAATTCTTTATTATCAAATTGTTCTCATGACAACCAAGATACAGAACACAGTATAATAGACCCTTTGGGACTGCTGGTCTCTGTTCAATAAGCATCAAGTGGGTAAACACATTCTAAACTTTTGTAACTGTGGATTCACTTCCGTACTGCCATACTGCAATGCAGTTTCCTGCCTGCAGAGCCTGGACAACATCCCCATCCCCCACATGTAGGCTGTTCCCTGTCATTTGTGATGCTGGGCCACGCCAAGGCAAGAATTGGGTTCGATTGACCATACACTGTATTTCCATTTCCTATTAGGGTATTCGATCCTTTAATACATGCCATGAATCAACAGCTACCTTCCTTCAAAGCAGGAAACCTATGAATGTTCTGAACACCAAAATTACTGAAACATACACATTTTTATTAAGAAATAAATTCCTGTGGCTGGCAACTACAGATGATATGAGAAATAAATGCATGTATGAGCTATGTATGTCATAAATATCTAAAAAGTTATGGCTAATTTAGTGGTTTTTTTAGGAGTTAGGGAGGTCTGTGGGATTGGTCTGGCTCATTGACATCATCTCTGGAGCATATGCTTAAAAATCACCTGGCACATCTGGAGATTTGGACTAGGATTTTATTTTGCTTTCTGGGTCACACCTGGCTATGCTCAGGAGTTACTCCTGGCTCTGCATTCAGGAATTACTCCTGGAGGTATTCGGGGAACCCTATGGGATGCCGGGGATGAAACCTCGTCAGACAAACGCTGTGCCCTCTGTACTATCGCTCTGGCCCCAAACTAGGATTTTGATTTCTATTGCTTTACAATCTCCATGTAGTGAAGACTGCATTCCGATAAGCATTACGTTTTATCATTTTTCGTTTGTTGATGGATTTGGGAAGCTACACCCAGCAGTTTTCAGGGGCTTGCTCCTGCCTCTGTGCCCAGGGGCCACTCCTGGTGGGGCCCAGGGGATGCTGTGTGGTGCTGGGGGATGGAACCAAGGTCAGCTGCGCACAAGGCAAACACCATGAAAACCTCTGTGCCAGCCCTTGCCCCTGCATTAAATGTTTTAAGGGGGCCAGAGCGATAGAACAGCTCTTGCCTCGTGTGCAGCCCACCGGGTTCGACCCCCTGCATCCCATATGATCCCTTGAGTACTGCCAGGAGTAATTCCTGAGTGCAGAGCAAGGAGTAAGCCCTGAGCATCACTGGGTGTGACCCAAAAAAGAAAAAAAAATGTTTGAAAGAATTGCAAAGTTTGGGTGTGGTAGCAGCAAGCTAGTGAGGGTTAATGGAACTTTGTTTAGCTGTTACAACTGATGGATGGGCAGCCCGACTTTCAGCACTGTGAACGTCTCTGGATTTGTTTCCCTGTTAGAAATAGAGCAGATAATCCTTTTTTTATTATTATTATTATTTTTTTTTTTGCTTTTTTGGGTCACACCCAGCAATGCTCAGGGGCTACTCCTGGCTCTGCACTCAGGAATGACTCCTGGCGGTGCTCGGGGGACCATATGGGATGCCGGGATCGAACCCAGGCCGGCATGAGCCAACCGCGTGCAAGGCAAACGCCCTACCCGCTGGGCTATGGCTCCGCCCCAGATAATCCTTAATACCCTTCTCACGCTAATGTTCTTTGTTTCTGTTCTATTAAATGCCTATTTTTTAAAGGTTTTATTTTTTTTAATTTTTTAAAATTTTTTATTATACCACCGTGAAACATACAATTACAAAGGTGTTCATAATTGGTTCTTGGTAATACAGTATACCAGCACCCATCCCTCCACCAGTGCACCATTTCCACCACCAATGTACCCCACCCCTCCCACCCACCCCCATGCTGCCCCTAATAGCAGGTACCCCCAGTTTCCTCTCTTTCTCTCTCTCTCTCTCTCTCTTTCTGTAAATGCCTATTTTTGTAGACAGGGATTCTTGGCTGAAAAAGTGAGCACTGTTTGCTATAGAAATCCGGAAGCTGGTGCTGCCCCCTGGAGCCACGACCCCGTATACGCTTTGCAAAAGCAGAGACTTCTCTGTTCCTGTTCGTGGTAATCGCTTTCCTCTGTCGCCCCTCTATGTGTGTAACCGAAAAGTCTAGAGCTGTGAACAGGGATTTCTAACTCCGTTTCTATCCATTGCAACAAAAGTTTAACAGTCAAGTAAGTTAGGTTTAGTGTCTGTTCTGTTTGTTCTTTGTCTTGCTCTCTGTTTCAAAGAGACAAGATTGTTCCTGCAATAGTCCTCAAATAAATCCATCTGAGCCTGAATTGTAGAAGAGATGGAGTTATTTTGTCTTATTTTTATCTGGTGTTAGTAATATGATTCCATGGAATGGACCAACGCTGCATTGAAACCGGAGTCACAGTAGTCCTCCAAAACTACAAACTACATAGTTTGCTTAAAATTTCATCTCAAGGCCAGAGTGATAGTACAGCAGGGAGGGCGTTTGCCTTGCACCACGATGGCCCCGGGTTCTGTCTCCGGCATCCCATATGGTCCCGAGCACCGCCAGATGTAATTCCTGAGTGCAGAAGCAGGAGTAACCCCTGAGCATCGTGGGTTAGATGGCCCCAAAGCAAAAAAAAAAAAAGTTCATCTCGGGCCAGAGAGATAGGCTAGCTCAAAGAGCCAAATGTAGGCATTGCATGTAGGAGGCCAGGGCTCAGTCCAGACACCACAAAGCCCCCCAGGCATGAGCACCAGCAGCCGTTCAAGGAGATGAAACTCAAAGGCTTCATTCTGCCTCCCAGAACGAAATCCAGTCTTCAACAGCACACGTTTTTGTTCACTTCTGGATTTCCTTCTGCAGCCAGAAAAAACTAAGTGCCTGATTTTGTTTGTTTGTTTTTGCTTTTTTGGGTCACACCAGGAAAATAAATAGCTAAAAAGGACAAAGAGCCTCCATCTCCGGGCACATCTCTTGGACTCCACCATTCTCCCTGCATTAACATACGCCTCAGAGACCCGGGCCCTACGAAAGCAGGATAAGAACGCTATTCGGGTCTCCCAGAGAGGAATCGAAAGAAGCTATGCTTGGAATATCACGCCTCACTCAAGTGAGAGAAGGAATCCGGAGCTCTGACCTCCGTCGCTATTCCAGAATCAGGGACGCTGTCTCGTTTGCCAAGGCATCGAAAATTAGATGGGCTGGACATGTAATGCGATTTGGAGACAACCGCTGGACTAGAGCCATCACCGACTGGATCCCACGGATGTCAAAAGATCACGTGGCCGCCCACCTACAAGATGGTCAGACTTCCTTGTAAAGACCCTGAAGGAATGGTTTGAGGCTCTTCATATTCCTGAATCAACCAGATGCCATTGGACTACATTGGCACGTGATAGGGTCCAATGGAAATGTTACTGGCACCTGCTCGAGCAAATCGATGAATAACGGGATTCAAGTGATCAAGTGGGTCACACCAGGTAATGTTCAGGGTTTACTCCTGGCTCTGCACTTAGGAATTAATTACTCCTGGTGGTGTTCAGGGGACAATATGGGATGCCGGGGATCAAATCCAGGTCAACCTTATACAAGGCAAATGCCTTACCTGCTATATGCTATTGCTCTGGCCCATGACTGTACACTTTAAAACATCTAAGAATGCAAGGGTCCGAAGAAACCAAGTCATTAATAAGAAATGACTCAAAAATCCCTTTGCATGAAGTATTCATGGTTGTTTTAACCCACTGACAGAAACTACCATGGACTGGGAGGCTCTAAGCGAGGCTGAGGTCTCACACTGCTGCAGTTCACCGTCAAGGCAAAGTGAGTCTGGTGAGTGCTACTGGCTCGTTCCCAGGGCTCGAGCTCCAGCCCTTGCCAGCTCACATTCTGTTTTCTCCCTGGCACGGGGAGGAGGGAGGACACAGTCAGAGGGCAGCAATCCCTCTTCCAGGGGCTGCGCCTCAAGATCCAGATCCCTCCCTAAGGGCTCAAGTCCACAAACCATCACAGCGGACAGTAAACACCAACCTAGATATCGAGGGGGACAGTGATGCTTGGGGGAGCCACGTGACATCCGGGATCTAATGGGGATCCTTTACGTGCCGGAGTTGCCCTCCAACTCATGGGCTAGCTCCCTGGCCCTGGGCTAGGCGGGACAGAAACAAAGGTTTATTTCTCAATATTCTGACAGCTGAGTGGTCCCAGATCAAGGCTCTGGCTATGCTATGGGGGTACTCGGCCTACGCAGGGCCTCAGCACCTGTCTCGCCACCCAAGGTTCCCTCTCCAACGCCCTCTTAGTGGACTCATTCATAAATTTGGGGACAGAGATACAAACATTGAGTCGGTAGCAAAGACCCAACCAGGAGACATAACACGAAAGTGGGAGACACAGAATAAAGCCATCTCACGTTTATTAGAAAGCTGAAAATCATATGAGAAATGTAGCAACACATATATTTCAGAGGATGCATTTTTAAAACCATCTGATCAACGTTACACAATGCAGCACCATGAAGAAATGTAATACAAAGTAGTATAAATCTCATTAGGCACATGGGCTGCCTTTACAGAAAGAGAAACATCTGTAAAGGACATGTTAATATCGCATAAAACATAAAAAATATTAAAATGTCATTTCCTCAAAATAAATTTTCAATATTATGCAACAGAACTTGAAGTGCAGTGATAATTACAATATTGAAAAAGCTATATTGATAAACTTCTGAATACTATTTGTCAAATTTTTAATATGAAACTTGAAACTGCAGTATATAATATTATATATGCCTATTTAAGACCACAAAGTACATTTTAAAATACAAGGACATCATTATAGAACTTAGTAGCTTCTAATACTCTTTTTTTCTAAGAAAAAAAATGCAATCGGTAGCACATAAGAATCAGTATTGTAAAAAATGGAAGTAAAGCAACTTCACCTTTCCATAAAAGGACAGCTATAAATTTTTTTCTTTTTTTTCTTTTTGGGTCACATCAGGCTACGCTCAGGGGTTACTCCTGGCTATTTGCTCAGGAATTACTCCTGCAGTGCTTGGAGACCATTTGGGATGCTGGGGATTGAACCGGAGTGGGCCATGTGCAAGGCAAATGCCCAACCTACTGTGCTATCACTCTGGCCCCGAAGTTATAAATTTTTAAACAGGCACTTTTCTTTCGGTTGTGTAAGAACTGTGGGCTAAGACACTTGTCTGAAGAAGTGCACACAAAAACATTCAGGTTTTCCTTCATTAACAAAGACAGGGAGATGAACACATTTTATTCTCTACTCTGGCTATGTTAAAAAACAAAAAACAACGGAATCCACATCCAGGTTACGGAGACTAAAGTGCAATAGAGGCGTAGTGATTCAGCACTGCATGCTCACTAACACACTGGGGTGACTCAGCACTGCGCACTAACACAGGATGACTCAGCACTGCAGGCTAACACACGGGATGATTTAGCACTGTGTGCTCACTAACACAAAGGGGTAACTCAGCACTGTGTGCTCACTAACACACGGGGGTGACTCAGCATTGCACATTCACTAACAGATGAAGGTGATTCAACACCGCGCATTCACTAACACAGGAGGGTGACTCAGCACTGTGTGTTTACTAACGCACGAGACTTGGAACTCAACAGTACCAAAACATGATCCTATACGTTCTTTATTGATGAGCTACAGTTCACAGAATGGTGACGGATGCCGTGTCTCTTATGGCCTCTGCACTGACAGGCATTTCTAAGCTGCTGTTGAGACAGAAAGCAGCAGAACAGTATTACACAGCATTGGAATCAATCCTCTTCTCTTCGACTAAGGGTTGCTCAGAGGCTACATTTCAAAACTGAAAAACTAAACTAACTCTTAGACGATTAGAACAGCACAGTGAGTACTGGGAAATCTTATTTATTAAAAGTCCTAACAAACTCCTTTATGGTAAATCAAATGAGACACACTAGCTCATAGGTAATCTTAGGGAATCAGGTGTCTATTCAAGGCAGCTGTGAGTCACTCCGATTAAATATCTTCACAAAAGACTCTTTGTTTATTTTCTTTTTATTTGTTTTTGGGTCACACCCAGCGGTGCTCAGGGCTTACTCCTGCTACTGTGCTCAAGGAGCACACTCCTTGTAGTGCTCAGAAGACCATATGGGATGTGGGAGGTTGAACCCAGGTTGGCTGCATGCGTGGCAAGCACTTTGCTTGCTGTCCTATCGCTCTGGGCTGTACAAGTTCCATACAGGGATGGAAGCAGCTGTTCGTAGGTTATCTCTAAACTGCTTGGACGTCTACACTGACCACCACTTTATCTAATAATCCACCCGCCTCATCCTTGGCAGGCGGCTTCTGATAGTCAATGCTATGAACCTGGAAAAACAGGCTCTTACAATTCAAATGCGCACATTTTCTAATAAACCCAAACCATTCATAGAAACATTTATAAACTTTTGCAAAATGCAGTTTCAGTATGTACTCAATTATACTTTTCCTTTTTAAAATGAAAGGTATTTTGGCCCTGACGTGCTTTGGTTTGGAAAAGGTGAAAGGCATTAATCTTCTGCAGCTGGGATCAAATTTATCTTTGGTAAAAGAGTATGTAGACACTGAGGGAGGCAGAAGACGTTAGGGATAAGAGCTTATCAAGACTCTACTTCAACAAACATCGCTATAAAATTTGTTCCCCATTTCACTATTGGCATGAAAGCTTTGGAACTCATTTCCCCCTTATCTCATGCTCCAGCGTTTTCAGCTCACGGGGTCTATGTTTACTTGGTGGTCATTGACACGGAGCTGCTCAGGAGGCCAATGTCTACCAAGGAGACTCAGTGGGACCCAGTCTTAGACAGAACTCTAGAACTTAAAGTCTCCGCCTCTCCTGTCAAAACCAATACCCAGTGAAAAGAATCTTCAAATGCAGAGAAGCAAATAGAAATCCCCAAGGTCGTCTGTAAACCCAAGGCAAGGTGTCTGTTTCTTCTTTTTGATGATCGATAATTGTCTCTTGGCTGCTTCCATCTAATTATTCTGTTGTGTTTGTCTCTGATGGTGAGACTGCGCAGATGTTTCAAAATACATGAAGTCCTGAAATTGGAAAAAAAAATTATGTGTACACAGGAATGCAAACAGATTTACAGACACCTGTTTAGACTGATAGATAAATGAAAGCAATGCATGGGGTATTGCCCTTTACAACCAATCATGGGATCTAGCCATTCAACCAAACACTCTTTTATAAAGGTTCACCTGAAACGAAAGGCGGAATGAAAACTCAGCACTGTTTCATTTTGGAGACCAAGTCATTAAACTTTGCTGAATGAGGAAACATTTGCCAGACAGTGCAGGGGTCACTGTGCGTTCTCTGCTCAAGGCTGAGCAGTGTCATCCCACACCACTGAGTCCCTTGAACACGGGGAGTGATTCCTGAGCACCACGCTGGGAGTCTCCTCTGTCTGTACTGCCGGGTGTAGACTAAACCCACCACTCACCCCCCCACCTCCCAAATAATTACAAATTCCTGTTTTGTGATTTGCTTGTTTGTTTGTGGGTCACACCTGGCAGTGCTCAGATGTTACTCCAAGTTCTACACTCAAGAATGATTCCTGGTGGTGTTTGGGGGGACCCTATGGGATGCCAGGGGTCGAACCTGGGTTGGCTGTGTGCAAGGCTGATGCCCTATCGGTTGTACTAATATTTTTATTAGTTTTACTAATATTTAAACCCAAGTTTTACTAATATTTAAAATGACTAAACCTTTGGACTAGAGTAACAGCACATGGAGAGGGCGCTAGCCTTACACGCAGCCATCCCAAACCAATCGCTGGCACCACTTCTGGTTTCCTGAGCACAGCCAGGAGTCATCTCTGAGCACATGGCCAGAAGTAACCCTGAGCACCCTGTGGGTAGCCCAGAGAACCCAAAAATACAAAAAAAGAAACACCTGATAATATTAAATATACTCAGTGCAATGTAACTTTTATGTACATCTGAATCCTTTGGTGACATCTATGAATATTATATGAACCTAATCAATCTAAGAATGGTACTGAAAATAATACACTGAAAGAGGGGTGGTGGGGTGGAGAAAAGAAAAGAGCGTTCTGATGGAGAGGCAGGAAAGTGGAGGGAAGGAAATCAGTTCTGAAGTTCTTCACTTTGATAAGAAATCACAATGAGAATTATTAACAACACACTCACAATGAGAATTATTAACAACACACTGATGTCAAAGGCACCCACTAGATGCAGAACATCTCCGAAGACCTTGCTGGGACCTTTATTTCTTTGGTAGCTAATATCCGTATCCCCCCAAACCATCAGAACTCTTACTTCCATTTTACAGATGCAGAGACTGAGGCCGGAACACCGGCAGGCAGGTAAGAGTGGAGGCAAATATTGATGTGATTTCAGGTGGCTTTTCTGCTACTCTCCACGGCTTCTAAGTAAACCGAACATACCTCAGGAGCACCTGGAAGTCAGCGGGGTCACTTACAATGAGGAAGCAGGCTCCAAAAACCAACGCTTTCTCCTTCACATTCATGTTTAAGGGGAAGTGAATTTCAAAGTGGTCAGCATCGAGGGAGTCAGTCGCCACTCCAGTCCACTTCCTAGTAATGCTGCCGATGGGCATACCGTCCAAGGACAACACCTAGAAAAACAAAGGGACACTCTGAGAGGAAAGAAACTTGATAAAGCAAACTTTATTTTATTATTTTTTTTTTTTGTTTTTTTGGGTCAAACCGGTAATGCTCAGGTATAAGTCACGGGGCCAATCAGGCTATTTACTCAGGTTTCATGTTTTCTCTTCCTCAAACACTGAAATCATGAAGTCGGGCGTTTACATTAGGGAAAACAGTAAGCAATCCACTGACATAACCCGGAGGCTATTCGTTGCCAGGACTTGCTTCTCTAGTCACAATTTTATTCACGCCCCTACCTCCCCGCCCCAACACACCTAAAATCAGATTATTTAGCGTCTTACTATAAGGGGGAAAAGGTAGAAGCATCAACCCGACAGCTGTTTACCTCAAACCCAGAGTCAGAGCAGCAGCCGTAGGTGCCGCACGGGCCACGGATTGTCATCATATCCTCTTGCTTCTCATTCTGGACGGAGTAAAGGGCGTAGCAAGGCCGCCAGCGCTCTCGAACGAAGCCAAGGGTGACGCGGGGGACACTGCACCTCCATCTGCAGACGGCAGGGTGACAAAGGAGAACATGAGCAGGCTACACGTCTCACACACACACACACACACACACACACACACGCAGCTACTCCAATAGTAGGAAGTGGTTAACTCAGCAGACAGGGGCCAGGACAGACAGCGTGCAGGGAGCGCTGGACCACCAGCTGAGCACACAGGAGGTGTGGTTTGATCCCCACTTATACATGGGCGTGAGCCCCAACCACCAAGCAGGGACCAGTCCCTGAGTAACACCAGGTGTGGCCCCCAATTCCCTGAAATTAAACATTTGAAAAAAAAAATTTGTTTGTCTACTGACCTACCTACCTATCTTGGTCTTCACTCCCCCGCACCCCCCCCCCCCCCCCCCCAGCTATTTCTTAGAAGCGGCTGTTTCTTCAATGCACCAGCCCCGGATGCTGAGGTCAGGGTCTGCTTGGGGCCCCAGTTCCTGCTGGTTTAAAATGGTTCTGCAGGCGCAGGTGGCTCCTCTGGGTCAGTCCTACAGATCCGGGGAGCAACCTGCAGATACAATCTCAGGCTGCTTTCGTGGGTCCTGGGCTCCTCCGCTTCTACTGTGGGGGATTACGTGGGGGATTATGTCACGCCTTGTAGCATCAGCCAGACAAAGAGTAAGTTCACATAGATTTCAGCCTCAGACGAGACCGTTCTAACAGAAAAACAGGAAGCAAGGTTTGGGCCTCCTGAAACTGCAAACTGTGCAAACACAAGAAGCGTGTGGCTCGGAGAACTGAGTATTAGGAGTAGGTAAAGGGATGTACAGGATAACCCTTCAGTGTCTATACTGCCACAATGCGCGAGGGGGAGGGGGAGAGAGACAGAGAGACAGAGACAGAGAGAGCGAGAAGTGTCTCTCTAGAGGAAGGTCGGGAAGAAACGGGGCACATTGGTGCTGGGAAATGTCTCTGTGGAGGAGGGAGGGTGCTGGAGCACTGTATGACGAGAGCCAGGCACCAGTCATGAACAGCTTCGAATGGTCTATTACCCAGTAAATCAACTAAAAAAGAAAAGATAAAAGAATGTAAGAAGAGCTTCAGCATAACGCTGATTACCTCCTTTTAGCTCTCGGCAGCTCCATATTCCTTCAGGAGGAAGTATGGCAGCCAATTACATGACCTGGAAAAGGCTCAATGTGAGAGTCCTACTGATTTTTCATCAACTTCTTAGGACACTTCCTAAGAACTGAGTTGGCCTCTGGGGCCTGGACGATACAACCTCGCTGTCCAGTGAAATCAGTGTCCATCTCTGGACACATACACGGAAACATCTGGAAACGAGCGAGGTCTCACCTCTCAGATCAGTGTAGGCCTAACAGATAAAGAATCAGAACAGGGCAGCTGGGCTGGAGAGGCAGTGAGAGGCTGTGGGGAGGGAACTACCTGCCTGGACCAACTAGATCCTGGCACTGTCTATGAAGCCCTGAGCACAGAGCCGGGAGTAATCTTTGAGCACTGCAGGGTACGGGCCCCACCCCATACAAACAAACCAAAAGTCAAATCAGGGGGTCTGGGGAAGTTTCTCAGTGGCAGAGCACCAGCCTGGTATAGGTGAAGTCCTCGGTTCTACCCCCAATGACCAACTCCCACAGAAACAGAAATGAATGTAAATAAGTTATCAAAAAAAACCTAAAGTGTGTTCTATCAGCCTTACACAGAAAAGGATGACTGATAACGTAGTAACGCAGACAAATGCTGACATCAAGCTGGTGGGCAAAAGAGGTCAACCCTGGAAGAGTCCATGCTAGACACCTGGTTTACTGTGACTTTCCTGCAGCTTCAGAACTTAGGAAAATGGGCTAGTGGGTGTCCGAGGGTCGGGCTGAAGAGAGGGGATTGAATCGGGTGTGGTGACAAGGGACCCTTCTATGGTGCCCCTGCTGGGCTGTTTGGGGAAGCCAAGCCCAGCCCCTTTCTTTCGCTGACCTCCTGCCGGATGGACGGGCAGAAGCAGTAGCAGCAGCAGGTGCACTTGAAAGGTCTCTGCATGGTCATCACCTCCCGGCCCAGGGCGTCGGTGACCCGAGCACGAAGGGCCGCAGGGTGCGGTACTTGTTGCGGCTGTAGTCGTCCGTGTCCTCCGTCACCACGTAGACCATCTGGTTGTGGTCGTTCGGACGTCGTATTTATTATTAACTTCAAAGTTGACTAATCCTGAAAAGAAAAAGAGGAGAAATTCCTATGAAAGGAGAAAATGTTACAACAGGGCTCAAGATGTCTCTTAGCGTTTCTTGCTTTGTTTGGGGGCCTCCCAGGACAATGACCAGAGCTGATGCTGGGGGCATCGATCCTGCCCGGAGGCTTCAGAGGGCCAAGTGGGGTGTCTGGGACTGAACCGGTTTGCACACACGCAAGGCCAGTGCCTCCCTTTCTCTAACATCTTTCCAGCCTCTTTTAGTGTTTCTTAAGGAATCAAAGCAAAAATGGCTTAAAAAAATTGTTCAGGTATGGGCTTGGGTGGGGGCTGAGTGACGAGGCACAAGCCCTTCCTATGCCCTGGCTGGATCGCCAGTGCCCAAACAAAGCATAATCAAGAACAACACGCTAACTTGTCAGGTGAAGTACAGACAGTTGATCAGAACAAGAAAATGACCTGTGTGCATTACAAAGATCCATTTTCCCTTCAAAATGGGAAACACTCCTTTTGAAAAGAGTAACATACAACCTAGAAGCCCAGCGACAGACCAGTGGTTCATGAAGGGGTGGCAAGTTCACACAATGGGACACTACAGAGCCGTAAGGAATCATGAGATCAGGCACTTCACGGCTACAGGGACGTAGAAGAAGGCGACATGCTAAATGAAGCCCGAAGAAGAAGGATGAACACAGGATAATATCGCTCATATGTGGCATTTACAGTAACCGGATGAGGGAATGCAATGTTTTAAAGGGGGATTCCTTGATCAACCTTGGCCCAGAGAGTAGGGAGGAGGAGGAAGAGAAGGGGGGAGGAAGAGAAGAGAAAGATGAGAAGCAAAGGGGACCAGGTCAGGGGAGTCAGGTGCAAAGGTGCTGGAAGGAATGACAGATCCAAATATCCAACCAGAGTCAACAACACTGAAATCAAGAGACCCAGAGTTTAGTAACCCAACTTAGAAAGATGCCTGTCAAGAGGGCAGGCTTTGGAGGCCGGGGGCTTGGGGGAGCCGAGAATGCTGGTGAGGGGGTGGCCACGGGAGGCGAGATCAGTGTTGTGCTCTTGAATGCCTAAAACTCATCCATGAATAACTTTGTACATCACAGTGTTTTAGTGAAAAAAAATGTGGTAAAGGAAATAAAACAAAAGCAAAAATTATTTAGGAAATTTACTTCCAACATTGAGGAGACCTGGGCAGAGAATGGAAGGGAGGAGGGGAGGAGATAGCAGGTGGGCGGAGCTATTTCCAAGGCTTAAGCCCACCTAAGAAGCGCCATCAACATTTCAGGAGGAATATACTTGAGTTTGATATTAACAATAACAAAAGCGTGCGGTGTAAAATGACTTTGAAACATGGCCCCTACAAAAACTGTAGAAATAATGTGCCAGTCATGGCTTATATGTCCAATAATAGATCTGAGTGGAGATTTAGTGATGAAATCATTTTGATGAACGTTTTCTTTGGTTTCTAACATCCTCAGCTCATCAGGCTGAGATGATCGGACGTGATTACCAACTGTCAGTAAGATAACAAAGGAAGAGAAGGCAAAGACGCAGGGGAGGGTCAGACTTGAATTCAAGGAAAGCGGACCAGGAGGCGTTTCTTAAGGATGAACTCCCAGTATTCTGGCAGGCTTTACTCAAGGCCCAGCGCCGGGCGTGCCCTATCTCACTGCGGCCTCACTTCTGCTGGCCAACTCGGTGCTTGGCTCCTCCTTCTCCTGACTAAAAACCAAATAAAGAAGAGTTGGAATGGGCCAGGTTGGGGTTGGCAGGATACACGTAAGTCCTAATGACTACCAGATAATGGGCAAACAGATAAAAATTGATACCAATGAATTTCCCTGTTCTCTTGGAAACAGGGTAGGAGATAACTTTTATTTTTTTCTTGGAACCACTCAAATGAAGATCAATGTATGCAAGGAGTTGGATGATTATCAAATACCGCCCAACACAATCCAGTCATACATACTTTCCATAATCTGGAAATGCTGAAGAACGTGTATGCTATCCAACTGTCGGAACAGAAAAATACAATTAGTGAGAAACAACAGAAGCAACTCTGAACAAGAAACTGATGAACATGTATTTAGCATGTTTATCGACTGACTCCCCAAAACACCCTTTTGAAACAGAACAAAGCGAAATAAAATGAGTTTTTCCCAAATGAAATGCATGTGCCTGCCTTGAGGATACTTGCAGAGCTGTGTGGCCAGGGCCAGCCTGATCTTCAGCCCCACAGGGCGATGACCTGTCTAGACCATACGATTATCTTCCCAATGCCTGAGAGCTTGGAGGCCCCTGCTCAGACCCTCCCCACTGTCTCTCAGGCGACACCTCACCAGGATGGTTGTTTGGGGACCTTGAACCATGTGTCCTGGACCAGACACCCAAAAAGATGTTGTTCAGTTGCAACTGTTCACTGAACAACAATCTTTCCTACTTCTGATTACAGCTGTTAACAAAATATAAGTCAATGCTTGAGTGATATCCAAGGCTGAGGGACATGAGCCTCTGTTGAGCAGGACAGAGGTGTCTAACTCAAACATGTAGTTAATGGTAGAGATTCACGTTTATTTGCAAGTCTATACAAATGTCATCAAAATAAAGCTGTTTCAACTCTTTAAAAAAAAAGCCTTTGTTTCCCTTCCACATCTGAGGGAAGGGTCCCCCTCTCAGCTCAGAGCTTGGCATCACTCACAGATGCTTCTAAGGAAACCAGAGACTGATTTCTAGTCACCTGGTCTGTGACGCCAAGATGGCCCCCAGGCATGCACGTCGTCCTAAGAGGCAGCCGCTGGGGCCAGGAAGCAGTGGGGGAAAGGGTGCAGGGTGAGAGAGGAAAGCTTCAGGTCTGGGGGGACCGGAGAGGGGGCCTGGGAGAAAGCAGACTCCCACCTTGATGCTTAGAAATAGCTTCACAGACAGTTTGGGGGTTCCGCTTTCTCTTGTGATTTTCAGTGTTACAGCAGCAGAGCAGACCTCCTCAGAGAACAGAGTCATCCCGACAGATCACGCAGAAGCATCCCTAGTCTGAGTCTGTAGCTATGTGGTTCCTAATTACGTTCAGGTTGTCCTTCATACAATAGATGACTAATTCCTTCGCAAAACCGCCTGAAAGTCTCTTATTTTACCAAACACTTGTGAAGCACGCTAATGAGTTTAACATATAAAAATGTGGTCTTAAATAAAATTTAAAAATAAATCTAAATCTGAGTGGTCTGCAGTGTGGCTGACTCCAGGTGGATCACAGAGAGCAAAAGAACCTTTCACTGAAAGCTTTTCCTTGTATAAAATGCATGTTCTAAGAACTCTTCTAAAAACTCCTACAGTAGCCAGCATTAAAAACAGTTTAACCCCTAAGAAGTGACCAAGGATGTAAAAAATCTTCAACTAATAAATAAAAATCCTCATTGTGTGGTTCAACAGCTTTTCCCGGAGAGCTACACAGCCTAATGCAATAATGCCGTTCAGGAAGGGAACATCCGCACCACTGGACACTGCGGCCACTGAAGGGCACTTCTCTAAGGGACAGTCACGTCACCAGCCACGTGACAGTCTGCAGCGACGCTAATCCTATCATTGATGCTAATCGGTCCCAGAGTCCTAATAATAATAATTCGTGCCATGAGCATATGAAGTAGCATCTTTATAAAGATTAGGCTCACGACTACAAGAGTAGAGACTACAAGAGTATCCCACCCGCACGGCAGAGCCTGGCAAGCTACCCGTGTAGTATGTGATATGCCAAATACCAGTAACAATTATAGACCTCATTCCCACGACCTGATGGAACGGTTTGAGGCTCTTTATGTTCCTGGAGCGAGCAGATGCCCTTGGGCTACACTAGCATGAGACAGGATGTATGGAGATGTTACTGGTGCCCACTCAAGCAAATCGACAATCAACGGGAAGACAAGTGACACGTAATACAAGGTTCAAGAAAATGAGGGCTGCCACGGAAAAACATCCTCACAGCTGCCATCAGCGGGAGCAGCTGAGGAAGGCACCAGTAAGCAGCAACCCTGGGCAAAGGCTCTCCGGGATTCACCTGGGAACTTCTCTCCCCTCTTCTGCGACGACTGAGGAAGCTGAGTCTGTTTCTCAGCCAAGAAAAGAGCCGTCCTGCTGGCATTGTGGAGTCCTACAGTTATTTTAAGAGCTGCTCTCAAGCCCTGTGAAGACATGTGCCTGTCTGAACAGTGCTGACTATTCACAGCCCTCAGGCAAATGCTGCTCTGTGCAGAAGCGCCCAAACGGCTCGCCTTTCTGACGCACTAACAGCACACCGAGGGTTCCACCTCGGGAGAGACTCCGAACTCTCTCTCTCCTCTGCTCTACCAACCTTTCTTGTTGCCTTGTTGTTGTTTTGAAGCCACACCTGGAAGTGCTCAGGACTTACTCTTGGTTCTGCACTCAAGAGTCATTCCGGCCATGCTCAGAGGTCCTTACGGGATGCTGGAGATCAAACCCAGCCTAGCTGCCTGCAAGGCAAATGCCCTACCCACTGTGCTATCTCTACGGCCCCCACACACCCAGTGCTTTGATGGCTTTGATCCGGATCACCAAACACACAGACTTTGTAAGAAAACAGTGCGGACTGGGGGAGGAGTACCTGGGCTAACAATTCCAAACCAGGAGGGCAGTTTGGCATCGGAGCCGGCCCTGGCATCCACGTTACTGGAACGGCATTTCTTGGCATCGGATACTTGCCAGGCTGGTACTGGATAGGTGCGGAACTGCCCACCTGGTGCAAGGGGTAGGTGGTGGGCTGCGGGCGTTGTAGTACACTGCAGGCAAGCCGGCGGGATAGCCCGTGGCAGGGGGCATGGCAGGTCCCTGGGGCCCTGGGTTCAAAAACAAATTAAAAGCATTAGGCATGATTCACGTTGACTATCTAGAGTCAGCGTGGCTGTGTATGCCCAGATGGTAGGGATCACAGAGCCCCCTGCTTGACAGAACATGACAAGCCACTCCCTGGGTGGAGGTCAGAGAGCAGAACGTGCTCGGAGGGCTGGCGTGTCAACGAATCTACTGCCCTCACACCTTAAGAGACCATCATTTCCACTCCAGAGGCATCTAAACAGCTCGAGGGAGGTGGAAGAGGCAGACTATGGTGAGAGAAGGATGGGGGAAAGCAACGGGTACTTTGGTGTTGGTGACGGTGCCGTGATTCTGTTGGTCCAAATCAAATCATTAGTGCTTTTGTAACCAGGCTACCTTAACTTCACTTGATCACTTGATCACCTGAATCCCGTTATTCATCGATTTGCTCGAGCGGGTGCCAGCAATATTTCCATTTGACCCTATCACATTCCAGTGTAGCCCAATGGCATCTGGTTGCTTCAGGAATATGAAGAGCCTCAAACCGTTCGCTCAGTGTCTTGACAAGGAAGTCTGACCATCTTGTAGGTGGGCGGCCACGTGATCTTTTGACATCCCGTGGGATCCAGTCGGTGACGGCTCTAGTCCAGCGGTCATCTCCAAATTGCATTACATGTCCAGCCCGTCTGATTTTCGATGCCTTGGCAAACGAGACAGCGTCCCTGACTCTGGAACAGCGACGGAGGTCGGAGCTCCGGATTCCTTCTCTCACTTGAGTGAGGCGTGATATTCCAAGCAAGTGAGGCGTGATATTCCAAGCAAGTGAGGCGTGATATTCCAAGCATATTTTACCTCCACTATCAAAGCAAATTTCAAATTTGGGAAAAGAAATGTAAGGTTTTAAACATCAAGTAAACTTTTAGAATCCCACTACCATAGGACTGTACTTTGGGAATAATATTTCTATTTTACTAGGTTGTAGTAGGATAAACACAAAGCCAGCACCTAACTCACATGGGAAATTTTATTACTACTTAATTAATGTGAGGTTTGCTTGGACAAAATGGTGACCGGGACCAAATGGTGACCGGCTGCTGAGACAGCAGCACTCCCCGAATCAGAGACCACCTTGCCCCCCAGCATGGAAGACAGGACTCAGGGCCCACCTGGCCGCACTCTCAGCTTCTCCACCTCCAGGTAACAGCAGCTGGACCAAGGCACCAGTTCCGCTGGTCTTGGTTCTTTTCCCTGCCCAAGACAACTTAAAAATCCCATTTAGTTCTCCAGGGCTCGGCTCTGCCCCAGCTGTAATAGAGGCCCCGAGGTTCCACCCAGGAGCGCACCCGATAAACTTCTCCTATTTCTTCCTTCTACTTGTCTCTGCCTCTCCATCTGTGCTCGCTGAGGTTAGTGATTTATCACTTAATATCAAGCCATTTAGGTTCAAAAAGAAAGGTTCTTAATTATAGAGAAATCTGATGACTCCCATACCATGGGCAGGTCATTTTCATCCCTCTCATACTGCCCCACCTCCCAAGACACACACACACACACACCTCATCACTTTTGCATCAATTAGCCATTTTGGAATCAACTAAATACAATCTATTTTCTTTAACGATTGGATGTTCTGGATTTGATCTGGAAACAAAAGCACATCACTTGCAGCCTTTTTCTGTGGTGTGTTTCACATAGCATGCTGTTTTCAAGCTTCACCTATGTTAGAGAGTATGTCAGAACTCTGCTCCTTTTCATGGCTAAGTAATACTCCGTTTGTGCAGACAGACCACAGTTCGCACCTCCCTTTATCGCAATGTAGGGTAGGTTCACTTTTGAGGGGTTTCTACTTTATATATAAATAATAGTACGCTGTGAACATTGGCAGACAAATCTGGAGGATGGACATATGTTTTTAAACCTATGTTGAGCATCTTAAAGAATTTTTCAATTGTTTTCCAAGTAAAAGAGAGCTCTGATTGTCCCACATCCTCACAATACTGCTACTGATGGTCTGCTCCAGCAGTAAAGTACTGTTGGGTTTGGATTATTCCTAGAGTTTCCCACATCCCCACAATACTGCAACTCACGATCTTCTCCTGCAGCAAAGTACTGTTGCGGTTTGGATTATTCCTAGAGTCAGGCAAATGTCAGAAAGTCAAGTCAGGGAGCCCAGAATCCCGAAAGTTCTCTGAGATGAAAATTCAATTAAATATCAGGTGCAATTGAGTTAACTAAATTAAAAATTCATTAGAAACAAGTTTTTCAACTATAGTCTAAGTTCTTAAAGGCAAATAACAGAATTTATTTTCCAATTTTTTAATTTATTTGATTTTTAATTTTATTATACGAATGACAATTTAATGTCCATCAGTCATCATGAAGCACAGTTTGGCCACTAGGTGGCAATCGCAGCAAACTTTTGCTACTACATGCCATAGCCGACAACTCATTGCATGCTTGGCATGTAGTGTCATGTTTGGCACTCCATTTTGCAACTGATCTCACAAACCATTTATAGGATGGATTCTATCCTAGTCGGTTTATTTATAGACGGAAACTCTCCCAGAGTAGCAGAACATGATTTAAAAGTGGTGTTTTGTCTTCCAGTTGGTGCTTCTGTGCTGGTGGAATCGAGGCTGCACAGCTGGCTGGTGGGAATCATGCTGAGTGACAGCCGCAGAAGCAAACTACAGAGAAATGGTCAGCTGCAGCCTGATGATGACCTTGGCCAATTTCGAGATCTCATAGTGACGCAGGAGCAGGAAGTGAGGGATCAGAATCACAGGACGCCTACACTGTCAAACCAGGACAGGAAGCCCTGTGGAGTCCGGGAAATTCTGCAGAGGAAAAACCTCTCTGAGGTCCTAGGACCACCTCCCAGAGCCCAAACATCTTTTGGCTTCATCCTCTGGAATTTCTTCTGTCACTAGTCAGCCAAAATCAGTTTTTCACTTCTCTGTGTGTAAAGAAATATCTCTATCTTATCATTTCTTGGCATTCAATTTGACTACAATTCTGATAAAAAGAAATTATTTCCTTTCCAGCATGAGCTACACTTTTACGTTTTAAAACACTCCATGTGACTTTCTTCGTGATCGTCAGTGGATTCTCACTACAGAGTGTGTCTGTGCTGTCCTGACTGTATTCACACTTGGATACCCGTCAGTGGATTCTCACTACAGAGAGTGTCTGTGCTGTCCTGACTGTATTCACACTTGGATACCCACTGCAACTACAGCAGCCCCCTAACCACATTCAGCACGACCAAGCTCCCTGACTCTGCGTTTCTCCTGCCATTTGACCCACGCAAGTCTTACACCAAGCCTCCACATCCCACTCTGGGACATCTTATCCTTCTGAGGTGCTCGCTCCCACAATTTTTTTTTTAAATCTAGAATCATTTTTATCATGCTGGGAAACTTGACTTCCTCAGAGAGGGTGTTACTCAAATTCCTGCGAGCCTCCATGACTGATCTCCGGGAGGGATCACTGCTGAGCTGTTTCAGGGAAGTCCGACGTCTTGGCTGGGATCACAGGGGCCTTCTTGGAATTGAGATCTGCTGAAAGGCTCAGGACCACACCCACACCCGACTTCCTCTGACACATAAAGGCTCAGCTCCAGGAATAATCGTCATTATTTTTTTGTTCATTTGTTTTGTTTTTGGGCTGCACCTGGTGATGCTCATGAGTGATTCCTGGCTCTGTGCTCAGGGCTCTCTCCTGCCGATGCTCAGGGGCCCAAATGGGATTGAACCTGGGTGAGCCATGTGCAAGGCAAGTACTGTACCCACTGTACTATTTTTCTGGCTCCCCACAATGACTAATGGTAAAATGTTGCTGTACACGGCTGCCCAGAGCCTCTGCATCGGGCCTGGAGTTACCTCCTGCAGGCCACTTTGTAGACAGGGGCAGGAAACAGTTTGGATCTGTGACTGCATGTGGCAGGATATCTTACCACGTATTCTATGTTAACTGGTATAAATATTTTCTCTCATACTACCACGATCTTCGTGGGACTGGACAAATCTTACCAGTATTTTTATCTGGCTGCATTGGATCTCTAAGTATAATACAGCCATAATTAGATCAGAGAGAAATGGTGTCTGCCTTCTGGCAAGCGAGCATGGCTCTCCAATAAATTCTAAAGGCTAGTGCCCAAAACAACTGTGAAATAAAGACAAGGATTTCATGGGGCTTGGAGAAATATATACCTAGCTTAGAACAACCTGTATCTAGGTACAGATACAAGTTTTGTATTAGCTCTGAGATACAGTTCATCTCAGACATCCCTTGCCCCTATTTCTGCATAGGGCCTGACGGGAAACTTCAAAGGCAGACCTTGGCTGGGGCAATATTAACATTTCAATGGGACCAGGCGAGCTCTTGGGGAAGCAAACCTGAAAGAACTGGCCTTAACTGATGTGATGTTGGTGTGGGCCTGATCAGGGCTGAAGAGCTGTAAGAGTTGTAGCTCTCTTCCTCTTTGCCCTCTGCCTCTTCTCTCCTCTCCACTCTCTGCCTAGCTGGGCCTACCTAAGCATGTGGTAGTGGCCATCTTTGCCTAGGATTCCAAACCTACACATGGCCCGGACCCAGCTACGAACCCAAAGTTTGGCGTTTCCTGTTATTGGATTGTGTACCACACCCTGTGTGAGTAAGTCTTTTTGAATTTTATCTTTGTCCCCAGGCCGTGGATCCCCTAGGGCAAATGGGGGGCCCCTGCCCTGCCCCCTATTTTGTTGGGGAACCCAGCGTTCTCTGACAGTGAAGAGACACCAGGCTGCTGTATTATCCCAGCTTCACCGCCTCCCGGAGCACGCTGCATGTGACTGACCCCAGAAAGAGCACAGAAATTTAGAGGGGAACGTTGTGGAGACAGCCATTGAGCTCAAAGAGCAAAACCTCACACAGGAGGTTCAACGAGCCCCTAGCAGCACAGTAAATCCTCACAGGATGTGCTTAGCAGCGCAGCTGAGAATGTAACAAGCGACAGGAATTATTTTTGTGCCTATTAAGGGTGAGTCTTGGTGGGGAATAGAAACCGGAAACTCTGGTGGAGGGAAGTGCACGCTGGTGGTGAGATGGATGTTGGCACACTGAATATGTGGAACAACTTGATATGAACAACTTTGTAAAGTCTCGCACGTAAAAATAAAGATTTCTGACAGCATCAGTTACAGCCTTCCGCACACTCCAACATCCTCTTCCTTTTCTCGTAATAGCACAGATAGCCCCATGGACATCTGTAAGACTTTCTTCTGGGCAGCCTTTTCTAGGCTAGTAGACGACATCTGGTAAACAGCGGGTTCCTCAAGATTGACTAATTGGTTGATGCTATTAATTTTGAACACAAGCCTAAATTCAGTATGGTTTCCTAGCAAATAAAAAAAAAAACTTGTTTGATTTGGGGCGACACCTTGGGGGTTCTCAGGGCTTACTCTAGGCTCTGAGCTCAGGAATCACTCCTGGCTCAGGCTCAGGAGACTATATGGGGTGCCAGAGATCAAACCTGGGTTGGCTGCACCCAGGTTTGATCCTTTGATGTAAGGTTAGCACCATCCCATTGTACTATTGTTCCAGCCCGAGAAAGACACTGAGTGTTTCACCTACCTGGTCCGAATAGGGACTGTAGGCAGGTGGGGCATCGGATTTTGAAGCAGGAACCAGAGCTTGGTTTTCCATTTCACCTGCTGCCACCAGGGGGCTGTAGGGAATGCACCTTGGGAAGAGAGAGGAAACCTGATTTACAAAGGAAATGATAGTGAGATGAAAGGATATTGTTACTTCTTCCTGTTAGCATGTCTGATGAATGTAATGGATAAGAAATACAACCATCTTCTTATAAAACCCATTATGTGTCACACACATCAATTTATTAATTGATACATTTCAGATTGACTATAGACAGGAAAGGCAGAAAGTAAGCAATTATACCAGGCTATGATTAAAGCAATGAGTTAACACATTCATGGTTCAGCTGACCAGATGTTGATTCCAGCCTATGCAAATTCCATACACGGAAAATATTTTACCACTATACAATATGGAAATACTCATCTAGAGAGAAGGAAACAAATTTTTTTCCATATTCTTGTCTGTACAATTCATTACATTGGAAGTAGTTTTAAATTATATACTATGGAAAAAAAGAAACGTGTGTGTGTGTGTGTGTGTGTGTGGTCACTATTAGTGCTGCAAGGCGCCTCCTTTTAGCACTCAGTTCTTTTCCAGAGTGATCATTTCCCATAATCACTGGCACAGTCCATATCACTGTCCATTCTCTGCCCTAACTGCCCTCCTCTGCCCAAGCTTCCAACCATGGGCTAGTCCTTCTGGCCTTTGCTCCTACTGTTCATATGGTGAGTCATATATTACACATTTATATATTTCGCTGATAAGTGCAATCATTCTACGCCTGTCCCTCTCGCCTTTGGACTCATTTCACTAAGCATAATTATTTTCCATGTCCATCTGTTTGTAAGCAAATTTCATGACTTCATTTTATCTGGTATTCCATTGTGCATTCCATTGTGAAGACACACTGTAGTTTCTTTTTCCAGGCATCTGTTTTTGGTTCCTCAGTTTGTTTCTCTGGCTGTTGTGAACAGTGCTGCAATAATCTACACATGGTGTGAGACAGGGTCTGAGTTCATATATATATTTTTTTTGCATGTGATTGGCCAGTTTTCCTAGCACCATTTGCTCAAGGCACTCCTTGCTGCCCTACTCTGCTTCTCGGCAGCTGCAGATTAGCCGTCCTCGCACGTGAAGATCTGTCTCTGGGCTCTCACTTCCATTCCACTGGTCTGAGAGTCTGCTTTTCTCCACACCGTAGTACCCCAGAAGCCACCGTGTTGGGTACTTGCCCTACTGAGCCTTAGGCCCGGCTCCACCTAGCTTATGTGAAGAGCTACTCCCTGCCTTTAGGGAATCTCCGGAGCAGACACAATGGGAGCTTGGCAGAACTGATTTCATAATTTTACACGGCATAAATACATTTATCATGATTATGACTCTTGCTTGCCCTAGTTCTATACTCCCACGGATCCCCACGTGGGACATACATGTAGATATTCCAAGAGTACCTGGCCACATTGGATCAACGGTAACGTGATCAGTTCTCCTAGTTCAAAGAGACAAAGAGCATTTCCGGGCAAACTGACGTGTCTCTGATTCTAAAGGTAATGCCAAAGCGAATTATTCTGACAGATATTGGACCTTACTGGGATCTAGAGTCTGGAATCAGCTGGCTATATATTCATGGTAGGAAATATTAATGCCATTTTCTGAAAATTATATTCTGAACTGCTTTCTGGCTCAGAGATGCGGCCCCTCTCCAATCTGCTAGGGAGACTTTACCTCACGGAATCAGCTCTGGCATTTGTGAAGCTTGAGCCATAGGGCCCACCTGAAGATCTGCCTTTCAATGGGGTCCTTTACCAGGCTTTATTTCTAGATAGCCCAGTCCACAATGAGCTGGGCTGGAAGTTTCTGGCGGACTTCTCTCTATAAAGTAAGCTAAGTGGCCATTGTGGCTTTTCTTTGCTGTCTGCCTCTCCTCTCTCCTTTCCGTTCTCTCTTCCCTGTTAGGCCTTAGCACGTGGTAGCATCCATCTTAGCCTAGGATTCTAAACCTACACGTGGCCGGGCCCAGCTAGGAATCTAAAGTCCGGGGTTTTCCTGTTACTGGATTGCATACCAGAACCTGTGAGAGTAAATCCTTTTAAAACTGTGCTGGACTCCTGAATCTTCATCCATTCCCGCCGGCTTTGGAGGTAGAAGGGAACTTCGTTCCCTGATATTGTTGCGGAGCCCAGCGGCTCCCTGACACCACAGTGTATATATATACACAATGGAATACCTCTCGGTCACAAGAAAAGATGAAGTCATGCAATTTGAGGCTATGTGGGTGGATGTGGGGAGGATCATGCTAAGCTCAGGCGAGGGCCAGAAACAGAAAGACCTTTCTCATATATGGGATAAGAACAACATAGTAAGGGAGCAACATCTGGCAAAGGCAAAAGTACCTGAGGACTGCTCTGTAGGACTCCCTTGCCGTGGGGGGACTGGTGAGGGCTGGAACACTCCATGCATGGAATCCTACTATTAACAGTATGGGAGATGATGCAAAGAACTCAAGCGTGTCTCTGCTGCTTCTCAGCGACGTCACCTCCTTTCCCTCTTGCTCTGCAGCTGCTGCGACCGCCATGTGGTTGCAGTCAGGGTCAGACGCTTGTTGCTGTGCATCAGAGGTCGCACAAACTGGGCTATGGGGTTCGAGTGACCCTGCTTCTCCAGCAGTCACATTTCCCGTAGTCTGAGCTCACACACACCTATGGAGCTGGGCCCGCAGGCTGCTTTTGCATGCAGTCATAGCCTTGGGTCCCATATTCTCTCTCTGTCTCTCGCTTTCTCCCAAAGGAAAACAATCACACATTTCACTTTGAAAACAAAGTATCTGAACCTTGATACACAAACGCTTACCTGATATTTCGAGGAATCCCAATGAGTCCTGAAAAATAAAGCATTTTAACACTTAACATGTATGACATGTACATGTATGTATATGTGTATACATATATATATATATAAAATCACTGTCACTGTCTTCTCCCGTTCATCATCGATTTGGTCGAGCAGGTACCAGTAATATCTCCATATGTCCTGTCTCATGCTAGTAGAGCCCAAGGGCATCTGCTTGCTCCAGGAACATAAAAACATAAAGAGCCATAAAGTGGCAAGTGATATATATATATATATATATATATATATATATATATATATATATATATATCACACACACACATATATATCACTTATATATACATATATCACTTGTCACTTGTTTTCCCATTGTTCATCAATTTGCTCGAGGGGACACCAGTAACATCTCCATATGTCCTGTCACATGCTGGTGTAGCCCAAGGGCATCTACTCGCTCCAGGAAAACAAAGAGCCTCAAACCATTCGTTCAGGTCATGGGAATGAGGTCTATAATGTATACACACACACACACACACACACACACACACACACATATATATATATATATATACATACATACATACATATATATAGAGAGGGAGAGATATAGATATATCATGACCACCACTATCATTACTTAGTGACCTATTAACAAACTATGATTTCTTTTCCTTTCCAATTACCACTGACTTGTTTATTCATTAGTCCTGTAAATATTTAGTGACCCCATTAATGACTGAGCAGTAGGATTGATATTCAAACTCTATCCTAGTATTAATCAGAAAGACTAGAGACTTTATATTCTAATGGTTGGGGATTGAGAGGTAAATCAAAAACACAAATAAGGTTAAACATAGATAGTTTAATACAGAAGGGGGAAGGGGAGATGTCGAGAACTGCAGAAGACAGGAAGCGAAATTCCAACCTGGAATGTGTTCTCTGTAAGCTAAATTCCAAAGATGCACCAGCATTTAAATAAAAACTATGTATATGAGATACTACACGCATGGCAGAGCCTGGCAAGCTACCCGTGTCGTATTTGATATGCCAAATACCAGTAACAACTTTAGACCTCATTCCCATGACCTGATGGAATGGTTTGGGGCTCTTTATAATCCTGTAGTAAGCAGATGCCCTTGGGCTCTACTAGCATGAGACAGGACATATGGAGAAGTTACTGGTGCCCACTCGAGCCAATCGATGATAAACGGGAAACAGTGACAGTATACGAGAAGCCTGACTCCGACCCACGGGGCAGAGCTGCTACGGCTCTCCCTGTGCTCAGCTGATCATGAGGCGTCCAAAAGGGAAGGCGGGTTCTAGCCCTGGCTCGCCATCCCAATAGAGCCTCGCAAGAAGCAGAGGAACCTCCACACCATGAGGGCCGCCGTTTTCAACATCCAGACTCCACAGCTCATCAGAGCTCCACCCAAGAGATAAGCCGATCTCTCCCCATTGAAGTTCATCAGTAAATGCACGAGATGAGAGTCTACTACTGAGAGTATCTGACCTGCATGACAGAGCCTGGCAAGCTACCCATGCCGTATTTGATATGCCAAAAACCAGTAACATTTAGAGACCTCATTCCCATGACCCAAACAAATGGTTTGAGACTCTACGTGTTTCTGGAGGGAGCAGATGCCCTCGGGCTACACTAGCATGCAATAGGACATATGGAGATATTACTGATGCCCACTCGAGCAAATCCATGAACAACGGGAAGACAAGTGATACAAGTGATCTGAGAGGCTTGGAAGACAACTCAAGGGGTGGTTGGTAGGTTGCAACCCAGAGCACTGCAGTCAGAGTCTTGGTGGCTCCCAGAACCTCTATCCCAACTGGCACCGAGTGCTGAATCACCATTCTGCACCAGCTGAATCACCAGTTGGGCCAAGGATTGCTGAGAATGTTGCCCCAAGAACTTCGAGCACAATTAAAACATGGGGGAAGGCGGCATGAGGTGCTGCCCCAGAATCCTATTACAGAGAGAAAATGCATCATCATCAGAGGAGTCCAGTATTTCAGTCTTGAATTCAACCAGCTCTACAAAGGTACCATGAGTTAACAGTCATCAAATATCAAGCCAAGCCTGGGGAGTTTTTATGTTATCTCCAATTAGAATAATCACTCTCTAACCCAGGCCCTAAAAAGTTAAACTATGTTTATATCCAAAGGCCACATTTATTAGAGTCCACATGGAGTATCGTCATTGATAAAGGGGAGCACCTGAAACAGGCACTATCAGAGTCCACCGAGTGAGTCAGCCCTGCAAACACTGAACTGACTCAGAAACGGGTCTGGGGGTGGCAGCAGCAAGTTCCAGCTTAGATGACTCCTGCCGCGAGTGAGGGGCACAGACCCAGAGCCTGGGAAGTCGGATCCACTCACCTCGAGGGCTGCAGGGAGCCAGACTGCGTCTGAAAAGTGTGGGAGCTTTCTGGAGCACAGGCCCAAGCTGGAGCTGTGGGAGCCAACCCAAAGGGTTTAAGGAACTGCTACATCCCCCGGGAGACCCACTCTGGCGCCGCAAGAGCACGTCTCCCGGGGACCGAGGAATCATCCCACCCTGAGAGTTTCTCTGTCATCTTGGCAGGTTTCAGAAATTTGGAAACTTAAGTATAGAATAACCAACCTTAAACACTCACTACATAGGGTGAACAGAGAATGAAGATCCCATGGTAAAACGACAGAGTGTAGAAATTACCCAGTTTGAGGGACAGTGATAAAATTTATGGAAAAAAATTAAGCAAAAGCCGTACTCTTTTCCAGAAATTCACTATTAACATAGAGAGTGTTTTTTTCTATACAGATTTTATTTCTTGACATTGCTAAACTTATTAGTCCAAATCAACAAATTTTCAGTAGATGCTACAGAATCCGTTTCCATTCTGGGCGAATAGTTTTTCTTTGATTTTCTAGTCTAGAATCCCATTTTGGTGGGATAAAGTCTTGAATGTGGAATGTGGACATGGGCTGCAGGCAGAACATGGTCTTTCTCACCAAGTACGATGTGAAGTGGGGAACTCCATCGATACTTTTGAAAAAATTAGATTAAGGATGTTTCATTCTATTTCTAACTGACTTAAAAATAAGGCAAAATAGCTTTATTGAATGAAACTTACTCAGAGGCATGTGAGGGGAGAGAAAGAGACACTTTCAAGAGTCAACTGGACTGCTGCAGAGAAGAAAACAGCGAAGCTGACGTTCATAATCAAGAAATTTATAAGCTGACGTTTATAACCAAGAAAGGGCGGTCAGCTCTATCAAGTACTTTGCCTGTATCTATTGAGATGTTTGAAAATGACTTACTGTATCTAAAAATCATTGATTGATTTGCATAAATTAAATCCATGTTTTATGACTGGTTTGAATCCTATTTTGTCATGGAGAAACGCCCTTATTATTTGTTGCTGAGTTCAGTTTCCTAGCATTCTGCTGACAAATTCTGTGTTCACATTCCTAAGTTTTAGTGTAGCTTTGTCTGATTATAATAATGACTTCACAAAATGATATGGGATAAATTTGTTCTGATTTTCACAAGAGTTTCTGAAGAGCTGATATTCATTATTGATACTTTATAGAACCAACCTTTACAAGATAATAAAAATTTATAAACCTCTAACATAAAAACAAAATCAACTGAAATAAAGATTAACATCTTCTGTGGCCAAATACTAATGGAGTAAAATGTTTTCAGCAATTTGAACCAATTTGAAAATAAACATAAACTACTTCTATGCATAAAAATAATCCGTAAAATAGTTCACAAATGTATTGTTATATACATGTGTACACTGTGTCTCAAAGTGGGTTTGTTTCTGTGATCTTATAGCATGCTTTGGGAATCCTACATTAGGACATTTGAAGCTAAGAAATGTTTCTAATCACGTAACAGTCTGCCTTTGGATGTACCATAATTCCGTAACCAAATTTCCATCAATGGTAATAGAATTGCTTGCAAACAATCCCGGGGCCAGAGAGATAATACAGCCTGTAGGGCGCCTCCTTGGCATGAGGCTGACCCAGCTTTGATCCCGGCACCCCATAGGGTCCCCTGAACTCATCAGGACTGATCCCTCAGTGCAGGGCCTGAGCACTGCCAGGTGTGGCCCAAACCACTCTCCACCACAAAAATAAAAAACAAAATTACAATCGTGTGAAAATGGTTACGCAACATTTTTTATTTGTACCACATGGGAAGATGAAAATTCCACTGAGTATCTAAAAAAATACAACAGCCATCATTAGGAGACTTTAGAACTTATAATTTGATCTGAAACGGCTTTATATACATATAAGTCACATAGTTTTCTCTTTGCTGTTTTCAAATAACCCCAGTCTTGTTGGTGAAACCGAGTGCTTTCTAAGGGGCTATATTTGCGGGTGTGGAGTGGGGTGAGAGAAAGCCTGCATATAGGTGAACCTATCTCTGCTGACAGCGCCACGGCTGGAGCTCACCAACCCTGAAGCCTAAGAATGGGGTATTTCTCCTGGGCCTGAGATGCTTGGCCAGAGTTCATTGCACAACTTTCCTTTCTGTGTAAGGTCCTGCTTCCGTCCACACCCAAGAGCCTCCTTCACACAGGAAGCCGGGCCACCGTTAAATGCAGTCAGCCCTTCACCTGGACCCGGTCACACTTCTGCAGAGACGTCCTGGTCCCCGGCTCACCCTGTGGCTGGCACTAGGCGGTGCCTACCTGAGCAATCTGCATCATGCTGGTGAGCTGCAGTTAGCACCCGACTCACCCACCCAATAGCCTGAGTCGGGCTGTCTGAAAAAGGAACTGGTCTGTGTAAGCACCTGAGTTGTCGCTCGGGCCCCAGCCCTGAACCGTATTTTCCTGAGTTGTCGCTCCGGCCCCAGCCCTGAACCGTATTTTCCTGCAGTCAGCTCAAAGGAAATCTGTGACTCTGGAGCAGACGCCTGATACTCTGAGATGTTTTTCCTCTTTCGGGGGCGCCCTTTCTTCTGAGCCACAACCTCAGAGCCTGGAGGGAATTCAAGGAAACCTTCAACATCTTTTATTTTGCCGAAACAACCTGCACGTGAAGTGATTTCGGAGATGAGGCTCATCTGTCTCTGCGGAATCAAATACCACCTATATGACTGGCAACTTCTCCGATGGCTGTGAGCAAAACCTCTGGATATTTTACTTAAAAATAACAACTCTGACCAGAATCTATGGGGTATCAGAACGCCTCGATGTTTAAGGCCATCGGGGAGAGTTTAATAAACCCACAGGCCTCCAAACATTCCAATAACCAAACTCCCCAGGGGATGTAATTCCCATATTCACCCAGAAAGAAAACAATTAACCCAGAACAATGGAGCTTTGTGGCAAAATAAATAAATAAAAACTAAAGACTCCCCTTCTTGCTAGCAGTTAGTGTCCACGAAAGGCAGAAAGGGTTGGAGAGATACAGCAGGTGGAGCGTCTGCCTTGCAGAGGCCTGAACCGGCGAATCCCTGCAACCCACATGGTTTCCCGGGTCTGTCCCTGGCATCCCATAGGGTCTCCGGAGCCCTCCAGGACCAACTCCTGGGTGCCGAGTATGGCCTGAGCACAGCAGGGCGCGGCCCCAGAACAAAACAAAACAATTCCCAAACGCAGGGCGGAGCCAGGCCACTGGGACACGGACAGCAAGTTCCGTAACCTTATCGGGCACTTTGTGTGCAGCTGTGGGGGGCTAAGCCCAGGGGCAGGCTGGTGCCCAGCGCAGCAGACACGTCCACACTCCGGCAACACGGAAACACCCCCCGACTCCTGGGACCCTACCGGAGCGCAGCTCCTCGCCTGCACCTAAGTCACAGAGGTCCCTGAATTCCGGAATGTCTGTAAATAGAGGCCGTTTGCCTGGCGCCCAGAAGAGCTGTGGGGTAGGGTGGGGTGTGCGTACAGCGACGCGCAGTGCAGCCCCCGGGTTACGGAGCCCCCGATTAAGTCCTTGTGCTGGCCCCGGTGGCCGGGGCTGGGAAGGGCCGCGCCCCGCCTGGCCCGGACAGGACACGCGCGCCAAGGACCTCGCCCCGGGAGGAGCGCGCGGGACCCCCAACTCGGGCAAGCGCCCCCGCACTCGGGCCTCGGGACCCCCAAACTCGGAAAGCGCCCCCCGACTCCGACCTCTGCTCCCCGGCCCCCAGCACCTGGACGGAGCCTGTCGTCCCCACTCACCGCTGGGTGGCCTGCCGGGTCCGCGGGGCGAGGGAAGAGAAGAGGTTTCGCAACCCCCAAAAACCAGGAGGGCCTCGGCCGGGCGGGGTGCCGGGGCGGGCGCAGCGCTTCCGGCGGGACCCTCCGCGCCCAGATCTCCGCGCCCGACCCCGCCCCCAGCCCGAAGCCCCGCCTAGGCACTAACCCCGCCCCAGCGCCTGGAACCCCGCCCTCGGCTGCGGATTCCCGCCCGCAGCGCCCGGAGCGCCCCAATTCCTAGAGCTCGGAGCTCTGCCCCTGGGCCCGCCCGCAGGTCCGGGAATCCACCCCGCTGCTCCGCGGGAACCCCGTCTGCGTGCCAGGAGCCCCGCCCACAGAGCCTTAGCCCCGCCCACGGGCCGGGAGCCACGCCCACGGGAACTGGAGCACCGCCCACAGAACCCGGAGTCAAGGCCTCGGAGCCTAGAGCCCCGCCCACAGGGCCTGGGGCCACGCCCACGGAAACTGGAGCACCGCCCACAGAACCCGGAGCCAAGGCCTCGGAGCCTAGAGCCCCGCCCACAGGGCCGGGGGCCACGCCCACGGAAACTGGAGCGCCTCCCACAGACCCGGAATTGGCCTGAGCCTAGAGCCACGCCCACAGAACCTGGAGTCCCGCCCATAGAGCCTGGGGCCCCGCCCTCAGATCTTGGAGTCCCGCCCATAGAATCCTCCGGTGTTGTTCTGGACAGAGCCTTATTCTGCACCCAAACAGCCTCCGCGCTTTGCAGCAGCCCCTTCCTAGGATCTGGCCCCGCCCCCTCCACAGCCCTGACCTTTTGTGAGGGCAGGCCCCCCGCCTGCCTGCAGCCTTGCTCCTTGCCGGGAGCCCCCGTCCCTGAGCCCGCAGCCACGCCTCTGCCGGGAGTCCCGCCCCTGGGTCCGCAGCCACGCCTCTGCCGGGAGTCCCGCCCCCCGAGCTGCAGCCACGCCTTTGCCTGGAGTCCCGCCCCTGAGCCGCAGCCACGCCTCTGCCGGGAGTCCCGCCCCTGAGCCCGCAGCCAAGCCTCTGCCTGGAGCCCCGCCCCTGAGCCCGCAGCCACGCCTCTGCCGGGAGCCCCCGCCCCCAAACCGCAGCCACGCCTCTGCCGGGAGCCCCGCCCCTGAGCCCGCAGCCACGCCTCTGCCGGGAGACCCGCCCCCGAACCGCAGCCACGCCCCTGCCGGGAGACCCGGACTTGGGCCAGCGGCCCGGCCGGTCGACACTGCCAAGCACTAGCGAAGGACCAGTCAGAGGGCGGGCGAGGGCATTGATGAGCCGTGAGCTGTGACAGGTGTGGCAGGAAGTGAAGGGCAGGTGAGCGCCAGGCCAGGCCCCAGGGGGTGCTGGGAAAGAGGACCCCCTTGCAGCAGCGCCGTGGCGCTTCTCTCCGCAGCTCCTGACCCGGCGTGCTCAGCTGCGGCCGCTGGGCTGGCGAGCGGCCCGGGCTCTTAGTTTTCCTGCCCCAGGGCGGAGGAGGCTGCTGACGGGAGAGCAGGCCGGCGAGGGAGGGGCTGGGTGCTTTGTTTCCTCACATTGTGGGGGCAAGTCCCCTGTGAGCGCCGGCTGCGCCCCCAGGCCCTCTCCCCGCGCGTGCTGCTCCCGGAGAAGCCCCTGGACCGGGACCCCTCACCATGCACCCCAACAGGACCGAGACTAAGTTCTCGGTGGCACGGGCTCCCTCCGCACTGTCCGAAGCTCTGGGAGTGCCAGTGGGGTGGAGTTCTGGAATTTTCCATTCCCCCTGCATGTCTGATGCCAGACACCGAAAACACAGACTGTAGTTTGTGTTCCGAATTGCCGGGGTTAGCCTCAGGTGTGGGAAGGTGAGCTGAGGCTTGAGCACCAGCCAGAAGGCGCCCTGGACGCCCACAGCCAACCTCCGACTCCCGAAGTCCGGCATTATTACATTGTCAGTGTATGAAACCGGGAATCAGTTACGTGAACATGCTTCAGAGTGGCACCCACGCGGCTCACAGTTCGCAAAAGGAACCGGAAGGACTTTGAACGGGTCGGGTTAGGTTCTGTCGACTTGGATTTGATCCCTGGCATCACCGGGGTGCCCCAGGCCCCATCAGGAGTGGTCTCCCTGGCATCCTCCACCCGGGTGCCCCAGGCCCCATCAGGAGTGGTCTCCCTGGCATCTACCCAGGGTGCCCCAGGCCCCATCAGGAGTGGTCTCCCTGGCATCACCGGGGTGCCCCAGGCCCCATCAGAAGTGGTCTCCCTGGCATCACCCGGGTGCCCAGGCCCCATCAGGAGTGGTCTCCCTGGCATCCCTGGGGTGCCCCAGGCCCCATCAGGAGTGGTCTCCCTGGCATCTCCCGGGGTGCCCAGGCCCCATCAGGAGTGGTCTCCCTGGCATCTCCCGGGTGCCCAGGCCCCATCAGGAGTGGTCTCCCTGGCATCTCCCGGGTGGCCCAGGCCCCATCAGGAGTGGTCTCCCTGGCATCTCCCGGGGTGCCCAGGCCCCATCAGGAGTGGTCTCCCTGGCATCTCCCGGGGTGCCCAGGCCCCATCAGGAGTGGTCTCCCTGGCATCACCCGGGTGCCCCAGGCCCCATCAGGAGTGGTCTCCCTGGCATCACCCGGGGTGCCCCAGGCCCCATCAGGAGTTGTCTCCCTGGCATCTCCCGGGGTGCCCAGGCCCCATCAGGAGTGGTCTCCTTGGCATCTCCCAGGGTGCCCCAGGCCCCATCAGGAGTGGTCTCCCTGGCATCTCCCGGGGTGCCCAGGCCCCATCAGGAGTGGTCTCCCTGGCATCACCGGGGTGCCCAGGCCCCATCAGGAGTGGTCTCCCTGGCATCTCCCGGGGTGCCCCAGGCCCCATCAGGAGTGGTCTCCCTGGCATCTCCCGGGTGCCCCAGGCCCCATCAGGAGTGGTCTCCCTGGCATCTCCCCGGGGTGCCCAGGCCCCATCAGGAGTGGTCCCGGAGCCCTGAGCCACAAGTGAGCACTGCAGGGTGTAGCCTCGACATAAAGCAAAAGCAAAACACTGTTTTTAGGCCTTTGTCACACATCTGAGTCTTTATTGACAAGACACAGTTTTACAAGAGACCTGACCGCTAAGAGCTGTGGGCCCAGAGAGCCTGTAATGAATAGATGATACCGGTGATGTTCTGCTAAGCAGGTTAGTAACGGATTGCATTACTGTGCTTGTTCAGCAGAGACAGAGAAAACAGGATTTAAATGTTGCGCTTCCTATGTTTTTCTTACTCATACACTTTAAGTCTTTCTGCTTTCATCCTTAAAAAGTGGCTCCCGAGATTTCAGGTGAGAATATTCTTTAAGGACCCGAGTGCCAAGGAAATGGCACCGCCTTTGTTTTGATGCCTTTGGAAGCTTCAGTTATGCAAACTAGCGTCCCCATGAACTCCATCTTTTCCTGACACAGTGGACAGAACTTGTTTTCAGTTGCTCCAGAATGCGAAAAAATTCTGTTCTTGGTTTTCCGGTAACATGGATACAATAATGTTAATATTCAGGGTTCAGGGCCGGAGGGATAGTGTTGGAGGACAGATTTAGCTATTCTGGGAGTTTTGTTGTTTTGCTCACTCCCAGCTTAATCTATTTAAGTCAAGTTTCATTCTAATGAGACCTCTCTTCTATGTAAACACTGCTAGAGGGTGTGGCAGTTACAGAAGTCACCTTGATTGAATAACTTCTGACTTATACATCTACTAAGACTTCTATGTTTTCTAGATTGGGCACAGCTCCTCTTTATACCCACTGCACCCAACGTGGGACAGTTAGAATTTACCAGGAGACTACCACCCTATGCTGAGACTATAGGAAGACTATAGGAAGGATCATACTAGTTTGCTCTAAGCAGGCGGAGTGTGACCCTTTCAGTACACGAGAACAAGATACTCAGAATCACCCTGGTACAGATAATAATAAGGACCTTGTGGGTACCATCTAGATTACATGAAGCTCATGAAGTTAAGATGTATTACTTTATACCAGCCCCCTCTCTCCAGTGTTTTACATAAGAGATAATCTTGGTAGAAAGGATTAGACCTTGGCATAACCTTTGTTTACACCTGCAATAAGGTGTGGCACTACACTCTGTTTAGAGTTCTTTGTTGAAATGACCCTACCAGTTGGATTACTTTGGTGTATATAAGGGGGCTAACTTGAGGCCCCTTCACCTTTTACCTTTTGGGCCTTTTGCTTTTGGCTTTTGGCTTTTTGCTCTTTGGCCTTTTGCTCCTTCTTCTGGGTAGGACTCAGCTCGGGTGAGATTCTCTCTCTTTGGTGGGAGACTTAGGCTCTTTTGTATGGTCTAAGTTTGGACCAGAGCTAGAGTTTGTTCATTATATTGGAGTGCTGTGGAAGAGCTTTTGTACTATTAAAAGCCATTTTTGGAACTGCACCGGACTCGTGAGTTTTCATCTGTTCTCCGGCATCCTCGAAGGTAGAAGAAAACTTCTGCCCTGACACTGTCGGGGACCCCGGCAGTGTTTCCGACACTTAGGTACACACTTTCTTCTTGTTTTTTATTAATGACTTGCCCTTACATTTCCATAGTCTATTTGGGGTTAATATTATGCCACTTACCCTGAAATTAAGAACTTGTCACTAGTCCATTTCAGTCCCTGAGTGTTCCAGGTGCGTATCCACAGAAGATAGAAACTTCAGCCACAGACGTGGCTCAGTGGCAGGACGCCACAGCTGAGTCGCGCGGCCTGTACCGCTCGCCTCTCATCATTAGCCCGACACCACTGGAGTGTGGCTCTCCATTTCTAAAAGATATGAAAGGCTTGTACATTGTTAAAATTGTGGCTTATAAAGTAAACTGTCTTATCTAATATTAAGAGAATGAAAAGTCTTTATGGATCTGTTTGACTTTTCTTTGAACGTAAATCCCTTTTGGGTTTAGCAGCCTAACTTTCTAGCAGTTTAACGTTCCTCCAGCCTCCTTTTTGTTTTTTTTCTTTTCTTTTTTGGTCATATCCAGCAATGATGCTCAGGGGTTACTCCTGGCTGTGCTTAGGGGACCATATGGGATGCCAAGGATCAAACCCAGGTTGGCTGTGTGCAAAGTGAAGGTCCTACCTGCTGTACTATTGCTCCAGCCCCCAAGTGTCGGGAAGGCCGCCGGGGTCCCCGACAGTGTCAGGACAGAGGTTGTCTTCTACCTCTGAGGACGCCGGGAGAACAGATGAAAACTCACGAATCGGTGCAGTTCCAAAAATGGCTTTTAATAGTACAAAAGCTCTTCCACAGCAATCCAATATAATGAACAAACTCTAGCTCTGGTCCGAACTTAGACCATACAAAAGAGCCTAAGTCTCCCACCAAAGAGAGAGAGGATCTCAACGGAGCTGAGTCCTACCCAGAAGAAGGAGCAAAAGGCCAAAGAGCAAAAGGCCAAAAGCCAAAAGCCAAAAGCCGCAGGGAGCCAAAAGCTGAAGGCTGAGGAACCAAAAGGCAAAAGGTGAAGGGGCCTCAAGTCAGCCCCTTATATACACCAAAGTAATCCAATCGGGAGGTTGTCATGTCAACAAAGAACCCTAAACAGAGTGTAGTGCCACACCTTATTGCAGGTATAAACAAAGGTTATGACAAGGACTAAGGAGATTATCTCTTATGTAAAACACTGGAGAGAGAGAGGGCTGATATAAAGTAATACATCTTAACTTCATGAGCTTCATGTAATCTAGATGGTACCCACAAGGTCCTTCTTATTATTATCTGCACCAGGGTGATTCTGAGTATCTTGTTCTTGTGTACTGAAAGGGTCACTCTTGCCTGCTTAGAGAGCAAACTAGTATGATCCTTCCTATAGTCTTCCTATAGTCTCAACGTAGCCAGGGTGGTAGTCTCCTGGTAAATTCTAACTGTCCCACGTTGGGTGCAGTGGGTATAAAGAGGAGCTGTGCCCAATCTAGAAAACATGGAAGTCTTAGTAGATGTATAAGTCAGAAGTTATTCAATCAAGTTACTTCTGTAACTGCCACACCCTCTAGCAGTGTTTACATAGAAGAGAGGTCTCATTAGAATGAACCTTGACTTAAATAAGATTAAGCTGGGTGTGGGCAAAACAACAAAGCTCCCAGATTAGCTAAATCTGTCCTCCAACACCCAAGCCTCCATTTTTAAATGCTTCAGCCATTTAAAACATTTCTTCATTCATTTTCTTCTTTTTTAGGAATCCAGTAAAAAAATATGTTACCCAGAAAGCACTGAGGGTTTGTTCATATTTTTTCAACTTATTATTTTTAGACTTGGGTCATATGTATGCATTTCTCTTCAAATCATTTGGTTTTTAAGTCTGTTCTGTAATTTGTTCATTTCGAATTTTATGCTTGATGGTTCCTGCACTTGGTTGGTTCTTCAGTGAATCTCTTCCACAACGCTGGTGAGATTCTTTCTGCACACTTGTTTATAATGATTGTTGCTTTTTTCTTCTTTTTTGTGTCACATCCGGCAATGCTCAGGGGTTTCTCCTGGCTCTGCACTCAGGATTTACTCCTGGTGGTGCTCGGGGACCATATGGGATGCTGGGGATCGAACCCAAGCTGGCACGGGCCGGCTGCATGCAAGGCAACGCCCTACCCGCTGGGGTTATCGCTCCGGCCCCCAATGATCATTGCTTTCATTAAGCTCTTGAACCTATTGATAAAAGCTTATTCCAATTTTATATACTCTATGTTAATTTCTATAGTCTTTTTTCATTTTTCAAGATGATAGATTAGAATTTCCTGTAATTTGTTCATCTATATGATGAAACATGTTTAGCATTATAATTTATATGAACTTCTGGGACATAATAAGCCCTTCGCCTCTTGATGCCAATAAATTTGTCAGAGATAAGGAATAGTAAGCTTAAGTACATAGATACGCTACTAGACCGATCAACATGGATCTAAGCACCGATACATGTACGAGACTGTAAAACAAAATTAATTATTGATTCCTAGACGTTCATTAGAAATGGAGGCATACTTATCACTCTGTGGTCTTATGTATTTTATATTTTATGTAAGTACGAATGAATAATTTCAAGTGACAATTCAGATGATTTGGTACATTTTGGAGATTGTGAAAGTGTCATCACAATTACTTTTAGGACATTTGTTTGCCTTCAGAGTCGCTGTGTCTCTTGGTCCCTTCCTCCGCTTCAGCCTGGGGCAGCCGCTCTTCCGATTCTGTCTCTGCAGATCCGTCTATTCTGGACGTGGGCTGGGAATGGGTTTTTCTGGTGGCTTCTTTCCTTTAGTATGATATTAAGTTTATCCACGCTGTAGCCTATAGTCTTTCTTTGCTTCTTCCTAATGTCGATTATTCCAATATAATGATGCTCCAGTTCACGAAACTATTGGAAAATGCATGGACTCATGAATTAAAAGGCGTTCTTGAAACTTGTGCAGAAACTGCAGGAACAATGGAGGGGTAAGGGGAGCTTATTGGGAGGAAAACAGCTTTGGTTGGAGGGTTCTGATGTCACAGGCTGCAGGACATGCTTCCAAGAGAGGATGTGGTGGGCTGGGTTTTATGCTGAACAAAGTTCCGGTGATGTAACAGTCTGTATATGTTTAGGGTTTTTCCAGGAAACTCATACATATTTCTGAGGGGGAAGTTAGGCAGAATCTTCTGCGGTCTGCAGAGGACCATCTGGCTGAGAAACTGACCTAGAGCATCTTTCCATGAGCCTTATTTGTCATTTGGTTATGTTTTTATAAAGTCTTTTCTGATCTTCTATGTGTGTTTAAGTTATATCGTTGGGTTATATGAGCACCTTATGTATTTTTGATATTAACCACTTATCAGTAATATAATTTACAAACATTCTCTCCTTCCTTTTCATCTTGTTGATGATTTACTTGGCCCTGCATGATAGTTTCTATAGTTTCAAACTTGGCCCTATTTGATAAGGTTTCCCTTACCTTTACTTATTATTTTATTTTATTATTGAATATTTTACTATTTGCTACTTTTTGTTACCTTTCCATTGGATGTGAGTTCTAAAAATTCATGTGCAAGCTTTGGATTAAGGAGCGTTTCCTGTGTGTCTTGTATTCTAAGTTTTTTCCACCATTCTGATTTTTACAACCAAGTCTAATCGGTCCTGAGTTAGTTTTTGTGTGTGCTTTTTTTTTTTTTTTTAATTAATTGAATCCCTGTGAGATACACGGTTACAAAGCTGTTCATGGTAGGTTTCAGTCATACAATGTTCCAATATTGTATACAATATCCTCTGCATCCAATATACAGGGTGTATTTCCCACCACCAGTGTCCACACTTCCCGCTGGTGGATGCCGTTGGCTTCTGTCCCATCCCATCTGGTGTCAGTGTTGTAGAGTTAGGACATGTCACATGGCCATGAAGGCAGATGTGCGCTCCAGAACAGTTACAGATTTAAGTGGATGTGAGACTGCAGCGATACTACAGCTGGGAGGGTGTTTGCTTTGCACACGGCCAACCCGGTTCAATTCCCAGCATGCCATGTGGTCCCCTGAGCACATCCAAGAGTAATTCCTGAGTGCAGAGCCAGGAGTAATCCCTGAGCATTACCAGGTATGACCCCAAAAGCAAATTAAATAAAATAAAGTAACTGGACATGGCTGAGGGGTCGTGTGGAGTATGGGAAGGAGGGGAGCCGCCCACCTGACGTGGAGGAGTCCTGGAGATTTCAGTCCGGAGACCCGCGTACCTGGAGTCGCGGCTGCTCTGGGGCTTGAGCAGGCTCAGAGGTCTCAGTCACAACAGGGTCTTAGACTTTTTTGGCTGGTTGTTGGCTTTACAGATTTATGAATCTTTGGAACAAGACCAGTAGAGGAGCTTGTACAGAGGCAGAGGCCGCTGGTGGGAGGGTTTCTGGAGGTGCAGGGAGGTGTGCAGGGAGGTGACCGGTCTCTGACCCAGACTCAGGGGAGGCCCAAAGTGTTCAGCCACAAAGACCAGAGCCCCTGAAGTTTTCTGCAGATTGTATCGGTTCCTCTTCTGGGAAATAGCATTTTTCCACCCTATCTTCATATTTAAAGATGTGATAAAACCCGTCCTAATCAACAAACAGAGCTATCTTCCTTGGGCAGTTGTTGGATGACAAGCTTAGCTTGCTTTGTAGCTTTTCTGTTTTACCCACTCACAACTTAATCTACTTACATGTTCTTTTTTTTTTTTTTTTTTTTTTTTGCTTTTTGGGTCACACCCAGCAATGCTCAGGGGTTACTCCTGGCTCTGCACTCAGGAATCACTCCTGGTGGTGCTCGGGAGGACCATATGGGATGCCGGGGATTGAACCGGGCCAGCATGGGCCAGCCGCGTGCAAGGCAAACGCCCTATCCACTGGACTATCGCTCCGGCCCCTACTTACATGTTCTTAAGCCAAGGTTCATTCTAATGAGATCTCTCTTCTATGTAAACACTGATGGAGGCGTGGCAGTTACAGAAGTCACCTTGACTCTGAATAACTTCTGACTTATACATCTACTAAGACTTCTATGTTTTCTAAGTTGGGCACAGCTCCTCTTTATACCCACTGCACCCAGCGTGGGACAGTTAGAATTTACCAGGAGACTGCCACCCTGACTATGTTGAGACTATAGAAAGATTATAGGAAGGATCATACTAGTTTGCCCTCATGCAGGTGAGTGTGACCCTTTCAGTATACAGAGATCGAGATACTCAGAATCACCCTGGTGCAGGCAGTAAATAAGTAGGACCTTGTGGGTACCATCTAGATTACACGAAGTCCATAAAATTAAGATGTATTACTAAAGTAATACATCAGCCCCCTCTCTCCAGTGTTTTACATAAGAGATAATCTCAGAAGGGATTAGTCCTTGGTATACTCCTTTGTTTATACTTATAATAGGTGTGGCACCACCCTTCTATAAGCTGTTTAGGGTTCTTTGTTGACAGGATCCTCCCTGTCAATAGTTAGGATTACTTTGGTGTATATAAGGGGACCGACTTGAGGCTCTCACCCCTTTTCCTTCCTTCCCCCTTCTTTTGGGTGCAACTCCTCTCCAGGGAGATCCTCTCTCTTTGGTGGGAGACTTGGGCTCGTGTATGGTCTAAGTTCTGACCAGAGCTAGAGTTCTTTCATTATATTGGATTGTGGTGGTAGAGCTTTTGTACTATTAAAGGCCTTTTTTGGAACAGTGCCGGACTTGTGAGTTTTCATCCGTTCCCCAGCAGCCTTGGAGGTAGAAGAGAACTTCTGTCCTGATACTGTTGGGGACCCCAGCGGCTCCCGACAGGCAGTGGCGAAGAAGAGAAGGATATAGTAGAGAGAAGAGAACGAGAGCACTCTTTAAAAGAACACATTCTTCTTGTGTTTAACGCAGTTAGCAGAAATCCATTTAAGTGCCTTTGTCACTAGGTAGAATTGTTGGTGTGAATGTTCTTTTCTCAGCTCCTTAACTAGGTGAATGCAGCCACCTTCATATTTTTTGTCACTCAAAATTATAGTTAAATTGTTAATGAACTGTTTGGTGAAAAAAAACCAAATCCCCCTTTTGCTGAGATTTTGTCAGTTATATATCTTAGTCATAATTGTGCATTTTCCAGGTGAGTTATGGGAAAACTTCTTTGAAGTAAAAGTAAATGAATTCCCAGAGTGGTTGTGTAAGTGCTTCATTACCTAAAAACACTGTTTCCAATTAGTTTCTGCTTCTGGGTTTTATTTTCCCAACGTGATTTAGCTAATGTTTTAGCTAAAGAGAAAGTGAGCTACTGATTAAACTAATGTCTTACGCTAAGACAAACTGAGCCATTATTAGCATAAATCTTTCTTCAATCGCATTTGACAAAAACTATGGCTCATTCTTTCACCAATTACAAAAAGTACTTTCCAAGTACTAATATCACGAAATGATTATTTTTGGCCTTCCTTCTTTTGATTTGATTTTTCCTGGAATAGGACATATAAAATTTGTATATTAAAGAGCTTCTTTTAAAAGTCTGATTTTTTTCCTAGAAATGAGATTCTTTTAATGTATTTTTAAAAATTTAACATCTATTAAAACACCACACCTGTATTTACTTGAGTGGTAGACTTAAAGTTCAAACTTTTCAAACCTTCTGAATATGTTTAAAAGGAGCGAGGCATTCCAGGGTCGTGGCAGTTCTTATGGTGGGAATATGATAGAACAGTTCCTGATGTTGTTCTTAGTCGAGAAAACTCAGATGCTGGAGCTGGCTTGCAAGGGTGATCCAGTGCAAAAGTGGGGGAGGGAGGGAAAGAGGGGGAGGGAGAGACAGAGAGAGAGAGTGAGCAAGAGCGTGAGAGAGAAGAGAGAGAGATGCTTGCCTACCCGCTGTAAAGGCAGTTGTAGGGGAGTGGAAGGACTCTGGATACATTAGTGCTGGGAAATGTGCACTGATGAGGGATGGGTGCTGGAACACTATGACTGAAACCCAATCATAAACAGCTTTGGAATGGTCTACTTCACGACGATTAAAAAAAGAAGGAATTGTGAGCATCTTAGTGCTGTATTAAGTGATATCACATGCTAAGTAAGGTTAGCCTTGGTGAGATGTGTTTACCAAGGAAGCAGCCTGCTAGTCGCTATACATCTAAATCTTTGCCAGGAAACCCAAAGGTTGAGTATTTACCAGCACACAGTTAGGTTAGACTCATGCTGTTGAGAAAGTTCCAGGCTAAAATCAGCCCCCCTGACTGTTGGTGGATGCCCCCCACCTCTGTGAGAGAGTTGCTGGTGTGGTGGGGCGGCTCTGAGCACACAGAAAAGCCCCCAAAGTTGACGTCATACCCTCATGTTCAAAGGGAAAGGCGTTGGCAGGTCAGTGAGTCATTTCCTGTGAGCTGACACATTGCTCCCTATTTCATGACATCATTGTGTGTGCTGTCCTGTGCCTGTGTGACGCTTTCCAAGATGAGTTGATGTCAATGCAGCCAGTCCTACTCTAGAATGGCTAATAAGTCTCTGTGGTTTGCTCAACTGGGTTCCTTCGGCAGCACCTGGAATTCTGGCTGAAATCTCCTCATTCTAATTCCAAAGTTTTCAGTGAGTGGAACCCATCAGCAGTTGCAGCGATTTCACCTGAAAACTCTAGCTGTGCAATGAGACGCCACCCACTGCCTCCTGATTCACAGGCTTGCTCCGGGCTGGTGTGTATCAGTCTGAGACTTAATAGCCCGCCAGCGCGATTGCGATGCTTGATAAAGTTTGAAGATCCCTCTTCCTTCCATTGACCAGAAATTAAGAAACAGGCGCACCCTAAACTTCCCTAAATGTTTGCTTCCATCTGCCAGTGAATTATTTTAGTCTTTGGCTTGGGAAATACTTTTAGCAAGTATAAGGATGCCACTGTGTCAACACATTCCCAGTTTCTTCATAGACTAATGCTCCACCCTGAAAGAGTTTTATATCTGCTGTCAATGTTCAGTCATTTACTGTCGCAGTGCTCTCGGATATATACACTCCTTAGTCTGTACCATTCTCTATATTAAAATCTCTTCATATGCCAAGCAATGTTTCGGTACTATCGCCATGTGGAGAGAACGAAATAAATGTCAACAGAGAACGGACAATGATTGTTGAGTTGGGTGGCTAAAAATGTGGTTGCCATATTTGTAAGCATTTTCTATTAAAAAAACTAATCATCAGAAGAAATAAATAGTCCATTTTTCTTCTACTAGAAATTTGGATTTGACCATGTGATGCCCTATAGCCAAGAGCTATTGGTGTAGTATATAACAGAGCAGGGCAGTGCACTTGGACATTGGAAATTTTTTATTTCTGCTTCTAGAAGAGAGTCAACAAGGGTAAAAGCCTAGGCTAGCCTCCTAGATGGAAAATGCCATTTTCACTTCCCTTGTCCCACAAAATAGCCAGAAATGTGAGTTGAGGATATTGGGGCTGAGTTTCCTTTTGTCTGTTCACTGATGGTAAATGCACGCATGTGTAAGAAAAGCTCTACAAAATCTTTACTGAAATACAACTTTATTTCTGTAGTTTCAGTGAATGTTGGATTTCATTGGTTGACACCATGGCATGTCCTTAATCTCTGTCCCATTCTTCCAGGTTGATGCCTAAGACCAGATTTCAAAATACATGCAGTCCTGCAATGAAAATTAGACGTTAATGTACTTTGGCTTAACATTTGCAGCAGCTAGAGGCCCTAGACAGTAGAAGCAAAGCTTTCTTGGGTGATTAAAAGGACGGGATCCGTCACTGCTTTCTTCCTTGCTTCTCATTTTTCTTGTTTTTGAAACATTTTTCTTATGATTGTTGCTTATTATTTCCTCTTTATTTACTGTTTTGGTTTAAAAAATGGGGGTGGGGAAGAGCTGGGGCAGTAGTACAGCGGGTGGGGTTTTGCCTTGCTCCAGTCCACCTGGGTTCAGTCCTCTGCGTCCCATATGGTCAGAATAATTCCTGCATGTAGAGCCAGGAGTAACCTCTGAGCACTGCCTGTGTGGCCCCCAAAAAAAAGAAAAAAATGTTGGGGAGGGGGTGTGTTACACGTGGTCGTGTGCAAGGCTTCGCCTGGCCCAGTGTTCAGAGATCACTCCTGGAATTTCCTGGGGACTAAGCAGTGCTGGGGTTGAACTGGATTAGCCACGTGACAGCTAATGTCCCCTTCTTGGACAGCTTATTCCCCTTCTACTAACTCTCTGACCTGTTCTTGCCCCCTCTTCTGTGCTTTGGTTATTCAATATTTTTTCTCCATGAAATAAAAATTTTATATAAGCATGCTATTTATTTTTTATTCTTATTTATATAAGCAGAGTAATCGGTACTTTTGTAATTTCCTGTTGTGGGTTTCTTTTTTTTTTCCTTTTTGGGTCACACCGGCGATGCTCAGGGGTTTCTCCTGCCTCTGCACTCAGGATTTACTCCTGGCGGTGCTCAGGGGACCATATGGGATGCCGGGAATCGAACCTGGGCTGGCACAGGCTGGCCGCATGCTAGGCAAAAGCCTTACCCGCTAGGCTATCACCCGGCCCCCTCCATCCAAGAGAAAACCTGATCTTCCCCCTTTAAGTTTCATCAGTAAATGCTCGGGTTGAGAGTCTTCTACTGAGACTATACCACCTACACGGTAAAGCCTGGCAAGCTACCATGTTTTATTTACTTTTATGCCAAAGACTAGTAACTATTATGGACCTCAGTTCCATAACCTGAACAATGGTTTTGGGCTCCTCCTGTCCCTGTAGCAAGTAGATGCCCTTGGGTTGCACTTGCTTGTGACAGGACTAATGGAGATGTTACTAGTGCCCACTCGAGCAAATCAATGAACAATGGGAAGACAGTGATACAGTGATTTATATAAGCATGTTATTAGTTTATTATTTGTAGCCTATATTTTCCTTACTTTGATATCTGAGGCTGAAAGTGTCATCCTTAAGGCCTGGAAGTTTAAGATATGCCTCTTTGCCAGTGCTATTTTGCTTTAAAAACTTCCTTTCTGTCTAAAAGAGTAGGTGACTGCACTTTTTGTTCATTATACAAAGCAGTATCTTCTTTATGCTTCCTTTGGCTTTGTTCTGTTTCTCACTCTTTTTCTCCCTGTTTCTCGCCTCTCTTTTTAAGATATGGCTAGTTAGCTCATTCATTTTACATTTTCCTTCAAAAAATGTTTACAGTCATATATTTTAAATATTCTTATTTGTATTCTAAGGAATTGAATTTGCAGTTCGGATAGTATATATTTTGATGTATTTAAATTTTTGATAAAAATTATGTTCTTATTCACTTTCCATTTCTACGTATACATTTTTGAATATATTTGTCTTATCAACTTTTAATTTATTAGTATTTGCTCAGCACTGAATGATACCCTGTTCCAAATAAGACTGATTCCCTGAAATTTGTTAAGACTCACTTCTTGGCCATTGTGAGTATAATATTTATTAAAAGTGTTTTTGAGAACTATATGTCTGATATAGTGTCTGTTTACTATATGTTTATAGTATATGTATCTGTTTGATACAAATTCTACTTTGACCTAGTAAATCAAGTTTTTAAAGTTCCAGATGATTCCTTTAAACTGGTTAATATTAGTGTTCAGATTGTAAAGCTTCTTAAAGTATCAGATTGATCTGATACTTTAATAAGCTTGTTTCTTTTAAATCAAGCAAAGATTTAAAGGTGTGTCTAAATTTTCCAATGTGATATTAATTTAATTTCTAAAGATATATTATTCTCTATACTTTGTGGTTACATTGCATACAAACTAGAATTAGTGTCTATTTTGGAACAGAACTCACAGCATGTATTTCTTCATTATCTCTTTCCCTGCCCTTAAAATATTTCTGTTTTAATGCCTTCTTCTGTTAGCTTTTGTAGTTCATAGTTTCCTGCTCTATTTCCCCATACTTTATTTCTTTCAAATCTATGCAAATAATTTTACTTGGTCTTTTTTAAAGATCTTATAGATACTGTAAATCCAATTTAACTATTTGTTTGTACTTGCAATTACTGTCCTTTGATACCGGTTTCAGTATGCAAAACATGATATAAAACATTTAATTGGCACCTCGATATAAACAAATAATATTTTTTGATTTTAATTTTTGTTTGCCCCGCTTTTTAATAGTTCTCTTTTTCACCCAGTGGTTTTATTTGCTTGCATGTATTTATTTCCAAATTTTCCACTCTCCTAGTTTGAAATGAATGCCTTCTTATCATCTCAGTCATTTGCAGAAATGTTTACATGTTTAACCTAACTGCTCTCTTGAGTAATACAGAATCTCACACTTTTCATTTTGATCACTTTTTTCACAATTTACATACTTCAAGTTGAGTAGAATTTCAGACTTTTAGATAGTACCTTTTACCATCAAAAATTAGTAATTTGATCTTATTTAGTTTGTAAACATATGTGTATTTACAGATATAACTGCCATTTTCTTTGCTTACAAATATTACTGAATATGAGATGGTCTTCCACAAATCACAGTATATGTTCTGACGTATCTTTATTTTCTGAGGTCTTTTCTTTAGCAATAATCCCTATAGTCTAAGACAGTTTTAATGTATATTGTTTCTTTCTTGTTCTTGATACATTCTCTAAGAAAATATAATTTAAAACTTTTTTTCCCCAGACAGAACTTAGAAACAGCATTCCAACTCTATTCTGGCATGCACTGTTTTGTTGAGAAATCAGTTGCCAATGTTTTTGCTTTTGGGTGGTCTGGTTCTAGATACTTATTTTCAATATCCTGTTTTCCTCTGATAACCTATTACTTTTCTACAACTTCCCTCAGGCTTGTATTGATGTACGTTTTTCTGATTTATTTTGTGTTTATAAGGTTAAGAAATCTATGATCTATTTACAGTTTGCTTGGACGTTTTATCATAACTGGGTCCTAATTTTTTTTTTTTTTTTTTGTCTTTTGATCAAGTACTTTCAGAGCATGTTTTTTTTTCCTTCGTAACCAATGGCAGTTTATTCAAATTAACTCCCATATTACAATAGCATAGCATTTACTATCTCCCTGTGTCTATACAAAAAGGACATTTCTCTAAAATAAAACTATTCAATGGATAGAGAGGAAAGAGAAAAGAGATATTTCATGTATGTAGACAAAACCCAGAGCCAATAGGTGGTTTGACTTTATAAGTTACCATGTTTAGCTTGGAGATATTTGTGGCTAACATTGAGGGAAAGAGGAACACAAAGGAGAGGTTAAGATAAACACAGGATTGGGAGTGCCCTGGCGGAGTTGGGTGGGCTCAGCAGCATTGTGGAGGGTGTCATTCAGTGAATCCAAGCCCTCTGCAGGAGGAGAAAGGACAGCCAGGTGTTAAGCTTAACATGCTGAACTGTAATCCAACTCTAAGAAGCCTTTGTTAGGGTGATCGCCAAGGGAGTTAGAGCAACTGAAAGTCTTCTTTGAATCCTTTTCCTGGTTCTTGTTCCTGCCAGAGCAACTGGTGCCTATTAAACATGTTATCAGTCTTAGTTCCTAGGACCACAAGTGGGGTCCCTGGCAGCAGAGCATGCCTTAATGGAAATAATTTTTCTTCTTCAGTCTGCTCAGATGGTGTATTCAATATTTACCGAACTTTAGGTGTTGGAGCAGCGTTTACTAAACTCCACTTGATTATGTTATTCTTTTATATTTTTGTGTTAAATTGCTAGTGCTTTTCGTAATACCTTCATAGGGAATGTTGCTTTTTATCTCTTATTTCTTTTATAACATCTGTTTCATTTTGGTATCAGGTCAGGGTAATTATCCTAAAATAAACAAAAGTTTTGTACTTTTGTCTAAAGAAATTAAATTAAATTTTTATTCTTGCTGGGCTTCATTCGTATAGAGTTGGTTTTATCAGTATAATAAACTGGAAACATTTTTTTTAAAGTTTTGACTATGGATTTAAGAGAAACATGGTTGTTGTATTTGTTATTGATTTTATTGTAATCAATTTTCTAAAATTTTATTCACACCCTTTAATTTCACATGTGCTTCTCCTATTTCTTGCTTGCTTGCTTGCTTGCTTTTGGAGTCAAACCCAGCGATGCTCAGGTGCTCCTCCTGACTTTGTACTCAGGAATTACTCCTGGTGGTGCTCCAGGGTCCATATGAGATACCAGGGACTAAACCCAGGTTGGCCTGCTTACAAGTCAAGACACCCTCCCCACTGTATTATTGCTCGGGTCTCTCTGTGACTGATTTTTATTTAGTGTGAATATTGTGTTTTGTGTCTTTTAATTCATGTCTTCTTTTCCCATCAGTTCTTGAATTTAAACATGAGATGAGTGTTTAAGATGAGTTGTTCTTAATATTTTTTCTTTTAACTTTAATATAGTTTATAATAATTTTCTTTTTACTATTCATATTGGCAATCTCTTTGGCAGTTAAATTCTTTTAAATTTTCATCAGCGGTATATTGCTACTTCTCCTTACACACTCTTTAGTCACACCACACATTTTAATATGTCCTATTTACACACTCATTCTCATTTTTATTTCATTCCCTTTTGAATTCCCTTTAACTTAAAATTATTTCTAAGAAAGGCTTAATTTCCAAATAAGCGTTTCAGATATCTTTGTGATTGCAGGTTAATTCTAACATTACCAGATAACATATTTGGTGATGTTGGTTCCTTTAAAGTTGTGTTTTATGGCACGAAAGATCTGGTGAATGTGCGTTTGTAAAATGCTGTATATTGTGTTGTTCCAGTGTCCTAAGTCTGCCAGTTCATCAAAAGCATTGATAGTGTTTTGGGTCCCGATACTGTTGCTAGTTTAGGTTTACTTGTTTTTTTGTTGTTGCTGTTCCTTTTTGGGTCTTACCCAGCGATCTCCTGGCTCTTCACTCTGGAATTACTCTGGGGCCAGATGGGATGCCAGGAGCCCATCAGGCCACGCTGTGCTCTTGCTCCGGCCCCTACTTGTTCATTCTTGAGAGTGAAAATTGAAGTCCTAAACTGCAATTGTGTAGGTTTGTATACTTTAGAATTTTTATTTTTCTTTTGTAAATGTGTTCTGTTATACTTTATTGTACGATACATATGAGCCTTTTTATCTTTAATGTATTTAATTTCCAGAGTCTGTATTCTCTAGAATGACTGTGGACGCTCAGGATATTTTTTTTTCTTGACCTGATGGAATGGTTTGAGGCTCTTTATGTTCCTGGAGCAAGCAGGTGCCCTTGGGCTCTACTTGCATGAGACAGGACATATGGAGATGTTACTGGTGCCTGCTCGAGCAAATCAATGATGAACGGGAAGACAGTGACAGTGATACAGAGATACTAGAGTTGATGGCATTCAAATCATGATGAAAAAAAAATTCAGTTTTTGCTTTTGTTCCACTAGAGTCACACTCGGTGGTGCTTGGAGGATGTGGGCTGCTCCGGGCAGTGCTCGTCCGGTGGTGCTGGTTCTTTAGTTCTTTGCTGTGTGAAGGCGCTCAGTCGTGCCATCAGCGATGCCCTTGAACCACCTGCGCCTCCGCTGATGTCAGATGCTCATAGGCCCCAGAGCTGCCCTGAGCAGAGCTGAGGTGTGAAGGTGGTGCTGGGCCCAAGCGTAGGGTCCGCACACGCTCTTCCTGTTGAGCCGTAATTCCTGACCTCTTCTGTTACCGTAATCCACTTGGATCATGGTTAAAGCTGGGTGCTTATAGATAAGTTAGTTGGGCTATAAAAATCCACTTTACCACTTTTTATTGTTTTTGGTATGTGTACATTAAACCTTTGTCAGTAGTTTTCAACTTCTGTACTTTATTCTTTGCTGTTGTTTACTTTCTGCTTATCCCACTCTAGTGTTTGGTTTCGTTTTCCCTCTTCCTTCTTTGTTTGATATAATCCACATATTTTTCGTGTTTCATCTGAGTCTATCTTCCCAAATTTGGGATGTATGTTTTCTATTAACTTAATTGGTCTCTCTAGGAATTAAAATACACACACCTAACTCTTCTCGGTTTGCTGTACTTTACAGTTCCAAGTATAAAATATTACAGCTAAATATACACACAGGGCTCCCTTTGTGTTATAGTGGTTTAACATATTCCATTGACACTCTGAGGTGTGAGATTTTTTTGCATTTGTTAGCTCTCATATATGAGAGCTAACAAACGCTATATATATATATATATATATATATATATGTATATATATATATTTCAAACAACTTGTGAGAAGTAAATGAGTTTATTGTATTTATTCCAAATGGTAAGCTATTAGCACTTATTTCCTCTAGAATAAAGAACATTTTTAAGAGAGTAAATATCTTCAGAATTTCTTTCAGTTTTCTGAAAGAGAAGTCCTTTTAGTTGATTTAACGTTAGCTTGACATGCCCTAAGATGGCATCCTCAGTCAGCCCTTTCTGCACGTATCACCACCATTTTCTCACCCATGGTTTCTTCCAGAGTTCGATAAGTTTTCCATGCTTACATATATTTAATACATATTGTTTCTTAATCCAAGGATTTATATTTCTTGGTTCTGAACTTCATTAAGTTTGGATAAAGAACATTATTTTTTTTTACTTGGAATGTCTTATTTTTCTGTTTCCATCTCTCTCTTCACCTCTTTTGTTCCTCAGTGTGATAGGAATCATTTCTTTAATGTGATCCTTGGGTCACTAATTATTTCCTCAGCTCTTACAGCCTGCTATGTCGCCAGTTTATTATTTCCTCCACCGGAAATTGTTCAAGGTCAGCATATCCCCCTCATCGCTCTCCGGCCATTCTCCGTCAAGTCATAGTATTTAGAAGCTTGTGTCCTTTTTTTGAGCCCAAGATCCGGCTTGATGTTTCACTTTAATAATTACTACAGGTCTAGAGTTTACAAATTAATAACTCATCTATTTGAAAAATGAAATTTCAAAAATGGAACTGATTCTAACAATTTAATTTATGGGCAAGAAAATATGCACTAGATGCCACATGGTCTCTTTCCTCAGTGTCTTAGTCTTTTTAATTAAGGGAAAGGATTTCAGCCCGGGTGACTCCTGAACATGCCCATTTATATTTCCTTTGTGATGTGCAGAGTCTATCTATGAGGCTCTGTGGAGCCTAATAACAATATCAACAAAGGCACAATTTGAATCGATCAAGACAAATAGATCAAAGATAATATGATCATTCTAGAAAATTTCACCTTTAGAAAAAAATGTAATAAAAATAGACTCACTATGAGGAAACCAGCTCCAAGAACCAATGCCTTTATTTTAACATCAAGATCGAATGGAAACTGCATCCCAAATTTACCAGTAGTAGATAACAGTTCTTGTATGAATTCATCCCACTTTCGTGAAATCGTTCCAACAACTGTTTCTTCTTCCAGACAAAATAACTAAAAGGTAAATTACAGATACATCAAGATTTCGATAAACCTTTCTGAAAAATATTCTTATATCAATTTTAATAATGAAATATAGGGCGGAGTGATAGCACAGTGGGTAGGGCGTTTGCCTTGCACACGGCCTGCCTGTGCCGGCCCAGGTTCCATCCCGGCATCCCATATGGTACCCCGAGCACCGCCAGGAGTAATTCCTGAGTGCAGAGCCAGGAGTAACCCCCTGAGCGTCGCTGGGTGTGACCCAAAAAGCAAAAAAAAAAAAATGAAATATGACACATGATTTATAGTCATATTGATTTTACTTTGAAATAGATAGCTGTAATTTCTACCATGAAGGAGATTTTCATATTGACCAAATAAATCATGCAGAAACCAGTCAGAACCAGTTTCATAAAACTGGCATCATTCTAGAGAAGAAAAAAAAATCAAATAGTGTTCTACTTAGGCTGTGTGCAATTTCTAACTAAATTTTTTAAAAACAATTCAAAAAAGTTTGTTATTTTTAAGTATTACTTGTATTGTTAAGTGCTAAACTTGATTGGGAACTATATATCTAAAATAAAGATCAGTAGCTAGTTATAGCTAACACTATATTAAAAATACTGTATTACACATTTGAAAGTTGAAGAGGTGTCATATATGTGTATATATTATATACATATATATGCATTACATATTGAAAGTTGAAGTCTTTTTGATTTATGTTTATATATGTATAAATGTTTTCATATATTTTATATAAATAATACTGTATTACACATTTGAAAGTTGAAGATGCATCATATATGTGTATATATACATATATGTATATATGCATACATATATGTATATATGTACATATGATATGTACATACATGTACATATCATATACGTATAAATCTATTCATATATATGTATATGATGTGTACATGTACATATATGTATATATACACATATATGATATGTCTTCAACTTTCAAATGTAATTCAGTATTTATATAAAGTATATATAAAATATACATATATAAAACATAGATCAAAAAAAGACTTCAACTTTCAAATTTGTAATATAGTATTATATATAAAACATATATATTATATACATATATAAACAGAACAAAAGGACTGAAAACATGAGATCAAAACTTAAAAATCTGTGAAGGATGTAGTTTGAGGGATTGGAGGTTAAAGGGGATACTGGTGGAGGAAGTTTGGCATTAATGGTGAAACTAGTGTTCGAGAATTATATACCTGAAACTCAAGTAGGAAAACATTGTAAATAATGGTGCCTAAAAATTAATACATGTTTAAAAACTCAAATAAACTTTCTGTAATGCATCTTAAAAATTTACATAAGAAGTTTTCTTTGTCATGTCAATACATGACAATTTGACTAGATTTATTGTGGTAATCATTTTTTAATACAAATGTTGAATCATTTATTTGTATAATTGAAAGAAAGCATCTATTATATGTAAGTGTGTGCTTTTAAACTTCATGGAATTGTAGTGCTTAATTAATCAAGGAATTAGAAATTAAATGAAAAAATAGGAATTTGTTTTGGTAACATAATGGTCAGTTTCATTTTCCTTTAATCACATGTATTAATCATAAGATTAGAAAACAAACATGAACATGATAATGTTAAAACATAATGAATTACTCACATCAAATTTTAGATTCTTTAGACAGCTGAAAAGTACACATGGTCCTCTGACTACCATTATATTCTCCTTTTTCTTGTTCTTTATTTTAAAGTTTGCCAAGAATGGGTGAAAGTATTGATAAACATATCCAATTGTTTCACCAGGAGGAACCTGAACTTTCAGCTACAAAAGATTGAAAATATGTAACTCATCAAAGAAGACATTGAGTTTGTATGTAATATTCTATCTCATCAAAGGCTACATTTAGCTTATATGTAATATTCTATCTCATCAGAGGAGACATTGAGTTTGTATGTAATATTCTATCTCATCAAAGGCGACATTTAACTTGTATGTAATATTCTATCTCATCAGAGGATACATTGAGTTTGTATGTAATATTCTATCTCATCAGAGGAGACGATGAGTTTGTATGTACTATTCTATCTCATCAGAGGAGATGTTGAGTTTGTATGTAATATTCTGTCTCATCAGAGGAAACGTTGAGTTTGTATGTAATATTCTATCTCATCAAAGGCGACATTTAGCTTGTATGTAATATTCTATCTCATCAGAGGAGACATTGTGTTTGTATGTAATATTCTGTCTCATCAGAGGAGACATTGAGTTTGTATGTAATATTCTATCTCATCAAAGGTGACATTTAGCTCGTATGTAATATTCTATCTCATCAGAGGAGACATTGAGTTTGTATGTAATATTCTATCTCATCAGAGGAGACATTGAGTTTGTATGTAATATTCTATCTCATCAAAGGTGATGTTGAGTTTGTATGTAATATTCTATTTCATCAGAGGAGGCGTTGGGTTTGTAATATTCTATCTCATCAGAGGAGATGTTGAGTTTGTATGTACTGTTCTATCTCATCAGAGGAGATGTTGAGTTTCAATGTAATATTCTATCTGCCATGTCTTGCCTTTTACCTTAGCTTTTCATCTCGTGAACAGACATTCTGTGTTTGCATCCTGTCATCATTTAGGAATGAGAGTAGAAGAGTAGAAGGCAGGGCCTGACTCTTCCGCTGAGACCCAATACTGCTCCCAACTACACGACCCTTGACAAATCCTGACACTTGCTGAAATTCATTTTCCGTTTGTCAAGGAGGAACAATAGCGATCTCCTTAGGGGTGTGAAAAGATCACTTTCAAAATGACCAGGCCCAGGAGATTTAGACTCCAACCACTCCAAACCCTGTTTATCACCCAATATTTCCCAAACTCTCATACTCGTATCCAAATGCAGATATTAATTCATTGACATTCTTGATGCCTACTCTGGGTTAAAGCCCAACTCATCAGAATCAGTAGATACCAATGAGGAAATAGTACCCAGTCCAGGCCATAGATGCTTACACAGTCAGAGATACAGAACTATAAAACAAAATGAATGAATGAGAACTTGAAACTGAAAATTAGAGTTGGAATTTTAAAAAATACTTAATGGATGGACTCCGAAATAAAGCCAGTGAGCCCAAAGATGTCAGCACTATATCCACTGAGCATCTTTTCCTGGTTCCTGATGCTGGACATTTTCTCTCCTGCCCTCCACACCTGCTGTTTGGCCGTATAGGTGCTGTGGACCCTCACCTGTAGCTCAGTCTGTCCAGCACATGTCCGGCTTCAGTTTTGGCCTGGCAAGTGACCCCCCCCCGTCCACGAATATGCCTAGTGCCCACATATCCTTTCCCTCTGTGCCAAAGTAGCCTGACTCTCTCTCTGCCGCCCAGCATCTGCAGCTCACCTGTGCCTTGGAGATTTGCTTCCTACACCTTAGCCGGGGGCTCCTGGGTTCACCCTGTGTCACTGGCTTCCCCCTCCACAGGGAGACCCAGCTTCCTCCCACACGTCTGTCTGGCCACTTTGTCTCAGCTGTGCCATACACGGTGTTTAGTTTCTCAGGCCTCCTTACACCAGCACTGCATGGTTCATGCTCGGCCTCGTGGGCATATGGAGCCGTCCTCCAAAGCGTTGTCTGCTTGTCTTCGAGGCTTGTTTCCTGGCCTGAAAATCTTGCACCAATTCTGATCTGGGCAGCACCAGACATGCCAACTCTGTGGGCAACAGCGACACATATTCCACCCGGGTTTGCACGCTTGGAAACTTTGGCCTCAACCCTAGAGTTTCAGTTGTCATCTCGGTCTTAGGGGAGAACTCCCCAGAGCTGCTATGGTGATGCTCGGTCAGGGTGCGTGGTGCCAAGGACCAAACTGTTCATTTTTGTCTTTATGGTACCACACCCAGGGCAGCCTCAGGAAACTGTTGCTGCTGGGCACTGAACCCAGGGCCTGAATGCAAAGCAGGTACTCTAACCCCTCCGCCAGCTCTCCAGACCTCTGCAGCTATTTCTCACACCTTTGTCAACCTTACACATATGGTACAAATACACATTTCTCTTTCTGCCACACTTCTTTCCAGAAAATTCGTTGTCACCAAACCCAAACTTGGTCACCCAAATTTAAAATATTTCAACCCAGTATTGAGACTTTTTTTGAGGGAGCTACATGACTTGCTAAGTGATGTAACCTAAGTATTTACTGACCTTCTGTAAGTAGCAGTTACTCCAGCAACACCGGCAGCCTACAGTTTTATGCATAGTTATGACGTCTCGGCCAGAATTATCATAAAACGTTATGGTAAAAGGCCTCGAAGGTCCACAAAGTTGTCGCATAAAGCAATTACTGCTTTCTTCAGCAAAGAATATTCTCTCTCCTTGACTGTTCACGACTTCATATATATTCTTATTTTCAAAAAGACTACAGAATGAAGCTGTGGGGTGGTGTGTTAGTAATACGGATGTGAAACGTGTGCAAAGCTACATAGCAAATGACCATCCAGTATGTGCTTATTTTAGGTAGTAAGTACACCGGTTTGCTGTAAGCCGCTTACCTTGGTGAAACATGGTCACCTATGGCTGGAGAGAGTACTGGGGTTAGGCACTTGCCTTGCAAGTCACTGAATGAGGTTTGATCCCCAGGCCCTGCAGGTATCTCCTGAGCCTACCAAGAGTTATCCGTGAGCACAGAGCTGGGAGAAAGCTCTGAGCCTCCTGAATGGTCCCCAAACCAAACCAAAAACCGAGCCCAAGCACCCAAATCATAGTGTTTCCATAAAAATCCCCACAAAATATTTTTTAAAATCTTTAAAGTAAATATACCAATGATTGTGCATAGATGATATTTTCCCCCCTTTACGTTATTTCACATGCTCTTGAATACATATTTAATGAGACTATGTTATTTATTACACTTCGTCCATTTTTAAATGTTAAACTTAGTAATAGTCACAGAATTTTCTCACTTTTTGATATTTAATGAACCTCTGAACATAATTATGTTTTCATATTGACTAACATTCTAAAGATGTTAATTTAATATTACATTATTAATATTACTTTGGCAAACAGACACTGTCTCGTTTGCCAAGGCATCGAAAATCAGATGGGCTGACCATGTAATGCGATTTAGAGATGACTGCTGGACTAGAGCCATTACCGACTGGATCCCAAGGGATGTCAAAAGATCACGTGGCCGCCCACCTACAAGACGGTCAGACTTCCTTGTCAAGACCCTGAAAGAACGGTTTGAGGCTCTTCTTACTCCTGAAGCAACCATTGGGCTACACTGAAGATGCGATTGGGCTACACTGGCACGTGATAGGGTCAAATGGAAATGTTACTGGTGCCCGCTCGAGCAAATTGATGAATAACGGGATGTCATATGATCAAGAAGTGAATATTACGTTAATATAGAGTGATCTAGGTGGCTAATTTTAGACCTCATTCCCATGACCTGATGTAATGGTTTGAGGCTCTTTATGTTTCTGAAGCAAGCAGATGCCCCTTGGGCTCTACTAGCATGAGACAGGACATATGGAGATATTACTGGTGCCCGCTCGAGCAAATCGATGATGAATGGGAAGACAGTGATACAGTGATCTAAGTGGCTAGAGAGATGGTTCAGTGATTAAGGTTGCCTTTCCTGTAACCAATTTCAGTTTGATATCTGGCATCTAAATCTATATTGCCCCACCAAAAAGTTAAATAAAATGATCTCAAACTTATGTAAATAATATTTTGATTCATTTTAATTTCTTATTTAAATAATATTTAACTGAAGCCACATTGCAATTTAACATTAAATAGTTTCAGATGTACATCTATTTCTTTCAAAGAAACTGGCCCATAGATTTCTTTTTTGGATATCCTGTTGATTTTGGAATAAGAGTAATGTTGGTCTCATAAAAATGTCAATTTAAGAAAATTACTAATCTTTTAAAGTTTGATACTTTAGCTCTTATAAAGTTGAAACTATAGCTGCCACCAAATTCTTGGCTTTTAGTTTTGAGGGAGGATCTTGTTTATTATTTCATTTCCTTATTTATAGTTGGTTGTTCAGATTTTGAATCCCTGGTTTAGTCTTCGAATATTTATGCCTCTAAGCATTGTCTCGTTTCTACTACAATGCACCATATTTCTTGGCACGTGACTGGTCCTTTCCTTTGCTTCTGTTGTCGACTTCTGCTTGCAGTCTTTGGGTTACTTGAGTTTTCTCACTCTTTGACCCCAGCTTAATGTATGTGAACCTTATTTATCTTTTCAAATCATCAGATCTTGATTTCATGGATCTATAAAAGTCCCTTTTAAATTTTCTTTTTTTCACAACTTTTATTTCTTCTACTGATATTTGATTTTTCCCTTCTAATTCTAGTTTCCTTAGAATGAACTTTTTTCATTTTTCTTTTTTTTGGGGGTCATACCGGCGCCGCTCAGGGGTCACACCCTGGCTCTGCACTCAGGAATTAGTCCTGGCAGTGCTCGGGGGACAATATGGGATGCCGGGGATTTGAACCTGGGTGGCCACATGCAAGGCAATCGTCCTTCCCACTGTGCTATTACTCCAGCCCTGAACATTTTTTTCTTTTATTAATTTTTCTTTTGTTTGGTTATGTGGGTAAATCTGTATTGGCTTACAACACCATTCTTGGCATCACATTTGCATCATCGTAAGTTCTGCCAAGTCATATATACTCAGTTTCTGTCTCCACCTGGGTACCCCTGGCTTTCTTGCTCATCCAATAGTTGTTCCATAGGCTGCTGTTTATTCGGGAAGGCCGTCCTCTTCGACCGGCGCGCAGCTTCGGGGGGGACACACATGGAGCCGTGAGGGGAGGAAGGGGACACCCGCCTAGCCAGCCAGATCAGCCGAATCAACCCTGGCGGTCAATGGGGTGACATGTCGCAGCCAGATCGCCCTCACATCCTAGGCTGCTGTTTAATCTTTATTCCTGTGTCTATCATTACTGTAATCTTTTTGTTAATTTCTAGTTTTATCTCATATTATTCCAGTGCTTATAAATTTATTGAGACTTTTTTTTTGTATACCAACATTGCATCAGTTATTAACTGTATAAAAATCATGAAAAAATTATCCACCCCCACCCTTTTGGTGGGATTCTTTGTAAATAGCTAATAAGTTGATCTTGTCTAATTTTTCCCTTGAAGGCCTTTGTTTTCTTGCCAGTTTTCTGTTTGGCTGATCTTGTTGCTCAAAGTCTGGGGTGAAAGTTCCCCACTGTTCCTGCATTTCTATCAATGTCTTAAGTTCTGTTAATGGTGGTGTTTATATCTTGGTCCTTTTGTTTGGGATATGTGTGTATTAACATGTTTGTTTCTTCACTTTTAGTGACCCCTTTATCATTCCATAATATCCATGTTGTCTCTTTCAACACTTTGAAACTGGAAATATGTTTTTACATATCTAAATATAATGGTTCCAACTTCCAAAATTTTTTTCTATTTCCCTGGATGTTCTCTAGTCTTTTACATCAGCTTGTGTGTATTGATGAAGAGCCTTTTTTAAGCTGCATATAGTTGCATTTTTATATACAATTATAGACTTCATTCCCATGACCTGATAGAATGGTTTGAGGCTCTTTATGGTTCTGGAGTGAGCAGATGCCCCTGGGCTACACTAGCATGATAGAATGTATGGAGATGTTACTGGTGCCCCCTCAAGCAAATCGATGATCAATGGGAAAACAAATGATACAAGTGATACAGTGATAGTTGTATTTTTATTTTTCATTCATACAGCCAGTTTATATCTTGACGGTGAGGTTAACTTATTTGCATTAATTGATGAATACAGTTCTTTAGACTGGCTTGAGGAATTGTTACACCCAATTTGAGTTGCTTCTTCCTCTTAGTTATAAGAGCTCCTTCCTATATTTTTCCAAAGTGAATTCTAGTAGCAGCACACTTTTTAACTTTGATTTGTCTGGGAATGTCTGCACTTCTTTTTGCCTGAAAAAATATTTTTTCTGGGATAAATTATTCCTAAAGAGTCTAGCCTGTCTGTGTTTCCCCACTGTAAAGATCCTTTAAACAGCTGCCATGGGAAGTAAAGGAGGATTGGACTCCTGCTCATCCTGGCTTGGACTCCTGCTCATCCTGGCTGTACTCTGCCATTCAGAGAATGGAATCATCTCTACCCTGGCTTAGTTGTTGGAATATAAAATGAGTACATCACTGAGTCTTTTTCTTAAAGGGTTTTGTGACGATTGGGGATGGACTCCAAAGTGTACAGATGTCTGAACACTGAATCAGCCTGTTCGCTGTCTGCCCAGAAATTCCCAGCATAGCTTTGATTAGCTGTAGCTGTTCATGAGGCACCCAGGAGGGGAGGTGGGTTCTAGCCATGGCCCGCCATCCCAATAGAGCCTCACAAGAAGCTGGAGGAACCCCCACACCATGAGGGCCACCATTTTCAACATCTGGACTCTACAGCTCGTCAGAGCTCCACCCCAGAGAAAAGCTGATCTCTCCCCATTACAGATCATCAGTAAATGCACGAGATGAAAGCCTACTACTGAGAGTATACCACCCACATGGCAGAGTATGGCAAGCTACCCATGTCCTATTTGATATGCCAAAAACCAGTAACAATTAGATAACTCATTCCCATGACCTGAAGGAATGGTTTGAGGCTCTCTGTGTTCCTGGAGTGAGCAGATGCCCTTTGGCAGCACTAGCACATGACAGGATGTATGGGGATGTTACTGGTTCCTGCTTGAGGAAATTGATGAACAACAGGAAGACAAGTGATACAAGAAATTATTCCTGCTTAGAAGTTTTGTTCCTTAGGCGTTTTGAAGATGTCAGAAAACTCTTTTAGCCTCTAGAGTTTCTGCAGTAAAGTCTGATATAATATATAATAGTCTGATATAATCTCATGCTTGAAAGATTTTCAGCTATTATTTCTTTGAATAAGCTTTTCTGTTCTCTCCCTATACATACCTCCTGGGACTCCCATAACCACATGCTTTTCCTAGTGAAATCAGATAGCTGATGCAGTGTTTCTTCATTATTGAGATTTCTTATTTCTCCCCTCTACTTGAATTTTTTCTAGGTTTTTTTATTGCTGGGGTCACTGTTTTTTTTTTACTCCATTATATCTATTCTGTCTCTGAAATACTTTTTTGGTGGGGGAAGATGTACATATCCCCTGTTTCCAAAGTTTCCCTCAGACATAGGAAGAGCTTGTATATAATAAAGGAACTGGCTGAACTATAGCAAAGCAAACTTCACATTCAAGATGGAATACATCAGTGTGGTACTTACCACGCAGAAGATCAAGATGTTGGCAGACTATTAACTGACTTACCTATAAGAGTGAAAATGCAGATGACATGAAGTAATTAGCTAAATTTAAAGCACATACCAACAATCACTTTAATAAGATTTAAGACATTTAAAGTTATTCAACTATTATCAACATGTCTTATCTATCAATATAGCTTTATTTTTTTGTACTTTGTCTTTAATTTTATAAATGGAATCACAGTGGTATACACAGTACAAGGTTGTTCATGATTGAGTTTCAGTCAGATAATGTTCCAATACCAATTCCTTCACCAGTGTACATTTCCCATTACCAGTGACCCCTGCCTGCCTCTATGTCAGGCGCTTTTCTTCTCCTCCCCCTGTCTCTCTTCCTTTCTCCCCGCCTCTCCTTTTGGCACTATGGCTTGTAATACAGGTGCTGAAAGGTTATCGCGTACATCCTTTTACCTACTTTCAACACTCAGTTCTTGTCCTGAGCGATCATTTCCAATTATTATCACACTGGCCCCTTCTCTATCCTAACTGCCCTTTGCCCACCACACACTTGTGTCAGCTTCCAACCATTGAACAGTCCTCCTGGTTCCTGTTTTTCCTAGCCTGGGATATTAGTTTCGTACTATTTCTTATATCCCATAAATGAGTGCAATCATTCTATATCTGTCCCTATTCTTCTAACTCATTTCACTCAGCATGATACTCTCCATGTCCATCTATTTATATGCAAATTTCATGACTTCATATTTCCTAACAGCTGCATAGTATTCCATTGTGTAGATGTACCATAGTTCCTTGATCCAGTTGTCTTTTCTTGGGCACTGGAGTTGCTTTTAGATTCTGACTATTGTGAATAGTGCTGCAGTGAACATAGAAATACAGATGGTGTTTCTGCTATGTGTCTCTTTGGGTCCCCAGGGTATATTCTGAGAAGTAGTATTGCTGGGTCAAATGGGAGCTCAGTTTCTAGGTTTTTGAGGAATGTCTATATTGTTTTCAAAAAAAGGTGAACCAGTTGACATTCCCACCAACAGTTAATGAGAGTCCCTTTCTCCCCACATCTGTACCAGCATTGTATTTTTTCTTTTTTGGGTCACACCCGGCAATGCTCAGGGGTTATTCCTGGCTCTGCATTCAGGAATTACTCCTGGCGGTGCTCGTGGACCATATGGGATGCTGGGGATCAAACCCAGGCTGGCATGGGCCGCCGCGTGCAGGGCAAACGCCCTACCCGCTGGGCCTATCGCCCCGCCCCACATTGGTTGTTTTTTTGTATGGATGTGTGCCAGTCTCTGTAGTGTGAGATGCTATCTTATTGTTCTTTTGAATTGTATCTCCCCTGAGGCAATAATTATTTTACTATTAAGATTTAAGGGGTTTTAAACCATAGAATAAGAAAATACAACCATAATTTATGAAGTATATTTTATTTATAGATGTATAAATATATAGATGTATATTATAAATACATAGATGTTTATAAGTATATAGATGTATATTTTATGGTTTGTTTTACTTGCCATAAACCCATTCAAGGTTATCTGTGCTGTCACAAGAGACAAATTTCATCTTTACATCTAGCAACTTAACACTGTTTATTTGTATACATATATATGTGTGACTACAAGAGTATGCTACCTGCACGGCAGAGCCTGGCAAGCTAACCTTGTCGTATGATGCCAAATACCAGTAACAATTATAGACCTCATTCCCATGACCTGATGGAATGGTTTGAGGCTCTTTATGTTCCTGGAGCAAGCAGATGCTCTTGGGCTCTACTACCATGAGACAGGACAAATGGAGATGTTACTGGTGCCCGCTTGAGCAAATCGATGATGAACGGAAAGACAGTGACAGTGATTTTCTTTTACTATTGATGTATTAAATGTTGTGGTTCTAAAATAATTTAAAAATTGTCTTAAATTTTTTAAAAAAAGTTAATTTTATTCCTTGTTTCCAGAACTATTAATGATAGGGCTTCTTGTGTAAAACTTTTCAGTAATATTTCTTTCCACCATTTAAAAAATATGTGAATATTTTCAAGTTTTATAAAAAAAATCTATATTGTTATTTGAAGTAAAATTTTAATATGGTTGTAAAATAATTTTATAGGCCTTATTACACTTACATAATTATTAGGGAAAAGTGTAAAATTGGAAATGTGACCAATATGTCCAATAAGAAACACACTAATTTGCTTATGAAAAACTAAAATATAGATATGAACAGTAATTAATCATGTAATATGCCAAAGGGTTTTTCTCTTTTTTAAAATCTAGAGACAAAATTATAGAAAAATCAAATCAGAATCGACAATATGAACAGAAACTCAGTGTTATTAAATCTGGTAGAGAATGAGAGAATCTTCGGAGGGGGACTCCCAAGCAGTGCTCAGGAGCCGTGGGGCCCCTCCCTGGCCATTCTTGGTCAGCATGGTTGGAGGCCGAGTGGGAAGTCCTGATTTCCTTCAACCCCTGCTGCTGGAGAGCACCCAGGAAACACCATGTGCAGTACATGGCTTCCAGGCCCATTCAGGTGATGCTTGGTGGCCCCAGGGCTATGTTGGTGGTACTTGAAGATTGGACGTAGTGGTGGGGATTCGCGTGAGATTTCCCCACGTGCAAGCTGTGTCCTGCTCTCTGTACTGTCTCTCCGACCCATAACAACAGTACTCACATATCATATTTGCATGGTAGTCTTAATACCCAAGAAATTGGGTCAACTAATCCTGAAGCAATATTTTACTTACAGTCTCAGCATCCAATTTTCCACTTGAAAGCATATATATTTGCGGGCTGAAGAGGTAGTGCTTCACTTACTTGCCTTACACTCAGCCGACTCTGGCACTGTGTAGGGTCCCCTGAATATCTCAAATGATCCCTGAGCACAGTGCCAGGAAAAATCTCTGACAACCACAAGGTGTGGCCCCCAAACTGTGGGTAATAATAATAATAAATAATAATAATAATAGTCACCGTATTTATTTGCTTAAATTTTTTCTTAGGAACAATGTTGTACTTAAAATATAAATTTACTATCTCAACCAAAATCTAAAATGTTATACATAAATATAAATCTTAATCTTATAAGAGTAGCATATAATCTATATAAGCAAAAATATATATTCATAAAAATTTATATATACACACATAGATATAAACATTCTTCCTGTAACAACAGTCTATCATCAAACAATCAAAATTCCTATGACTAAGGAGCAAATAAATTAGGGAAGAATTACCATACTTGAGTCAAACAGTCCAATTCAGGTGGATGACATGTGAGGTTTGTTCCTGGGCTTCTCATCCATTGTAATGTGGTTTGTGAACGATTCTGAGACATAATCTGGATCGTGCAGATGTTTGTGACGATGACAGATGGAAAGATTTCTTTTATATTTAAAATCTAACAGAAGCATATACGTCCAGTTAGACAAAGAAATCAACTTTAACTTTGGATTCAGTTTTGTTTTGTTTTCATTTATTGGCGTAAGCACCATTTGTATTTTATGATAAAGAATTTTTTGTATCTAAAGTATTTAGAGTTTAAATTATGGAATCTTTTTTTCTCAAAAAATATCAAAAAAGACGCAGGAATACAAGGAGTTCCAGGTTAATAAAGCAGTGTGGAGTATAAGAGATAATCCTATGAGTAGGGTACTTGCCCGGCCCTCTACTGAACTGGGTTGAATCCCCCAATATTACTGAGGTCCCCTGGCATCACCAGAAATGGTCTCTGAACTGCAGGCCTCACCAAGAATTCTTTACCCAGCCAAACTCACATTCAGATATGAAGGAAAGATACACAACTTCATGGATAAGCAACAACTCAGGAACTTCATGGACTTAAAACCAACTTTAAAAGAAGGACTGAAGGGTCTACTGTAATATGACCAAACCCATAAGCACAACAAGCACAAACAGAAAGATGACACAAAATCTGATGACAATAATCTCTCTCAATGTCAATGGTCTAAATACACCAATTAAGAGACACAGAGTAACAAAATGGATTAAAAAAATTGAACCCAACATTCTGCTGTCTACAAGAAACACATCTGAATAATCAGAACAAACACAGACTCAAAGTCAAAGGTTGGAAGACCATTCTCCACGCAAACAACTCCTCCAAAAAGGCTGGTGTGGCCATATTAGTGTAAGATAATATAGACTTCAGGCTGAAAAAGGTTAGAAGGGACAACGAAGGCCATTTCTTATTACTCAAGGGGTATGTACACCAGGAAGAAATTACACTACTAAACATATATGCACCCAACGAGGGGCCAGCAAAATACATAAAACAACTGCTAAGAGACCTCAAAGAAGACATTAACAGTAGCACAATAATAGTTGGAGACTTCAACACTGCTCTATCAACGATGGATAGATCAACAAGACTGAAACTCACCAAGGAAATATTGGCCCTGAAGGAAGAAATGAAAGAAAGAGAGCTAGTGGATATATACAGGGCTTTTCATGCCAAAAAAGCTGAATACACATTTTTCTCTAGTGCACATGGAACATTCTCCAAGATAGACCATATGCTGAGCCACAAAGCATACCTCAATAAAATTAAAAAGATAGAAATTGTGTCAGCTATCTTTTCAGACCATGATGCACTGAAAATGGAAGTTAACCGTACATAGAAACAGGGAGTCACACCAAACACCTGGAAACTGAACAGCTCACTCCTGAACAACAAATGGGTCATAGAAGAAATCAAACAGGAAATCCAAAGATTTCTGGAAACAAATGAAAATGAAGACACCAACTATAAGAACTTGTGGGACACGGCAAAAGCCATGTTAAGAGGGAAGTTTATAGCTCTGCAAGCATTCATCAGGAAACAAGAAAGGGCCCACATAAATAACCTGACTACACAGCTGAAGACATTAGAAAAAGACCAACAAAAGGAGCCCAACCCAGGCAGAAAAAAAGGAAATAATAAAACTTAGAGAGGAAATCAATGAGTTGGAAACCAAAAAAAAAAAAAAAAATCCAAAAGATTAATGAAACCAAGAGCTGGTTTTTTAAAAAAAAAACAACATTGACAAACCATTGGCAAGACTTGTAAGGACAGGGAAAAGAGAACCCAATAAACAGAATCAGAAATAAAAATAGTGACATCACAACAGAAACCACAGAAATCCAAAAGATCATCAGAGATTACTTTGAGAGCCTGTATGCCGTGAAACATGAGAATCTAGAAGAAATGGATAAATTCCTGAAGTCCTATAACCGCCCACAGCTGAAACAAGAAGACCTCCAATACCTGAATAAGCCTATCACCATCGAGGAAATTGAAACAGTAATTAAAAGTCTTCCCAAACACAAAAGCCCAGGTCCAGACGGATTCCCTAGTGAACTCTACCAAACCTTTAAGGAGGACCTACTGCCAGTCCTTTTCAAGCTCTTCCAGGAAATAGAAGAAACAGAAACACTCCCAAACAGCTTCTACGAAGCACATATCACCCTGATACCCAAAGCAGGGAGAGATAACACAAAGAAAGAAAACTACAGACCAATATCCCTGATGAACACGGATGCTAAGATCTTCAACAAAATACTAGCAAACAGATTCCAAAGACTCATCAAAAAGATCATACATCATGACCAAGTAGGATTCATCCCGTGTATGCAAGGATGGTTCAACACTCGCAAGTCAATCAACATAATACATCATATCAATAAGAGAAAAAATAAAAACCATATGATCCTATCAATAGATGCAGAAAAAGCATTTGACAAGATCCAGCACCCGCTTCATGATTAAAACCCTCCAGAAAATGGGAATTGAAGGGACTTTCCTCAAGATAGTTACAGTCATCTACCAAAAGCCCACGAGCATCATTCTAAATGGGGAAAAGTTGAAAGCCTTCCCCTGAGATCAGGGACAAGACAAGGTTGCCCACTCTCACCTCTTTTACTCAATATAGTACTGGAAGTACTTGCCATAGCAATCAGAGAACAAAAGGACATCAAGGGCATCCAGATAGGCAAGGAAGAAGTCAAGCTATCATTATTTGCAGATGACATGATATTATACCTAGAGAACCCTAAACTCTCTACCAAAAAACTCCTAGAAGCAATAGAGGCGATATAGTAGAGTGGCAGGATACAAAATCAACACGCAAAAAGTCGGTGGCTTTCCTATATACAAATAATTAAAGAGAAGAAAGGGATATTAAGGAAACAATTCCATTCACAATTGTGCCACAGAAAATCAAATACCTAGGAATCAACTTACCCAAGTGTGTAAAAGACCTGTACAAAGAAAACTGCAAGACACTGCTCCAAGAGATAAAAAGAGGACACAAGGAAATGGAAACATATTCCCTGCTCATGATGGGGAGAATCCACATTGTCAAAATGGTAGTAATCCCTAGAGCTCTGTACAGATTCAATGCAGTCCCTATAAGGATACCCATGGCATTCTTCAAAGAAATTGACCAAACTCTCCTGAAATTTGTATGGAACAATAAACCCCCAAGGATAGCTAAAGCAATCATTGGGATAAAGAAGATGGGAGGCATCACCTTTCCCAACTTCAAACTGTACTACAAGGCAGTAGTAATTAAAGCAGCTTGGTATTGGAATAAAAACAGACCTGTTGACCTATGGAATAGAATTGAGTATCCTGACACCCAAACTCAAACACATGATCATTTAATCTTTGATATGGTGCAATGAGTCTAAAATGGAGTAAGGAAAGCCTCTTCAACAAGTGGTGTTGGGAAAACTGGGCAGCGGCATGTAAAGAAATGAATTTGGACCTGTGTCTAACACCATGCACAAAAATCAGATCAAAATGGATTAAAGATCTCAATATCAGACTTGAATCCATAAAGTACATTGAAGAAAATATAGGAAAAACCCTCCACGACATTGAAGCTAAAGGCATCTTCAAAGGTGAAACATCACTAACAAAGCAACTAGAAGAAAAGATAAACATATGGGACTACATGAAACTAAAAAGCTTCTGCACCTTAAAAGAAACAGTGACTAAGATACAAAAGCAGTCCACAGAATGGGAAAGAATATTCACCCAATACCCGTCTGATAAGGGGTTAATATCCAGGATATATCAGGCACTGGTAGAACTTTGCAAGAAGAAAACAAACAACCCCATCAAAAAATGGGGAGAAGAAATGAACAGAAACTTCAGCAAGGAAGAAATTCGAATGGCCAAAAAATATATGAAAAAATGCTCATCATTACTAATCATCAGAGAGATGCAAATCAAAACAACAATGAGATATCTCTTTACACCACAGAGACTGGCACATATTCAAAAGAGCAAGAACAACCAGTGCTGGCGTGGATGTGGGGAAAAGGGGACACTCATCCATTGTTGGTGGGAATGCCGGCTGGTACAGCCTTTCTGGAAAACAATATGGACATTCCTCTAAAGACTAGAAATTAAACTCCCATTTGACCCAGCCATACCACTCCTGGGAATCTACTCTGGGAAACCAAAAATACGCAGCGGAAACACCATCCCTACTTTTATGTTCATAGCAGCATTATTCACAATAGCCAGAATCTGGAAGCAACCAGAGTGCCCGAAAATCGATGACTGGATAAAGAAGCTTTGGTACATCTACACAATGGAATACTATGCAGCTGTTAGGAAAAATGAAGTTATAAAATTTGCCTATAAATGGATGGACATGGAGAAGATTATGTTGGAGCGAAATTAGCCAGAAGGAGAGAGACAGATACAGAATGACTGCATTTATCTGCATAACATAAATATATATGTGCATATTATGATACCAATATCCAAGGTCAAGTGAAACATATATCAGGAGGTCTTGTCAAAGGTGGAAATTATCACAAACGTGTGGGAGTCAGAGGCTAGGTAAGACAAAAAATGGAACAGTGTGCTAACAATTGTCGAGGGTACTAATGCCAACCTAGAACTGAGCATTAAATAGAAGCAAAAAGATGCACATGACAACAATTTAATGTTTGTTCTGTAATCAATAGTCTGGAGGGAAGGAAAAAGAGAAAGGGAAAGAAATAAAGAACCTGCCATGGAGGAGGGCTGGGGAAGGGGGAGGGAACCGGGATGTTGGTGGTGGGAGATGGGCACTGGTGGCGGGATGAGTGCTGGAACACTGTATGACCAAAACCCAAATATGAACTTTTTAATTGTATATCTTTGTAACTGTAAAAATGAAAAATTAAAAAAAAAAAGATCT
>JAJIBD010021790.1:0-75470 GCA_021461705.1 Cryptotis parvus
TTTCTTTTCTTTGTGTTGTCTCTCCCTGCTTTGGGTATCAGGGGTGATATGTGCCTCGTAGAAGCTGTTTGGGAGTGTTTCTGTTTCTTCTATTTCCTGGAAGAGCTTGAAAAGGACTGGCAGTAGGTCCTCCTTAAAGGTTTGGTAGAGTTCACTAGGGAATCCGTCTGGACCTGGGCTTTTGTGTTTGGGCAGACTTTTAATTACTGTTTCTATTTCCTTGATAGTGATGGGTTTATTCAGGTATTGGAGGTCTTCTTGTTTCAGCCGTGGGAGGTTATAGGACTTCAGGAATTGATCCATTTCTTCTAGATTCTCATGTTTCACGGCATACAGGCTCTCAAAGTAATCTCTGATGATCTTTTGGATTTCTGTGGTTTCTGTTGTGATGTCACCCTTTTTATTTCTGATTCTGTTTATTTGGGTTTTCTCTTTCCCTGTCCTTACAAGTCTTGCCAATGGTTTGTCAATCTTGTTTATTTTTTCAAAAAACCAGCTCTTGGTTTCATTAATCTTTTGGATTGTTTTTTTTGGTTTCCAACTCATTGATTTCCTCTCTAAGTTTTATTATTTCCTTTTTCTGCCTGGGTTGGGCTCCTTTTGTTGGTCTTTTTCTAATGTCTTCAGCTGTGTAGTCAGGTTATTTATGTGGGCCCTTTCTTGTTTCCTGATGAATGCTTGCAGAGCTATAAACTTCCCTCTTAACACGGCTTTTGCCGTGTCCCACAAGTTCTTATAATTGGTATCTTCATTTTCATTTATTTCCAGAAATCTTTGGATTTCCCTGTTTGATTTCTTCTATGACCCATTTGTTGTTCAGCAGTGAGCTGTTCAGTTTCCAGGTGTTTGGTTTGACTCCCTGTTTCTGTGTACGGTTAACTTCCATTTTCAGTGCATCATGGTCTGAAAAGATAGTTGACACAATTTCTATCTTTTTAATTTTATTGAGGTATGCTTTGTGGCTCAGCATGTGGTCTATCTTGGAGAATGTTCCATGTGCACTAGAGAAAAATGTGTATTCAGCTTTTTTGGCATGAAAAGCCCTGTATATATCCACTAGCTCTCTTTCTTCCATTTCTTCCTTCAGGTCCAATATTTCCTTGGTGAGTTTCAGTCTTGTTGATCTATCCATCGTTGATAGAGCAGTGTTGAAGTCTCCAACTATTATTGTGCTACTGTTAATGTCTTCTTTGAGGTCTCTTAGCAGTTGTTTTATGTATTTTGCTGGCCCCTCATTGGGTGCATATATGTTTAGTAGTGTAATTTCTTCCTGGTGTACATACCCCTTAATTAATAAGAAGTGGCCTTTGTTGTCCCTTCTAACCTTTTTCAGCCTGAAGTCTATATTATCTGATACTAATATGGCCACACCAGCCTTTTTGGAGGAGTTGTTTGCATGGAGAATGGTCTTCCAACCTTTGACTCTGAGTCTGTGTTTGTTCTGCTTATTCAGATGCGTTTCTTGTAGACAGCAGAATGTTGGGTTCAATTTTTTAATCCATTTTGTCACTCTGTGTCTCTTAATTGGTGCATTTAGACCATTGACATTGAGAGAGATTATTGTTATTGGATTTTGTGCCATCTTTCTTTTTGTGTTTGTTGTGCTTATGGGTTTGGTCGCATTAGAGTAGGCCCTTCAGTCCTTCTTTTAAAGTTGGTTTTGAGTCCATGAAGTTCCTGAGTTGTTGCTTATCCATGAAGTTGTGTATCTTTCCTTCATATCTGAATGTGAGCCTGGCCGGATAAAGAATTCTCGGTGAAGCCTGTAGTTCATTGAGCCTTTTCGCAATATCCCACCATTGTTTTCGGGCTCGGAGTGTTTCATCAGAGAAGTCTGCTGTAAATCTTAGAGATGTTCCTTTGTATGTGATTTCCTTCTTTGATCTTGCTGCTTTCAGTATTCTATCCCTATCTATAGTTTTTGTCATTTTTATTAAGATGTGTCTTGGAGTATTCTTGTTGGGGTTTCTTTTAGCTGGTATTCTACGGGCCTCTTGGATCTTGAGGCAAGCATTCTTTAGTTCTGGGAACTTCTCAGCAATGATGGCTTTGACAGTTTCTTCTTCATCAGGGTTTTCTTCTTGCCCTTCTGGGACCCCAATGATCCGTATGTTGTTTCTTCTGGCTTCATCCCGATTATCTCTTGTTGTCTGTTCGGTAATTGTGAGCCTTTTTATATCTTCTGGTGTTGTGTACAGAATCTTTGGAACTCGTCTTCGAGGTCACTAATTCTTTCTTCAGTAGCTATTATTCTGCTATGATGGCCTTCCACTGTGTTTTTTATTTCATTTACCTCATTTTTAATACCTGTCATTTCCCTTTGCATTTTCCTCACTTCTGCTATCATGTCCTCTTGTATTTTATTGATTTTGCATTCCATTGCTTCTTTGAATTCCTTTTGAATCCTTAACAGTTCTTTCCGAAATTCTTTTTCAGATAGGTTATGCAACTCATTGGTATTGCTTGACTCATCTGGACCAGTGACTTCACCTCACAGAGCTTGATGGAATTTTGCGTTGCTTTACCATTATGACTATTGTAGGTTGCAACTGTGAGTTCTTGGGTGACTAGATAGTACAGTTAGTAGGTGACTGGTCTGTTTGCAGAGTTTGGGTGGGTGGCAAGGATGTAGGAACCAAGGTTCACTGGTTCCTAAGCAGCGTCCCGCGGTTTTGAGTTTTGGGATGTTCCCAGAAGCTTAGGGCGCACGGTTCGGTCGGGCTGGAACCAAGGCACTTTGCCTTGGTTCCCGTTGATGGAGTTTCCGCTCTTCCCTGGGGCAGCTTGGGGTCCGCGGAGACGCAAGAATTACGCACACACCTGTGGGGAGTGGAGGCGGTCCCCTGGAACTCAGGGCGCACGGGTCGGTCCGGGCTGTGGGGGAGTGGAGGCGGTCCCCCGGGAACTCAGGGCGCACGGGTCGGTCCGGGCTGTGGGGAGTGGAGGCGGTCCCCGGGAACTCAGGGCGCACGGTTCGGTCCGGGCTGGAACCAAGGCACTTTGCCTTGGTTCCCGTTGATGGAGTTTCCGCTCTTCCCTGGGGCAGCTTGGGGTCCGCTGGAGACGCAAGAATTACGCACACACCTGTGGGGGGGGAGGGAGGCGGTCCCCGGGAACTCAGGGCGCACGGGTCGGTCCGAAATTGGCTGGAACCAAGGCACTTTGCCTTGGTTCCCGTTGATGGAGTTTCCGCTCTTCCCTGGGGCAGCTTGGGGTCCGCGGAGACGCAAGAATTACGCACACACCTGTGGGGAGGGGAGGCGGTCCCGGGAACTCAGGGCGCACGGGTCGGTCCGGGCTGTGGGGAGTGGAGGCGGTCCCCGGGAAGTCAGGGCGCACGGTTCGAGTCGGGCTGGAACCAAGGCACTTTGCCTTGGTTCCCGTTGATGGAGTTTCCGCTCTTCCCTGGGGCAGCTTGGGGTCCGCGGAGACGCAAGAATTACGCACACACCTGTGGGGGAGTGGAGGCGGTCCCCGGGAACTCAGGGCGCACGGGTCGGTCCGGGCTGTGGGGAGTGGAGGCGGTCCCCGGGAAGTCAGGGCGCACGGGTCGGTCCGGGCTGTGGGGAGGGAGGCGGTCCCCGGGAACTCAGGGCGCACGGGTCGGTCCACTTTCTCTAAATTTAATCTATCATGATACTGTCTTTGCTACCAACATTGTAAGCACATGTTATAGTTAATTTTTTTTCCAGGCAGTATATTTAAATTTACTCAAAATAAACCTAAAATTAACTTTTCATAAAACATATTTATGTGTGAATAAAGTTATTGAATCACCATGTTTTTATTCAAGGAAAATATTAAATCATCATTAGTGCTTTCCTTCAAAGAAAACTAATTCTAATGTCATCAGTAATTTTAAGATGAAATTTCTGGTCCTTCAAGGGTTGCCAATGAGCCTTCTCTTTGAGAAATTTTCTTTTAATGACCTTTCTATTACTAACATACCTTAATTTTTCATTGTAAAATAGAGCAAGTTGTTTAATAAAAAGTATGCTAAAATATTATAATAGTAAACTGAAAATGTTGAAGTCACCAGTCATCATATTGCTATTATCATAACCTTTGTGCTTATTGTTGGTGAGCAGTTTTGAATAACCTTAATTTTCTGTAATGTTTTTATAATTTTCTCACTATCTTTGGTTAATATGCAGTACTGCTAATGAAAAATATAGTAATAATTCACTCATAAGTTGTCTTCCCTTTTCATCATTTCTTAAATACATGTTTTCTCTCAGAACTAGGTTCTCATATGCTGTGTCATTCAGCAAATTCCATGGGTTAGGAATTTGGAACATTTGTTTTTAGGATACAATTCCTTTACAAATGTAAACAAATCTAACATATGAAGTCAACTTAACATAAAGTTTTCAGCAGATGGTAACTCCTCCCCCACTTCAGATACTTTCTAGATTTTTAGAATTACTTAACTGCATTTTTACTTTCATCATAATGATAAGCAGATAATGATGCTATAAAACATTTAAAGTCATAAAATCACTATCACTATCTTCCCATTCATCATCTATTTGCTAGAGCGGGCACCAGTAATATCTCCACTATGTCCTGTTTCATGCTAGTAGAATCCAAGGACATCTGCTTGCTCCAGGAACATAAGGAACCTCAAACCATTATATTAGGTCATGGGAATGACCTTATATAAATGTTACTGGTATTTGGCATATCAAATACGACACAAGCAGCTTGCCAGGCTTGCTGTGTGGGTGGCATACTCTTGTGGTCACCTCTAAATAAAGCATTTATTGATGAACCATGCAGCCGCAAGTGGTCGGCGCAAGCCGGGCTGTGATAGTCTGGTCTGCTGGGTGGAGTTGTGACGAGAGGGAAGTCCAGATGTGGAAAATGGTGGCCCCCTTGGAGTGGGGGTGTCGTCCTGGCTTGTTTTGAGGCTCTGCTGGCGTGGCAGGCCAGGGCTAGAACCGCCATGCCTCCTTGGTGCCTCATGAGCGGTTGGGCACAGAAAGAGCAAGTAGCAGCTCTGCCCCATGTCTGTGAGTCTCTGGTTCAGCATACCTGGGCCGGATTGAAAAAAAAACTGCTGCAGGTTGGGTGTCGATGATCCGGGCTGTGATAGTCATAAAATCATACTTGAAAAAAGTCCTATACATAAATAAAACAATAAAAAATAATACAGACACTTAAAATGCAGAAGAAAGCTCTTATTTTTACTGTGAAACATAGCAGTAGTAGTAGAAACCTATTTAATATCCATCCACATTTACATTTATTACATCAGAACTGCCTTAATTGCTAATAATCAGAGATACATACTTTTCAGGGCATCATTATAATTTAACATTTTTAGAAAAAGTATTATTTATAAATTCAGGGATGTAAGGTTTTATCAATCACCAGCTGAGCATTGGTGTTTATTTCTGTGTGCTTTTCCAAAATACTCTTATTTCATATTTATATAAGTTAACTACACACAGAAACACGCCAATTAGAAACTGTGACTTAATAAAATAGTTTTAAATCAAGTGATTGCAACTAGTAATTTCTGTGAAGTGTATTGTTATGACTCTCACTTTCTATTCTGCAATGTTAGAATTTGGATTTTTTTTCTTTCAGTCCCACTGAAATTAAACATGTATGGTCCTAGTTGTACTTCTTTTTCTTACTGTTTGACCACTGTAATAAAGCGCCTCTGTCTTTTCCTTTAATTCTTTCATTTACTCATTTCTCAAGTTGTCATGCAAATTCATCAGATATTAGAAACATTTGAGTGCTGCTCATAAATCATCTTACTTTCTTATTAATCACAGACTCGTTTCAAAAATTCCTCAAATCTTTCTACTTATTCCCCACTACCTTTTCCCCAAGACAAACATTGCTGACTTCATTCTTAAACTACCTCATTTTCATATTGAACTTAGAATGTTCACTTACTACAGTCCCCAAAAAGTTCAAAGCACCCTAACTTTCCTTATTACAACACCTGCTACTGTGTTTTTGACTATTTTTTTTCATGATCTCACTGCAAACTACAAAAGAGCAGTAATTCAATAACCAGTACCTAAGCACTCCACATTCATTACCTTAACAGGGCAGTTAGCTAATGTAGTAAAATAAATAAGTATTGGATGACAGGCTTAGCTAGCTTGGGAGATTTGTTCACAGCTTAATCTATTTACATGTTCTTAAGACAAGGTTCATTTTAATGAGATCTCTCTTCTATGTAAACACTGATAGAGGGTGTGGCAGTTACAGAAGTCACTTTAACTCTGAATAACTTCTGACTTATTCGATCTCTACTAAGACTTCTATGTTATCTAGACTGGACACAGCTCCTCTTTATACCCACTGCACCCAGCATGGGACAGTTAGAATTTACCAGGAGACTGCCAACCTGGCTACCTTGAGATTACCTGAGACTATTGGTGAAGATTATAGGAAGGATCATACTAGTTTGCCCTCAAGCAGGCGAGCATGACACTTTCAGTATACAGAGAACAAAATTTTCAGAATCATCCCAGTGCAGATAATAAATAAGAAGGTCCTGTGGGTACCATCTTGATTACATGAAGCCCATGAAATTAAGATGTATTGTATTACTTTATATCAGCCCCGCCCTCTCTCCAGTGATTTATTTAAGAGATAATCTCAAAGGAACTCCTTGGCATACTCCATTTTTTATACCTATAACAGGGTGTGGCACCACCCCTGCTACTCTCTTCTATCTAGAAGCTGTTTAGGATTCTTTGTTGACAGAACTCTCCTTTCCAACAGGATATCTTTGGTGTATATAAGGGGACTGACTTGAGGCCTCCTCCTGTCCCCCTCTTTTGGGTAGGACTCCTCTCAGGTGAGATCCTCTCTCTTTGGTAGGAGACTTGGGCTCTCATGTATGGTCTAAATTCTGACCAGAGCTAGAAGTCTTTCTTTATATTGGATTGCGGTGGTAGAGCTTTTGTACTATTAAAAAGATTTTTTGGAACAGTGCATGACTCATGAGTTTTCATCTGTTCCCCCTGTGACCTCAGAGGTAGAAGAGATCTTCTGTCCTAATACTGTTGGGAACCCCAGAGGTTCTCCGACAAATAAGTTTAGGAAAAATAATTTCATTTTTCTTATGAAAAAAATTGTATTAATTAGTCTAAACACAATGTTTCATCATATCTATACATCTAAAAAAATTCAGCTTATTTATAAGCACCTGAATGATAGTTTATTTTAATAAATTAATGTCATGGATTTACAGAATATATCTTCTTTAGTTGAGCATAGAGACAGGACCGTGTACAGTGGTTAGGGTGTTTGCCTTGCATGTGGTCAACCATGGTTTGATTGCTACATATAGTTCCCTGAGAAAAGGGCTGTAACTAAGCCCTAAATATGAACTGGTGTATCCCAAAAAAATAAGATAAAAATATATTGGGGTAGGAGAGGGAAATTTGTTTTAATTAAACAATTTGGAGTTAATTTAATCTTGCTAATTAATTCAATTTCACATTTATTATTGGTATAATGATGACCATTTGTTCTTCTGGTAATTTTTTTCTAGAAATTGAGATTTTTCTTCAAGAAAATAAAGTCAAGTTCAAGGGATTTTATTATTACAGGCACCTTCCTTCATCCTCCCTCTCTCCTTACCTCCCTCCCCCTCCTCCTTCCTCCCTTCTTTCCCTCCTTCTTTTCCTCCCTTCCTTCATTCCTTCCTTCCTTCCTCCCTTCCCCCTCCCCTCCCTCTTTCTCTATTTTTATTTCTATCTTCCTCCCTTCTTTATTTCTTGCTTTCTTTCTTGCTTATGTTCCTGTTTATTAAGTTTGATCTTCAATAATTACAGTGTTAAATATTAATTAAAATTCTTCCATATCATGTGAGATACTGAATTTTACTATTATATATAATAAAATAAGCACATACTAATACATTTATCATTACAGACATTTTGAATCATGTAAAAATCCCAGGCATAGTGACATATTACTCTAAAAGTTGTCCTCCCCCGAATGTTGGGATATCAACATTGAAATATATTGGTCTATGGATATCAATATTGAGATAGATTGGCATATCAATATTGAAATGTGTGTTTTCATATTTGCTAAACATATTGCTTACTAAGATTGTTAATGTTCTGATAGTGTTAGATTTTTGATGTTTGTGGAAAAGTGGTGCAATCATTTTAAAGGAAGTTTGTGAATGAATAGTTAAGAAAAATAAAGCAATAAATATGATAAATCACTTTAAAAATATCAATTGCAAATTGTTAAACAAAAAATATCTCAGAAAATTGCATGAATTCTTGCCTCTGCCATTTTGAAAGTAGACCAGATTTTAAAGTCAAGAGATCCAATGATAAGTATAAGTCTCAGCCCTGTGCAATTTTAACTTGAATTTATAATATTTTTTGCAATTTTTGCAACACAAAAGCTCTACTGCCAAAATTGTGTTTTCTGCCAAGAATTGCTTTTAGCATGTGATTAACCTCCCAAATGATAACATATTTCCAAAGGTTGCTTTCGGGGTCACACTTTGGGAACAGCAAATAGAGTATAATGGCTGACATTATTTACCAGCTACTATTGCTGCTGCTATTCGTTTGTCACATAATGGTCTCTCATTTTATCATTTATGTAACCGGTGACCATTAGCATGCAGGTTTACTGCACTTCACATATAATGAAAGGGGAAAGTGCAAGTGAGTAAAACTAATTTACTTATGAAATGGCAACTTGAAGAAATGTATTTTGAAAGAATGACATTTCCTTGAACTCATCGTTTTATAAGTTCCAGTTTTAAGGGTCTTTTAAAGAGACCTCCGTGTTCCAGTAAAATTGCTAGAGTGGTAAATGTTCCATCACATGTTCTTTCTTCAATCCTCTACTTAGGAACTTCAGAATAAATATAATGATCACAATAATAATATGTTTCCTTGAATTTTACCACAGTTCTTCCTAAGAGCTTTTAGTATACTGTATGACTACAGTAAATGTATTCCTTTAAAAAAAGTCCTTTGAGGAACAAGATACAGTTATAAATATATGTTATGGTTTTATGATTCTGAGGTGGATATAAACTCCGAACATAGTCACTGGTTTCTCTAGCTAGGTTATATTAATTAATTGCAAACATTTTAAGCCTACCATATATGTGTCTTGTAAGTATTCCTAAATATGTATTTGAAGATAATTATTTTCAAGAGTATTCACATCAATTTTGCAAGACTTTTACTTGCATCCATATGATGAGGTGTATTGCCAACAGATAAAAAGAAATTAGCAACTTCTAAACAAATAAACAAGAAAAAAATTCTAAGTCCATTTTTTTCTTGACATCATAATGACTCATGGAAAATTCAACTTGACTCTAAGTTAAAAACTCTAAGTGAAAAAAAATCAAATGATTTCCCCACATATTTATCAACAGTAGAAGAGTTGCAGTTTTAATAATATTGTTGAGACAAGTCACCTGTCTCTATTAGAATATGTGTTAATAAGTACTGATTCTGATGACTGGCTTAATTGAAGCCTTAAGAACTCTGGCCGCCTTTGAAAAAGAATCACATTACAGAAGACAATCATCACCAGCCCTGCAAAGTTACAGATGAATCAATTCAAGGCTACATTAAGTAGACTAAGATGAGGTCACCCTAATCATATTGTGGCAAATTTTTAATTACTCTGTTCTGTTTTTCTGCCATGCCATATTTCTCACTAAAATAAATAAAACTACCATAAACTACTATATTTATGTTGAATGTTTTCAATCATATGATAGTTTTCTGGATGAATATTCAATTATAATAAATAAAGGATGTCTTGGAATTTAGAAAATTTGTTGTTTTTCACAAATTATTAGTAATCATGTATTACTACATTTTTAATCTTGTGTCCTTAGTAAGATTCAATGCAAAGAACATAGACATGTCTTTAAGTGTTCATATTTAACAAAATTTTAAGTGATTACCATTGCACTTTAATTTAAATGCCATTAAATGCAATAAAACATTATTTTTAATAGTGATAAAATCACATATGAAAAAACAAAGTGAAGGTAATTACAGAAAGGAATTCATTTGGGCAAGTTTTTTAAATTTTTTTATAGTTTAGTCTTTTTATTTTCATTTAATCACTATGAGATACAGTTAAAAGTCGACTCAAGATCAGATTTCAGTGATACAATGTTCCAACACCCATCATTCTACAAATGAACATTTCCCACCACCGATGTCTCTCTTTTCCTTACTGATGCGACCCCACCTCCCAGTCTGTCTCTAAGGCAGGGACTTGCCTTGTTTGTCCTTCTCTCTGTCTCCCCATTGGGAATTATGGTTCACAATATAGATACTGAGAGGTTATCATGTTTGTTCCTTTACCTACTTTCAGCATGCAGATCTTATCTAGAGTGATCATTTACAGCTATCTTTGTCATAGTGGTCTCCCTTCCTATCCCAACTCTCTTCCACAAGTTCTTGAAAAAGGCTTTCAACTGTGAACCAATACTCCTGTCTTAGGTTTTGGTTTCATACTATGTTTTATTATGTCCCACAAATGGGTACAATCATTCTATCTATCCCTCTACTTCTTATTCACTTCACTCAATATGATAGTCTCTATGTCAACCCATTTTTTAATTTAAATCACCATGAGATAGAACATTACAAACTGTTCATGATTGGGTTTCAGTCATACAGTATTCCAACATTCACAGTTTGCCTCTCACCCCACACACCTGCCTCTTGGCAGCCACTTTTCTTCTTCTTCTGTTGTTGTTGTTGTTGTTGTTCTTCTTCTTCTTCTTCTTCTTCTTCTTCTTCTTCTTCTTCTTCTTCTTCTTCTTCTTCTTCTTCTTCTTCTTCTTCTTCTTCTTCTTCTTCTTCCTTCTTTCTTTTTTCTTCTACTTCTTGTCTTCTTTTTCTTTTTCTTCTACTTCTTCTACTTCTTCATTCTTGTTCTAATTCTTCTTCTAATTCTTCTTTTACTTCTTCTTTCTTGTCCTTTCTTCTTTCTAAATTATTTAGTAACTTAATATTCTATTTTATAAAATTTATGAAAATATCATTTTTTACAATAGGAATTTTTTCTTGTTAAGAAACAAGATGAAGATTTTGAGTGGGTTAGAAACTACGAACACGGGTAAGAAAAGTGGACATTAGGTGAAGGAATTAGAATTGGAACATTGTATGTCTGAAACTCAGTCACGATGACTTTTTATAACCATTGTGTTCTGTAAAATGATTTTCTTAAAAAGAGAGTCTTATATTTATGCGAGGCACAAAATCTCTGTCACATGTATAAATTGAAGACTATATTCATAATATATTAATATAAGATGCAATTTAAATAAATCTCAAAAGAACTTAAGAGGTTTCAGTGTAAAACTTTTTTATTTTCATAAATTTTAATTTGTCATTTTTCCCTCATTTGAAGTTTTGTTTAAAATAATTCCTGACTGGAGAGATATTGTAGCTGGTAGGGCTTTGTCTTGCAGAAGCACACTTGAGTTTAATCCTGGACAACCCTGACTCAGCCAACCAGGATTTATCCTTGTGTGAAGAGCCAGGAGGGAGACCTGAGCACTGGAAGGTGTGGACCCAAAACAAAAGACAAAGAGGAACAAGAGAAATCTAAGAAATCTAAGAACTCATATATGTCAAGGTAAAATAATTTTTCAGAAATTTAAAAATCATTTTTAAAATTTAATAATTTTTAAATCATTTTTAAAATCCTTAGTTTTGGGGATAGTATTTTAGTGAAAATTATAGTGAATTTTTTAACATTCCTATTTTGTCCTCATTTTTAAGTGAATGACTCTTACCACTTAGTACAGGGCTAGACCTCATGTGACCTGTGCATATATTTATACTGTTTCTGAATTTTTTTTCATAGATTGAAATTGGACTGATTTCATATTCTTAGTTTATTTATTTATTTGGTTTTTTTTTTTGCTTTTTGGGTCATACCCGGCGACACTCAGGGGTTACTCCTGGCTCTTTGCTCAGGGATTACTTCTGGCAGTGCTCTGGGGACCATATGGGATGCCGGGATGGAATCTGGGCCGGCATGGGCCGGCTGCATGCAAGGCAAACGCCCTACCCGCTGGGCTGTCGCTCCGGCCCTCATATTCTTAGTTTAAAACGAAAATGTCTTGTTTTGGGGCCAGAGTGCTGTTTCAGTGAGGAGGGCATTTGCCTTCCACTCTGCTGACCCAGGTTCGACCTCCGGCATCCCATATGGTACCTGGAGCACCACCAGGAGTAACTCCTAAGCATCACTGGGTGTGACCCTCCTCCCCCAAAATCAAAAAATGTCTTATTTTTCAAGATACTTATATGCATTTTGCAGTTTTACTCTACGAGACATAAAGACCTAAATATGAATCAATAGCTAACCTGCAGTTTTGACAATGTAACTAAATCTAGCCACTTGGGAATGGTTTAGTTTTCTCCAGAGAGCCAGAGGACCTGAAAGGGCTTCTAAAGTGATTCTGTCACTGTCATTTGTAGGAGCTTACTGTCTAGGTCAGATAGGAAGTTTCTTTTTTTTCCGCTTCTTGGGCCACTTCAGCAATGTTCAGGATAACTCGTGGGTCAGACCCAGGAGTAATCGAACTGGGACTCAATCCCAGGTCAGCGCCATTCAAGGCAAATACCCTAAAACTGTGCTATTACTCTTGTCCCAGGAAGGAAATTTCTAAATGAAATCTTTCAGGCTGTATTTGATGTCAGTTTCTCTTGTCCAGCTTCACCTGGGGTGGGAATGAAGTTAGGGAGTAGGGTGGTACTTAGGTTGATCTCTGGGTTCATGAACTGCCCTAAGCAAAGTGTTTTGGGAAATGAAATATTGAGAACTACTGATCCGGTTTAGTTCTTTTGAGATTAGGGAAGTTCTTTTTGCTTTTCCCCTTTCTGTTTCTCATGTTATCCTGTTGCGATGAAGACATTTCTCCTCCTTTCTTCTCCATGGTATTTATTTCTGTTCAGTTGAATTCCTTTTGTTGCCTCGTTGTACCCAGTGGCCACGATTAAAGAAAATTCTGATGTGATACTGGCCTCTTATAGTCTTACTTGGTGTGCATTATGTGCTGTAATTTCCTCATAAATGTCCTTGTTGGAATACTGCTTTGAGTGCAGTAGTGCATGCTTTGTACACAGGTGTCCTGAGTTCCATCTTTGGAACCTCATGGTCCCCTGAGCATGGCCAGGATTGACCCCCGAGTGCTGAGCAAGGAGTAACTTGCCCAAAAACACCTTCCAGAATGTTCACCCTCTTTGTTGCTGGTTGAGTGTCATTTATGCCACAATAATCTTTGGGCAAGTTCTTTCTCATCGCTGCACGTTCCTTACTTTAGTCTAAGGTTATATTCCTAACTATTCTCACAGTCATGTGAGGATTAAATGAGGTAGTGCTTATATAATGCCTCACATAATGCCTGGCATCTGTGAAAATTGTGTTGAGAAGAAAAAAGAGCTGGTGGTTTGCTTATGAATATGTGGTAAACTGTGTTTTGCAGTGGTCAAGATAAGTATCTGTGTGGAAGTAGTCCTTGATATGAAACTGTAATTTCCTTTAGTGATCACAAGTCAAAACCACTTTATAACAATTTCAGAATGGCACGGCAGAGCCTGGCAAGCTACCCATGTCGTATTTGATATGCAAAATACCAGTAACAATTATAGACCTCATTCCCATGACCTGATGGAATGGTTTTAGGCTCTTTATGTTCCTGGAGCAAGCAGGTGCCCTTGGGCTCTACTTGCATGAGGCAGGACATATGGAGATGTTACTGGTGCCCGCTCAAGCAAATCGATGATGAACGGGAAGACAGTGATACAGTGATACAGTGATTTAAAATTTATTTATTTATCTATTTATTTATTTATTTAATCAGTTTTATTATAACACTGTGAGATAGACATTTACAAAGTTGTCCATGATTGTACTTCACTCATACAATGTTGCAGTGCCCATCCCTCCACCAGTACACATTTCCCACAACCAATGTCCCCATATTCTTTCCCCCTCCCCCAGCCTGGCTCTGGCTTTATAGAAGGCAATTTTTCTCTTCTCTCTCTCTCTCTCTCTCTCTCTCTCTCTCTCTCTCTCTGGATCTCTTCCTTCTTTTACATGTTGTGTCTTGCCATCATACATTTAAGAGTTATCATTTGTCATGTAAAACCCTTTGCCTACATTCAATTTTCAGTTCTTGTCTGACATTACCATTTCCAATAACTAGTAGAACACTGGTATATATTTATATCCCACAACTGACTGTAGTCATTCTATATCTGTCATCTTTCTTCTGACTGATTTCACTAAACATGCTATTCTCCATGTCCATCCACTTGTAGGCAAACTTTACAACATTGTTTCTTCTGACTGCTACATAGTATTCCATTGTGTAAATGTGCCATAGTTTTCTTTATCCAGTCTTCTGTTCTCAGACACTCAGGTTGTTTCCAGAGCCTGGTAATTGTGAATAGTGCTATGATGAACATAGAAGTGCAGATGGCGTTTCTGCTGTGTGTGTTTTGGCTTCCAGAATATATTCCTAGGAGTGGTATTGGTGGGTCAAATGGAGCTCATTATCTAGATTTTGGAGGAATGTCCATACTGCTTTCCAATAAGGATGGACCAGTCTACATTCCCACCAACAATGGAGAAGAATCTTTCTCCCCACATCTGCACTGTTTGTTCTTGCTCTTTTGGATGTGTGCATGTCATTGTGGTGTGAGATGGTACCTCAGTGTTTTCATTTGCATCTCCCTGATCATTAATAATGAAGAGCACTTTTTAATATTCCATTTGGCCATTAGAATTTCTTCTCTGAGTGAATGTCTGTTCATTTCTTCTCCCTATTTATCAGTAAGGCTAGATTTTTATTGAAAAACCCTGGTAGAAAAATCTACCAGGGCCTTGTATATCTTGGTATTAACCCCTTATCAGATTGGTATTGAGTGAATAGTTTTTCCCATTCTGTGCACTATCGTATCTTTGTCACTGTCTCTTTTGAGGTACAGAAGCTTTTCAGTTTTATATAATTCCATATCTTTATCTTTGCTTCTATTTACTTTGCAGTAGTGTTTTGTCTTTGAAGATACCTTTAGCTTCTATGTTGAAGAGGGTTTTTCCTGTGTTTTTCCAATGTACCTTATAGATTCAAATCTGATGTTGAGATCTTTAATCCATTTTGTTCTGACTTTTGTGCATAATGTTAGAAATAGGTATAAGTTCAGTATTTTACAAATAGCTCCCCTGGTTTTCCAAGCACCACATGTTGAAGATGCTTTCTTTGCTCCACTTAATATTTTTGCTCCTTTATTGAAGAGTAAATGATCGTATATTTGTGTGTCAAGATATTCAGTTCTATTCTATAGTTCTACATACATTATCCAATACCATGTCTTTTTCCAATACCATGTCATTTTAATTACTACTGTTTTGTACTATAGTTTGAAGTTGGGAAAGTGATGCATCTCATCTTTTTTTCCAAAGGTTGCTTTAGCTCTTCATGGGGATTTATTATTATATAAAAATTTTATGAGTGTTTGGTCAATTTCTTTCAAGAATGTCATGGATATACTTATAGGAACCATATTGAGTCAGTATACTGCTCTAAGGATTATTACCATTTTGATTATATTAATTCTCACAAACTATGAGTAGGGAATGTGTCTCTATTTCTTATGTCCTTTTTATTTCTTGAAGCAGCATTTTGTAGGGTTTTTTTGTACTGGTCCTTTATATTATTAGTTAAACTAATTCCTAGGTATTTGATTTTCTGTGGCACAATTGTGAATGGGATCATTTTCTTAATATCTCATTCTCTTTCATTATTTTTATGTAGGAAAGCAATCAATTTAGTATATTCAACACCAGATCTATGAATTCTTTTCATTTACATTGCAGCTAGTTGTCCGAGAGTGCTGGGTGTCCCATCAAAATCTGTGAGCAGGGTTTAAGGTTTCCCTTCTGCCCCAGGTAATCGCCGGTGGATGGAGAAAGACATGAGAATCAGCAAAAGTTTCAAAAAGGTTTTACTCCCACTTGTTCTGATATACAATTTAATAACAGGAAAACCCCAGAATTTTGAATCCTGGCTGGACACCCACCACATGTGGTTTAGAATCCAGGCCAAGATGCCCACTGCCACATGACAAGTCCCAACAGGGAAGAGAAGGGAGTGGAGGGAGAGCAGAGGGCCAAAGAAATAAGAGAACAAAGGCTAAAAGGTGCACAAAGTGAAAAGTCAAATAAGAAAGGCTAATGCTTTCATAACTATTCAGCCCAGAAAGCCCACATCAACAGAAAGCAGTTAGGGTCAATCGCCCTCAGGTAACTTCTCCCAGGACCTCACCTAGTCTCATTAAAATATTAACATTGCCCAGCAAAGGCTTCAGGTCTTTGGTAGATGGGCCAAGGGCATCTGAGATGAACTGTATCTGAGAATGAAAGGCATGCATCTGTTTCAATGTATATTCTACAGTCAGGTATATATTTCTCCAATCCTTCACAAAATTCTCATCTTCAGAGTTGTTTTGTTTATTAGCCTTTAGATTTATTAGAGAGCCACACTTGTTGCTTGGAGGCAAAAAAGAATTTCTCACTGGTCTAATTACTTAGAGATACAACGTGACCAGGTAAATATACTGGTAAAATCTATCTAGTCCCATGATAATTGTGGTAGCATGAGAGAAAATATTTATACCAGCTAACATAGAACACATGGTAAGATATACTTCCACGTAGTCACAGATTCAAACTGTTTTCTTGCCCTTATATTTACAGAGTGGCCTGAAGGAGGTAACTACAAGCAAGGTGCAGGCTCTGGGCAAAGTTTACTGCACCAGGTAGCAACTTTTTTTCTATCAAGTTTTTTCCATTTATATTTGGAGTCCATTTTCTGAAACATTCTTCAGAAATTTCATTCCCTTTTACTCCATACACTAGCTATTCTTGCTCTGTTAATCATTTTCACAAATACATAAGCTAATTTTACTGTGTCAAAATCCTCTCCTATCCTGTAGGCCAGAGAGATTAAACAGGGGTTAAGGCATCACACCAACCCCAGTTCAAATTCTAACACCGCATAAGTGTTTCTGGAAAGCAAAATTTAAAATAAATTAATAGTCCCTTGTCATTTATCTATCAACATTCTGTGATTTTAACCAGTCTCTTAAATCAATCTTACTCAAAATGTCGATTCTTGTTCAGCAACATTAATGTGTGAACAATTACTCTAATGTTTCTATTATTATTCTTACCCATTAGTAAATCAAGACACAGATCTAAACCCCCAAGTTTAAGAAGCATTCTTAATTTTCTATTTTTATTAATACCTGCATTTTTCTTTTCAGAAAATCCATTTGTCAGACATGTTTTCATCACAAAGCAAACAAAAAGCCTTATCCAGAACACTACATTGATTTTCTACAAAACTCTTGTTAATCTTGTATAGACATATTTTATTTATATAAATCAGAATCAGAGTAATTCTTACAAAATGTAAACCAGATCATACTTCTCTGCTGAAAACACTTCAATGTCTTTATTGTACTTAGAATAACTTAAAACTTGCTTGTTTATTATGAGTCCCTATGATATGAATTATGTAGATTTTCAGATTACAGAATTATTCTATTTTCAGTTTATAGAACGATTCCTTGTATATATGCACATTGGTCCCTTTTATATTATCTAACTCAGTAATTCTCCAGTAGTAGTACTGATTCACAGTAATAAACATTATTAAATGCTTTCCAAAGTTTATTGAATCAGAAATTCTAGGTGAATAGGGAAATCTAATGGATCCTATCAAGTTTCCCATGTGTTTTTATCCACTTGAGGGAGTTTTAGAAGACAAATCAAATTATCAGATATTAAAGCATATATTGTTAATAATTTTATATATACATTCAATGTGAAACATTATCTTTGTTAGGCTAATAGAAACATTAATTAACTTGCATATTTTCATGTTTGTGTAAAAGTTCTGTTCTACTCTCATAGCAAAGTTAATTTGCATAACACTTGTGATTTTGATGTGCAGTAAATCATAGCATCACTGTTAATATAATGTGATATCTATGTCTTAGGGGTTTTGTTTGTCTTCTCCCATGACTGGATTGCTCATTTTATGATTTTTACCTTGGCATGTTTCTAAAAGACCAGCATGTAACTCAAGGCAAAATCCCATTAAACATGATTAAATCACTTGTATATTGTATTATCTGTCATTTTCTTCCAAATGCAAGCTGGATTATGGTAGATTCTTGTCAGTCTTGCTTAGTACTCTGATCACACCAGCAGCACAATGTCTGACACAGAATGGGAACACAATAAATAGGCGAAGAAGAAAATATCCATTCTATCTTTTAAATAGTAATTTTAAGATATTTAATACTTACCAAATTATCTGACATTTGTTTCTAACTGAAAAGAAAACCCCCATTTCCTCAGCTCCAAGAATAAATAAAAATGCACTAATGGATAATTGTTACCCATTATCTGAAATATCTAATTAATAGACAATTTAATATTTAATAGTCACAATTTTATATTAACAGTAACTGAATCATGTATAACTGTTAACTGAACTCAGGTCTCTGAGGCATGTGTTGATGCAGAGAGAATGGTGGAATCGAAGAAAAGTGCCTAGAGCCTGAGGTTCTTTGTGGTTTGAGCTATTTCTTCAATGCTCTTGAAGGCATTCCACACCACTCTCTTCCTCCTGTGCAGCTCAGGTTTTAGGTCATTCATCATGTTGAGTTCTTGACCTGGGTACACATAACTGCTGCATTCAGAAATGTTTATTCTATTGACAGTGAATGGAGCATTTGTAAGTAGTTCATTTTTCATTTTTTATTAACACTGTTTTGTTGAGATTCAGCTGTACACCTATGGTGGAAGTCAGGCAGCATTTATGCCGCTTGACTAATGTTTGGTGGTATTAGAACAACGTCATCAGCAAAGTGGAGATGGTGTTGTTGCAATCCTCTATCTTCACTCCCATACCTTCCTATTCCTAATTGTCTCCTGATGTTCTTGAGGGTGGCGTTGAAGAGTTTCAGTGGAATGATATCACCCTGCTGAACCCCTCTTTTGACATCAATGATCACTTCCTTGTAGAATGGTGAGATCCTGGTGGTGATTCTGTAATACAGCTCAAGGTTTCTTCATCTTCTACTAGATCATAGTCAGTGATTTTAATGCCAAGATAGGATCGAAGACATCAGCTGAAGAACTTGACATTGGGACCCATTGCCTAGAATGGAATGAACAGGATGAGAAGCTATCTGAGTTCATCATGTCGACCAAGACCACTCGTGGTAACTCACAGTTCCAGAAGGCTGAATCTAAACATTGGACAAGGGAATCTCCTGGTGGACATTTCCACAATGAAATTGACCACATCATATTCAATCAATGGTTTTGCCTGACCGATGTCACTGTTGTCCCAAAATTCCAAACAGGATTGGACCACCATCTCCTTCATGCAAAATTCTATTTCACGGAACAGGGAGAAAAGGCTGCAAAGTTTTAGAAGAGAACTCCCAGAATGACCACCAACTGGGAACTCTTTGGCATCACTGTGAAAATGGTACCATAGCACCATGGGAAGATGCCATCATTGATGACATCGATGAAGAATACAACCAACTAGTTGGTTATATTGTGGTTCAGCTCCTCCATGTTTGTGTGGAGAATGCCAAGAGAGAGAAAACCACAAAAGAACAACTGCCTTCAAAATCTCTTGAGCTCATTTGCCAAAATGGCAAGGCACTAGCCTCAGGCAACCAAATGCTAATGTCCCAAGCTCACAAGGTAGTGTGGAGAAGTGATAAATGAAGACCTCATAGAGAGTAGAGTAGCAATACTGACTGATGCGGAAGCCGGGGAAAGCATTTGCAATACTCACTTGTCCATTGCCAACTATAAGACTAAGATGACTGTCCTCCGACATCCTGATGGATCTATCACATCTTCCAGAAAAGAAATGGAGAAGAGTATCCAAGACTTCTACTTGGATCTCTTTGATAGTCACGTCCACCTGCCCACATACCAAATTCAGCAGGATGGATATGTCCTTCCCTACGTTCTCCCTTCTGAAATCTGACATGCTATTTCATTGGTTAAGATGAGAATAGCACCTGGCAAGACAAAAGTCCTTCTCAAACACCTTAAGAATCTGCTGTCAGTACTATGCACCGGTTTGGCTCTTCACTTGCAACCTGTCTGAATGCAAGGTGCCTCCCAGTGGAAAACCAGGAGGACAGTTCTACTATTCAAGAAAGGAGACATTCACGACATTGGCAACTATCACCTGATCTTCCTGTTGTCCGTCACCTACAAGCTGTTCACTTGAGTCATCCTGAACCAGATTGGCAGATCACAGATGAAGGACAAATATGTGAGCAAGCTGACTTCTGCAAAGGATTCAGCACATTCAAGCATATTCACATGGAAACCAAGCTCATTTGATTTGTAGGGAGATCAAGATGCTGCTCTCTCTAACATTCATTGATTTAAAGAAAGCTTTTGATTCTGTTGAACCAAAGTGGTCATCTGTAAGGTACATGGAAGAAAAAAAGGCAAAACCCTCTACAACATTGAAACTAAAGGTATCTTCAAACACAAAACACCACTGACAAAGCAGATAGAAGCAAAGATAAATATATGGGATTATATAAAACTGAAAAACCTCTGTACCTACCCGCAATTTATCTAGAGCAATGCATTTTAGTACACATTTATATAAAATGTTCACAAAAAGTGGCTTTCTGTATATTTTACACTTTTAATATTTTCTTTTCTGTTGTATAATGAAGATTTTAATTCATAGATTGAAATCTACTCATGTATGTATCATTGACCACTTTTTTGTTGAAGGGAGATAATGGCTGTTTCTTATACTTTGTCCATGGAATAATAAAAGGTGAATCTCTAAAATCATGGAATTAATCAAAGAGAGCTACAGAAGTAGTATCTAATATACTAATTTTTAATATTAAAAGGCAAGTCATACTCTACTGGCATTTTTTATCTGAGTATATTTTTAAAATATAGTTCCATATATAAGTATGCTAATTGGTAATTTATAGCTGTAAATATTAATTGAAAAAGCCCTCCTAAAGTTGAAGTATAATTAATTGCCTCAAAAAATATTAATCATGTAAGCTATAGCATTTTTTCCTTCAGTTTAGACAAAATAAAACTCATAATAATGCCCATGAATGTACATTTTGCATGTTTCCAGTAAGCTATAATCATTTAGTCCTATAATTATTTAGAGGGGACATACTATTAGCTATCTATCTCACTTTGAATGTTTCATGTTGACTTCTTTCAGCTATTCTATTATTAAATATTTGCAAATTAAAAAAGCTAAATTTATTTCTAAGCAGGAAGCTTTCCACCTTAACTTACTTCTTTAGCCTCTTGTATGTATGTATACTATATTTAAGAATAGCTTTAAACCAATTAGGAAATTATTTTAATAATTTAATTCCATCTGAAAAATTACATATGCATAACCCCATAACTATATTTACTTGCCTACTTGTGAGTCTAATAATTCTAATTCACATTACAGTGCCATACCTATTATGTACTCCTTTCCATTTATATCCATGAAGATTTATACAATTTATACAATCAGCAACTGATTATTACAATTTTTCATTATTTCATTTACCATTTAGAAATTTGGGTCTTGGGATAAGAGATAGTAAAGCAAGTAAGATGCTTGCCTTGCAGGTGCGGGACCTAGATTTGATTGCGGACACCTCATATGGTTTGCTGAGCTCCACCAAGAGTGAACCATAAGGACAGAGACAGGACTATGCCTTGAGCACTGACCCTGAATCAAAATAAATAAAAATGGTGTCTTAACTACAGACTAGGCCATTTGCTAGATAGAAACAAAACTGTGAGCAGATTATGTGCAGATTTCATATTCATGGAGATCAGAATGTATAGAAGATTCAAATTAATCTAAGAGTAAAACTGAATAAAATAGACAATTGTAAATATAGTCACAATAGAATCTTCAAAGGACCAGGATTTTTTCCTAGTTATTTGCCATTTTATCTTCTTTTTTAGATTCCTAGCCAGTGATGCTCAGGGGTTACTCCTGGTTCTGCAGTGAGGAAATACTCCTGGAGGTGCTCTAGGGATCATATGGGATGCTGGGGATTGAACCCGGATTGGCCTCATGCAAGGCAAATACCCTCTAGCTCCCCACTTGACTATCACTCCGGCCCATCCAGTTCTTTATTCCTCATATTTATTATAGACCGTTATATTTGCTTTTGCTTTCCACAAAGTGCTTATTTTTTAAGAATCACTTTGAAAACACCTGTATGATATATATATAAAACTTTAATATTTCTTTTTTGGAGGGTTCTGATTTGTTCCCAGGTGTCGGTATTCAGCTGGGTGCTGAATAACTGACAGTCTCAGGTACAGAACCAGTCCAGAGGCTCTAAACTCCTTTTTAAGACTTACTTCAAATAATCTCCAAGCACTGCCCTTAGGCAAGCTCAGCCAACCCTTCTCTCTGCTCCTCTCTCTATCCTGCCAGGCTCTCTACTCCTTTAACTCACTCATGCCAGCCTGGCTGAAAACCGAGTCTCAATTAACTCCCCAACTGTTTATCCAGCTCTTATATAACCCCATAATTTGGTTATCGGCCATTCTGTTAAGAAGTAAAAGTTATCCTTTAAGGGATCTCTTAAATCTCTTAAAGGGACCCTATACCTAGGGGTCTTGGGGGCACTCCAAATGATACTCAGTAAACTGGCAAAACCATTCAATGCTACTTAGGTCATGTAGCTTCCAGGATAACTAGGGACACCGTGGAAGTGCCGAGGATCATCAGGAAGACACCTGGATGCTTGGTAGCCACCAGAACTATACCAGGAGATTTCGAGGATGTCACAGGAACTATGAATCAAACCAGACTATCTTCAATACCTAAGAGGTCTAACTTTTAAATTTTTATTTGAAATACTTCCCGTCACAACTCCACCCAGCACACCAGACTATCAAAGCCCGGATCATCGACACCCACCCTGCAGCAGTTTTTTTTTTCTCAATCTGGCCCATGTATGCTGAACCAGATACTCACAGACATGGGGCAGAGCTGCTACTTGCTCTTCCTGTGCCCAGCTGCTCATGAGATGCCTGGGAGGCATGGCGGTTTCTAGCCGTGGTCTGCCACCCCAGCAGAGCCTCACAACAAGACAGATGACCCCCCACTCCACAGGGGCCGCCATTTTCCACATCCAGACTTCCCTCTCGTCACAACTCCACCCAGCAGACCAGACTATCACAGCCCGGCTCGCACGGCCACAATAAATGCTTTATTTAGAGGTGACTACAAGAGTATGCTACCCACCACGGCAAGCCTGGCAAGCTGCTCGTGTCTTATTTTATATGCCAAATACCAGTAACATTTATATTAGGTCATTCCCATGACCTAATATAATGGTTTGAGGCTCTTTATGTTCCTGGAGCAAGCAGATGCCCTAGGGTTGTACTAGCATGAGACAGGACATATGGAGATATTACTGGTGCCCACTCTAGCAAAGAGATGATGAATGGGAAATAGTGATAGTGATAGTGATTTGAAATACCAGGAAAAAAACTAACTTTTCCTGAATTAACGTGGTCTGTATTTGTGGAATTTTTCAATAATTTAGCAATTTAAATTTGCCTAATTTAATGTTATAATTTATGCATTATTGAGTATATCATTAATTAAAAGTATTAATTAAGATGTAAATGTGGTGCAATTTACATCTTAAATGTAAATTGTGATGTAAATTGTGATGTAAATGTGATGTAATACACATGCTAATTCTCCTCCCATATATTTCATTTTTCAACCGTGTCTTCCTTCTTACTTGAAAAAAAAACAACCTAACAAAAACAACTCTGCATGCTTTTAATCAAACAAGGTACCTGATATAGTCCTCAAAAATCTAAGATATATTTTAAGAACTAGCTTAACTCACGTTTTCTTAACTGGTGTGGTACTATTGATGCAGGTGGGTCTCACAGGTGGCTTATGTGAGGCCAGAAGGGGAAAGAGATGGTCAATTTCTTCCCAGCCACCTCTGCCACCTGGGACCCGCTGGGCAGACTTAGAACTGATAAAGTCTGTGATGAGCCCCTGCATGGTGTGGGCCTGAGACCCACCGGCCCCAAGAGGTGGCCATCAAGCCACACCTGATATCCGCTTGATCTCTAGGCAAGGGAGTTGATCCCCACTACCCAAGATTTCTTGGGGAGCCACAGACTCAGGCTGGGTCAAGGAATTGCTCTTTGCAGGAAGGGAAAGTCAGTCCTAGCCCTTAAGCAGGGTTGCCTCAGGGTTGCCTCAGGGTTCTTGTCCTCCTTGCAGAAAAAGAATTTTCAGGAATCGACGAGCAGTGAAGTAAAATAGATTTTATTTTATTATTTTTTATTTTTTAAATATTTTATTATACCACCGTTAGATATACAATTACAAGATGTTCATGTTTGAATTTTGGTTCTATAGTGTTCCAACACCTATCCCTCCCCCCACACACACACCCATCTCGTATTACCAATGTCTCCAACTCCCTCCCCATTCTCCCAGCCTGCCTCCATAGCAAGTTCTTTATCTCCTTTCTTTTTTTTAAATTTTTTTATTATACCACCGTGAAACATACAATTACAAAGGTGTTCATAATTGGTTCTTGGTAATACAGTATTCCAGCACCCATCCCTCCACCAGTGCCCCATTTCCACCACCAATGTACCCCCTCCTCCGCCCCCCAGGCCGCCTTAATAGCAGGTACCCCAGTTTCCTCTCTTTCTCTCTCTATCTCTCTCTATGTCTCTGCATCTCTCTCCCTCTTATTTTACACATTGTGGCTAGCCCTGCAGATATTTAGAAAAACAGATTTTATTAAGAAGGTTTTAGGAAAGGGAAGGAGGAGAGAAAGGAAGAGAGAGAATACACATCTCAAGAGAGGAGATGTGGGTGACACATGTGCTCAGGCACCACATGCTCAGCCATATGGGTTCAGGCAGCATGTGTGTCCATGCAGCATGTGCACACCATCCTATGGTCAGGACGGCTTTTATAGATTTCTCTCCAAGTTACTCTCATATGGGGCTTCAACCTAGGTTGCCAGGGCCGTTGCCAAGGGGAGAAGACTTTGGGAGTGGTCTTTTTGAAAATTTCCTTTTCTAGACCTCTGTTCCTGCTGGGTCTTCTGTCCTGGAATGTAACCAGATTAGGGGCCTGGCTGAGACAGCTTTATCCGGATTCCTTAGGATTTACTGAGGGTCTTATCAAGTCTTGGTTCCTGTTTCCAAATAGGAGAATCTGGACAGCCTTATGGCGAAACTTCATTGCCATGAGGGGACCCCCAGTATGCCTGCCTACAACACTATTAACTCTACCATCAACTCTTGCTGCCTTAATAGTACATGACGAATGACTAAAGCATCATGCTTTATTTCCATATATAGATATTTTAAAATCACTATCTATTTATCACTATCTTCCCATTCGTCATCTATTTGCTTGAGCGGGCACCAGTAATATCTCCATATGTCCTGTCTTATGCTAGTAGAGCCCAAGGGCATCTGCTTGCTCCAGGAACATAAAGAGCCTCAGACAATTATATTATGTCATGGGAATGACCTAATATAATTTTTACTGGTGTTTGGCATATCAAAAATGACACGGGCAGCTTGCCAGAATTGCTGTGTGGGTGGCATACTCGTGTAGTCATCTCTAAATATGGCATTTATTGATGAGCCGGGCTGTGATAGGCTCGTCTGCTGCTGGGTGGAGTTGTGACGAGAGGGAAAGTCCAATGTGGAAGATGGTAGCCCTTATGGAGTGGGGGTCATCTGGCTTGTTGTGCGGCCCTGCTGGCGTGGCGGGCCAGGGCTAGAACCCGCCATCCCTCCTGGGCGCCTCATGAGCGGCTGGGCACAGGGAGAGCAAGTAGTAGCTCTGCCCCATGTCTGTGAGTCTCTGGATCAGCATAGCTGGGCCGGATTGAAAGAAAAAAACTGCTGCAGGGTGGGTGTCAGTGATCTGGGCTGTGATAGGCTCGTCTGCTGCCGGGTGGAGTTCTGACGAAAGGAAGTCCGATGTGGAAGATGGCAGCCCTCATGGAGTGGGGGTGTCGTCTGGCTTGTTGTGAGGCCCTGCTGGGGTGGCCGGCCAGGGCTAGAACCCGCCATCCCTCCCGGGCACCTCGTGAGTGGCTCGCACAGGAGAGCAAGTAGCAGCTCTGTCCCATGTCTGTAACTCTCTGGATCAGCACACCTGGGCCGGATTAAAAAAAAAAACTGCTGCAGGGTGGGTATCAATGATCTGGGCTGTGATAGGCTTGTGTGCTGCTGGGTAGAGTTCTGACGAGAGGGAAGTCCAATGTGGAAAATAGCAGCCCTCATGGAGTGGGGGGGTCGTCTGGCTTGATGTGAGGCCCTGCTGGGGTGGCGGGCCAGGACTAGCACTTGCCATCCCTCCCGGGTGCCTCATGAGCGACTGGGCACAGGGAGAGCAAGTAGCAGCTCTGCCCCATGTCTGTAAGTCTCTGGATCAGCATACCTGGGCTGGATTGAAAAAAAAAATACAGCTGCAGTGTGGGTGTGGATGATACAGGCTGTGATGGTTTGTCTGCTGCTGGGTGGAGTTCTGACGAGAGGGAAGTCCGATTTTAAAATATCCTTATAATTATTTGAAAATCTTTACTATAATTTTTAATTCAATAATTTAAAAAGTGTATGTCTCAGTGCACAGAGAATATGCCTTGCATGTATCAAGGCAGGAGCTGAGCTCATTCCTTGAAATCACGCAACCCTTTAGCATTTCTCAGTATATTCTGGTGGCTTGGACAACATCAACCAAATTAAAGCACTAAACCCTCTGATGCCTCACAGCATTTGATATCTGTAAAGACAAGTAACATAGGAAGCATTCCCTGCCAAAATATCTGCTAGGTGAGGGGGCACAATTCTTCCATATTACATGACTACTCTGAAAACAAAGCAAGTATATTCAATCTCTATTTTATAGAATGAAAATATTAGACAGTAGGCAAAGTGATTGGTAATTAAACACATTTTGGTTTCAAAAGCAAATACTCATTTAACTTAATAATCTATAGAATTGTTGAGTCTGACACAAATTGATTTTTATTCCACTGTCTATATTTGCTTACAATCTACATTTTGTATAATCAGTATATGGAAACTATAGGTCAAATAATTGAGTCACAGAGTTGGCATCAACAAATAGCCCAGCATTTGGTTGCCCAAGAGCTATTTATCAGTAAAAGTAACTTCCAGACCTAAAACACTTCTCCTTAACAGTTACAGAAGTGTAGCCTTGGGACCTTTCAGTGTCTAAAACATGTCCTGTATCTTCCTTCTTTAGGGCTTTTGTGCCTTAACAAGGATCTTCTGTCTGAAATTCTTCCTTCCTAATTGTCCTCTGAATCCTATCTTTGGGTTTCAGTGTAAATTTTATGTCTTAAGGACTATGAATAATATGCTTAAGGCAGGTTTCCCCTGTTCTCCCATTGGGCTGTTGTCCAGGTAACATTTTTCATTCTCAATAAATTTGTTTCTTCAGTTTCTCTCATTCGGTTCTCATTATCATTTGGGCCATATCAAGTGTATAGACATGTCACAGTTTTAACTACTCTGCTTAATCCTCAAAGAGAAATTTGTTGTTTGTATTCTATATGGAATCATATCTTAATTGTCACGTTACTTCCCCATTATTGGAGATTCTATTTAATTTCATACATTTAATGGATCATCAGAATGCAATTATTTTGTCTTCTGTTTCAGCACATCAGCTAGTAAAAATTGATTCTCTGCCATTTTATCTTACAAAGTCTTATTTATAAAACTGTTTATTTTATAAATATAAATATTCAGATATGTGCATGTCGTTTGATTCACAGGTCACTTGATCACTCAATCACTTGACATCCGTTATACATCAATTTGCTCAAGTGGGCACCAGTAACATTTCCATTTGCCCCTGTTACATGCCAGTGTAGCCAAATGACATATGTTTGCTCCAGGAATATGAAGAGGTTCAAACAGTTTGCTCAGCGTGTTGTTGAAGAAATCTGACCATCTTGTAGGTGGGCGGCCACGTGATCTTTTGACATTAGCCGTTACCCTGTGGGATCCAGTCAGTAATGGTTCTAGTCCAGCAGTCATCTCCAAGTCCCATTACATGTCCAGGCCATTGATTGCCGATGCCTTGGCAAATGAGACTACATCTTTGACTCTCGGTCATCGAAAGAGTTCAGAACTCCAAATTCCTTCTCTCACTTGAGTGAGGCGTGATATTCCAAGCATAGCTTTTTTGATTCCTCTTTGGGAGACCTGAATGGCATTCTCATCCTGCTTTCATAGGGCCCAGGTCTCTGAGGCATATGTTAATGCAGGGAGAATGGTATATATGAAGAAATGTGTCCAGAGCTAGAGGTTGTTCTTTGTTCTTTAGCTATTTCTTTGATGCTCTTGAAGGCATTCTATGCCGCTCTTCCTCCTGTGCAGCTGAGGTGCTAGGTCATTCATCATGTTGAGTTCTTGGCCTAGGTATACATAATTGCTGCATTCAGAGATGTTTGTTCCATTGACAGTGAATGGAGCGTCTGGAACTAGTTCGTTTTTAATGAGCATTATTTTGTTGAGATTCAGCTATAGACCTATCTTTCCACATTCGTGGCTGAAGTCAGCCAGCATTAGTGCCACTTGGCTCATATTTGGTGTTGTTAGAACAATGTCAACAGCGAAGAAGAGGTGGTGTAGTTGCCAACCATCTATTTTCATTCCCATCCCTTCCCATTGTAATTGTTGCATCACATTCTCAAGGGTGGCACTGAAGAGTTTTGGTGAGATGGTATCACCCTTCCAAACTCCTCTTTTTTTTTTTTTTTTTTTTTTTTTTTTGGTCACACCCGGCAATGCTCAGGGGTTTCTCCCTGGCTCTGCACTCAGGAATTACTCCTGGCGGTGCTCGGGGGACCATATGGGACACCGGGATCGAACCCAGGCCGGCACAGGCCGGCTGCGTGCAAGGCAAACGCCCTACCGCTGGGCTATCGCTCTGGCCCAACCAAACTCCTCTTTTGACATGAATAATCACTTCCTTGTAGAATGGTGAGATCCTGGTGGTGAATCAGTAATGCAGCTCACAAAGGATCTTGATGTATTGGGTTTGAACACCCTCTTTAACTAGGGGCTTCAATGACCGCTTCAGACTCAACAGAATGAAAGGCTTTCTTTAAATCAATGAACGTGAGACAAAGTAGTATTTTGAACTCCCTACAAACTTCTTGAGCTTGGTTACCGTGTGGATATGATCGATTGTGCTGAATCCTTTTCTGAAGCCAGCTTGCTCACATGGTTGTTCTTTATCTAATGTTATTCCAATCCTGTTTAGGATGACTCGAGTTAACAGCTTGTAGATGACGGACAACGGCAATTGGGTGATTCACAGCTAAAATTTATAAGCTTTTCTGCTCTCATTTCTAAACATATTCCAAAAACCATGTGCATTTATATCCAATACATGCACACAAACTATGTGAACATAGTTCATTTACATTTACAAACATATAGCTAATATACATAAACATTATACCAAGCATTTATTTTACTTTTTATTACAATACATTAGTTTTTATTTTAAATTAAGCTATAGGATTCTTTTATTTACTTTATGATATGTGCCCAATTAACTTTTTTTAACTTTAACAGATATGCAATATTTAAATAACATTTATGATATTTACATATGCACATATAGTCATATAATATATGCAAGGCAATGTATGTAAATAAAATGTTTATTGTTTATATATTTCAAAATATTTTGGCTAAAAGAAGTAGTCATTTGTACCATTAGTGAGTGATATGTCACATTATGTTTTTATGTTCTTTTCCATCAGTATAATGTTTACTGAGTTTGCCATTTTTAATATATCTTTCAGTATGATCATTTATTGTTTCTTTGCTTGCATTGTTCTGAAAATTAATCAGTTTAAGTATCTTTTCTATTAGGATTTGTTCCTCTGTGTATGACCTCTTCAAATATTTTGTATATGTTCCAACATTTATCCTGTCAGATATAAAGCACCATTAAAATTTAGCAATAATAGCTTATAATAGTCTACTTTTATTATAAGCTATAATAATCTACTATTGCAGATATATTATATAAGTTATTGTGTATTACTATCTATGGCATTTATTGCCATGTTTCTGTTTTGTTAAACACATTTGCTTGTAGTGTCTTTTCTTTTATTTCGATTTGTGGTGTCAGTATCATGAATCACTCAGAGCTTTACACAGGCGAGGCTTATGCTCTCCAACAGAGATGCCTCTTTTATTTTTGAAATTTATTTATTTTTAATTTTTTTAAGTTTTAGGGATTAAGTCCCTAAAACTAACATGCAAGGAATGTACTTCATCATTTTCAGCTTAATTATGAAGTGTCACAACTTCTTTGGCATTTAAGTAGTATAAAAATTTGTCTCTTCTCTCTCTCATTTTTATATTTACACAGGCAAGAGGGATAGTACCGAGGATAAAACATTGCACTGGACACAACCACGTTTGATTCCAAGCTCTCCAAACTGAGAGCCTGGAGTAAGCTTTGACCACCACCAAAACAAAAACATATAATCTTTTTAATTTAGTTTTTGTTTAGGGATTACATCCGGTGATGATCAATGTTGACTCCTGGCACTGCACTCAGGAGTCAGTCCTGGCCGGTGCTCAGCAGAAAATATTGGATGCTTGGGATAGAACAGGATTGGCCACAAACAATCTCCCTGGCCCTCAAATACAAAGTTTATTCGTATATAACTTATTTGAAAATAGTGCCTGGAGTTTAGAGTCCAGTAGATAGGTTGCTTTCCTAGCACATATCCAACCTAGGTTCCATCCCCAGCACACCATATTATTCAACCCCACCCCATTCACAAGTCCTGCCAGGGGTGATCCCTGAGTGCAGAGTCAAGAATAAGCCCTAAGCATTTCCCGGTGTGACTCAATAATAAGAACAAACAAACAAACAGAACACAAAGGGTGGGGGAGGAAAGGGGGGAGGAGAGAGAGGAGAGAGAAGAAAGAAACAGAGAGAGAGAGAAAGAGGAGAGAGAACAATGCATAGGGTACTTATTTTTCACATAGCCTACCTAGTTTTGACTAAGGGCAGCCCATGTGTTTCCACAAAGCACCTAGTAGTGATCCCTGAGCATAGAACTAGAGTAAGCCCTGAGCACTGGCAGGCTCAAAAGCAAAATTAGTAAAGAAATACTCACCTAAATAAAATATATATCATATATGTCTCTAGTTATTTTTGAAACTAACGTAACATTTTGTTATTTTCCTCTCTTCTAGAAGAGACTCCAATGTGAGCTTATTATGTAAACTCTTTAATGTTCTGATATACTATTTATGAAACAAAGGCTTGTCTTGAAAACTTAGAAATGAGTTTTGAGTAATTTCATTTACATTGAAAATGGATTTAAAGAAACAAATCTACCTTTTACTTGAATGAATACCCTTCACACTAGAAATGTGGGTATTCATAAAGCAAAATGAATCTTAAGAGACTAGAAGTAAAATAATTTTCATAATTACCCTAGATCTGTGTTCTGAGATATCATTTAGATCTCAGGCTGAGCAGCACTGTGTTGAAACCATATAAATTCCCTGGACCAAGACAATCAAGTAGAAAGATGAAAAGATCACTGCTGCTCCATTTCCTAACAGAGATAAGAAAGATGCACTTCTAAAACAACCTTGCTTTTACTGTGATCAGTAAATGCATGAAGAGACCTCCCCAAACACGGAGGTAACAGTTATCACCTGTCAGACCAATGGAAATGAGTGAGTCATATGATTTAGATCGAGTATTCAGAGTTTTACTACAGTAGTAGAGAATGATTATAAGGGGAAGATACCGTTCCATGCCTAAGTCATCAAGCCATTCTGTCATTAATATAACTTTTCACATAAGTATTTGTACCACATAGCAAATCTCACCGTTTCAAAGAAAACATTTAAATCAAGAAATACCAGGCATAGCCATAAAGGAGGGCCGGGGGAGGGAGGGATCATGGGCCATCGGTAGTGGGAAATGGGCACTGGTGGAGGGATGGGTGCTGGAAAACTGTTTGACTGAAACCCAAACATGAACATCTATGAAATTGTGTATTTCACAGTGGTATAATAAAAGGCATGCAATTAGGCGGGAAATTGATCCATAATAAGGAAAGTAGTCACAAAACCAATTCAACCAACAGAATAAAAACCATCTCCCCTCCCTTTCTGATGAAGATCTACCTAAATAGATTATAATGATCTCACTTTAGGGCCTAGATTTTGTAAAGAATGATAATTCTAAATTCTATGCAAGACACTCCCCAAACCTACCTCATTATCTTCATCTAACTCTTTTATATGTGTGTGTTTGTGATTGTATAATATAAATATTTTGTATACGTATGTGTGATATTTCATGCTAGTGCATTATACACATATGGATTATTTATTTCAATGTATTGAATGCATATTCCTTTATTATCCTTATCATTCAATGTGTTTGTACATAATTAATAGAAACAAAGTAGACAGTAAATATGTATGCGTATGTGCATATATAGACATATGCATATTATTTTACTATCATGATATTTAGCTCTGTTTTGTGTGTGTGCATTGTGTTTATATGCACTTAAATTCTTCTATTGCTTGTGTTAAATCTAATGTAGATGCTTGACAATAACATATAGTTAAGAAGGGTTTGGAAGAACTACATACTTATGTAACCAAAAAGGTTATTAGGATATTAAAAATTTGCCTTTAATAATAAAAAATAGTGAATTGTAAAAGACTTAGTACTGAGATTGGTAAGAGGTAGTTCTAATTTAGATTGGTTCACAGATACTGTAAACTGTATCAAATACTCAGCTTCAATACACTATTTTTGCTAAGTTAGTAAACTACAACATGTTAGGCTGTTATGCATAGGTTTAATTGCCTTAATATTGATTATTCAATAATCAATTGAATAATCAATATTGATTATTCAATAATCAATAAACCATGTATGCTGAACTAGTGACTCTCAGACATGGGGCAGAGCAGCTACTTGTTCTTCCTGTGCCCAGCCGCTCATGAGGCGCCGGGGAGGCATGGCGGGTTCTAGCCCTGGTCTGCCACCCGAGCAGAGCCTCACAACAAGCCAGACGACCCCCCGACTTCATGGGGCGCCGCTTTCCACATCCAGACTTCCCTCTCGTCACACCTCCACCAGCAGACCAGACTATCACAGCCCAGATCATCGACACCCACCCTGCAGCAGTTTTTTTTCAATCCAGCCCAGGTATGCTAAGCCAGAGACTCTCAGACATGGGGCAGAGCTGCTACTTGCTCTTCCTGTGCCCAGCTGCTCATGAGGCGCCTGGGAGGCATGGCGGGTTATAGCCCTGGCCTGCCACCCCAGCAGAGCCTCACAACAAGCCAGATGACCCCCTGACTCCATGGGGGCCACCGTTTTCCACATCTGGACTTCCCTCTCGTCACAACTCTACCCAGCAGACAAGACTATCACATCCCGGCTCGCTGGGCCACTAGAGGCCAAGCGGTTCATCAATTAATGCTTTATTTAGAGGTGACTACAAGAGTATGCCACCCACACAGCAAGCCTGGCAAGCTGCTCATGTCGTATTTGATATGCCAAGTACAAATAACATTTATATTAGGTCATTCCCATGACCTAATATAATGGTTTCAGGCTCTTTATGTTCCTGGAGCAAGCGGATGCCTTTGGGTTCTACTAGCACGAGACAGGACATATTACTGGTGCCTGCTCTAGCAAATAGATGATTAATGGGAAGATAGTGATAGTGATAGAATATTGATTATTCACATCTGGTAGGCAACTGGTTTGGTCTGGGTGACAGCAGTTAAGGTGTCTGACACTGTCATGCTTGGAAATACATTTCATGAATTTGAAGACGCTGTGTAGTTTGACACATTGTTATGTACTATTAACGGGGGATCACCTATTAATTGGTAATGCTATCAATTGCCATGTAAATCTTGAATTCAGAGAAATTAAAATAAAGGGGGAAATTAGATTAAAGTTGATGAGAAAGAATGGGCATTAGTGAAAATAAAATAATACAATGAATCCACAAATTATAACACAAGCGTGAAATATTAGCGATCAATTGTATTAGCAATACAAACAGAAAAGCTGATTATCGTTAATAATCAACATAATACAACTCATCTGTGTGATTTATGATATTGTAGATATTTTTAGATAGTACTTTTTAGAAAGGTTTACTTTGTAAGTACTATAACTTGCACTAGTATAATCATTTTTATTTTGATAATTTTATTTCTATTGTCCTTTCCAACTCATTTCATTTTGTTTAAAAGTTTAACAATAGCACATTTGAATTAAGAATGAACAGAAGCAAAAATAAATTAAAAAGACTATAGTAAAAACATTCTGCATTAGTTTGCAATCCATCAAATCATCCAGTATCTGTCTTTACTGAATGTCTAGCCTTGTTCATTAAGCTGCAATCCACATGCTTTGATTATTAGTACTTACTTGTCATTTATATTTCAAAGTGTCTATCATATTTGTAAAAACCTTTTAAGATTAAGTCGTGGGGCACAATCTTATTTTATGCTCTCTTGTATATTTTGTAGAATTTTGCAAATAGCTAGGATCTAAATGAAAGAACTACTCACTATATATAATTTTGTGAAGTGTTTATTATGGTAGTTGTCTAGTTCTATAAATCAACTAGGTTTAACTCATTGTAACTGCATAGACTGAAAAACCTACATTACAATAAATTACTTTTGTTTTACAAATCTTTCTTGTAATATATGAAATGTCTGAACATACCCCTTTATGAATTAGTAATAAAACAAGATAGATCACTTGTTACTTTAGATGGCCAAGAAAAATAACTTCAGTTACAAAAATGAATAACTGGTTTTACTTTTATTGGGAATACATTTTATATATTTGCTTAGATACCTTTATGAGGTAGGTTAATTTTAAGGCCTCTCTTTCTACTGCTACTTTTTATTTGTTCATCTCTTATCTACAAATGAAAAAAGCAAACAAAATTGTGTAATTTTTTGTTTTTACAAAAGAAAATTTTGCAAAATAATGTATATGTAACTATATTATTTCCCTTTTAACAATAAAGTGTCTTTGCTGTTGCCAAAATGAAATTATTAGCCTCCATTGCAGTCATTAATTTCTATTAATTTATATTTGTATATTAAAGATGTAATGATGGCTTTGATAAAAACATGAGTAATGGCTTCTGTATAAAAAAGCATTATAAGAAGAATGATAAAAACATGAGTGTGGCTTTGGAATGAAAAAGTGTTATGAAAAGAATAAATTACCTCTTTGATAACATAACACTCAGACAGGTATTCTAGATACTAATCCTAGCAATGTTTGTTAAAAAAGTCTATATTTAAAATATAAAAGTATATTCTTAGTAAAGATAAATATCTACATAATATGAAAACACATACAACATAGAAACTTGCTAAAATATCCATCTCTATACAAACAAGTAAGGACATTTGTATGATTAAAATGTGTAACATATTTTTATCTCAATATAAATATTTTGAAATCTATTATCTCAAGATAAATATTCTACAACTTCTTTTAAAATTGATATATTTAATTTTTGTACATAATAGAAATCAAATATTATTTACAAATGCTCATTATTTCTCCTATTTTTCTTTTTTTGGGTCACACCTGGCAATGCTCAGGGGTTTCTCCTGGCTCTTCACTCAGGAATTACTCCTGGAGGTGCTCAGGGGACCATATGGGATGCTGGGGATCAAACCAGGCAGCATGGGCAGGCAGCCTGCAAGGCAAACGCCCCTACCCACTGGACTGTCTCTCCGGCCCCTCATTATTTCTTTCTCAATAGTAAACACACACATTTTAAAATTGGGGTGGGGATTTATAAAACTTATTAAAAACATGATGTGTGTTGTTCTCACTAGTATTTTGATGTTAAAATAGTGTAGTTTGAACAAAAGAACATAAGTGGGCATATACATTGAATGAAACTTAAATAAAAGATCTTATATGAGAATAATGTTTCAATTTTTTCATTACTTTCTTTTTTTTAACATTTTATTATACCACCGTGAGATATACAATTACAACCTTGTTCACGCTTGGGTGTTTAGGTCACACAGTGTTCCAGCACCCCACCCTCCACCAGTTCCCCTCAACCACCACCCATGTCCCCAACTCCCTCCCCCCTCCCACATCCTGCCTAAATGGCAGGTTCTTTATCTCCTCCCTCTCTCCCTCTCTCTCTCTCCTCCTTCTCCCACACATTGTGGGTTGCACTACGTACACTTAGAAGCCATCATTTGCATTTTTTTTGTCTGTATTTAATGCTCAGTTCTATGTTGGTATCAGACCTTTAGACATTTATTCACACTCCCTTCTCTATCTAACCAAACCTCTGACTCCCACGCGCTTGTGGTAATTTCCACTTTTGGTAAGATCACCTGGTATATTTATGTCATGCAAGTAAATGCAGTCATTCTATGTCTTTCTCTTTCCTTCTGACTAATTTCACTCAACATGATTCTCTCCATGTCCATTCATTTATAGGAAAATTTCATAACTTCATTTTTTCTGACAGCTGCATAGTATTCCATTGTGTAGATGTACCACAGTTTCTTTATCCAGTCATCCGTTCTCGGGCATACTGGTTGTTTCCAGGTTCTGGCTATTGTGAATAGTGCTGCTATGAAAATAAAAGTGTGGATTGTGTTTCCGCTGTGTGTTTTTTGGCTTTCCAGGGTATATTCCCAGGAGGCGGTATGGCTGGGTCAAAGGGGAGCTCAATATCTAGTCTTTGGAGGAATGTCCATATTGTTTTCCAGAAAGGTTGGACAAGTCGACATTCCCACCAACAGTGTATGAGTGTCCCCCTTTGCCCCACATCCACGCCAGCACTTGTTGCTTTTACCCTTTTGGATATGGGCCATTCTCTGTGGTGTGAGGTGATATCTCATTGTTGTTTTGATTTGCATCTCTCTGATGATTAGTGATAATGAGCATTTTTTCATATGCCTTTTGGCCATTCGGATTTCTTCCTTGTCAAAGTTTCTGTTCATCTCTTCTCCCCATTTTCTAATGGGGTTGGCTGTTTTTTTTTCTTATATAGCTGTACCAGTGCCTGATATATCCTGGATATTAACCCCTTATCAGATGGGTATTGGGTGAATATTCTTTCCCATTCTGTGGACTGTCTTTCTATCTTGGTCACTGTTTCTTTCAAGGTGCAGAAGCTCTTCAGTTTCATGTAGTCCCATATATTTATATTTTCTTCTAGTTGCTTTGTTAATGGTGTTTCACCTTTGAAGATGTCTTTAGCTTCAATGTCATGGAGGGATTTTCCTATATTTTCTTCAACGTACTTTATGGAATCAGGTCTGATATTGAGATCTTTAATCCATTTTGATCTGATTTTTGTGCAAGGTGTTAGACACAGGTCCAAATTCTTTTTTTTACATGTAGCTGTCCAGTTTTCCCAGCACCACTTGTTGAAGAGGCTTTCCTTACTCCAGTTCAGACTCTTTGCACCTTTATCAAAGATTAACTGATCATGTATTTGAGGTGGGTGTCAGGATACTCAACTCTATTCCATTGGTCCACAGGTCTGTTTTTATTCCAGTACCATGCTGTTTTAATTACTGCTGCTTTGTGGTACAGTTTGAGGTTGGGAAAGGTGATGCCTCCCATCTTCTTCTTCCCAAGGATTGCTTTAGCTATCCGTGGGGGTTTATTATTCCATACGAATTTCAGGAGTGTTTAGTCAATTTCTTTAAAGAATGTCATGGGAATCCTTATAGGAACCACATTGAATCTGTACAAAGCTCTGGGGAGTATTACCATCTTGACAATGTTAATTCTCCCCATCCATGAGCAGGGAATGTGTTTCCATTTCCTCGTGACCTCTTTTATATCTTGGAGCAGTGTCTTGAAGTTCTCTTTGTATAGGTCCTTTACACACTTAGTTAAGCTGATTCCTAGGTATTTGATTTTCTGCGGCACAATTGTGAATGGGATCGATTTCTTAATATCCCTTTCTTCTCTTTCATTATTTGTGTATAGGAAAGCCACCGACTTTTGGGTATTGATTTTGTACCCTGCCACTCTACTATACATATCTATTGTTTCTAAGAGTTTTTGGGTCCGAAAGTTTAGAGTTCTCTAGGTATAATATCATGTCATCTGCAAATAATGATAGCTTGATTTCTTCCTTGCCTATCTGGGTGCCCTTAATGTCATTTTCTTCTCTGATTGCTATGGTGAGTACCTCCAGTACTATATTGAATAAAAGAGGTGAGAGAGGGCAACCTTGTCATGTTCCAGATCTTAAGGGGAAGGCTTTCAATTTTTCCCCATTGAGAATGATACTCGCTGTGGGCTTTTGGCCTTTGACTATCTTGAGGAAGCTTCCTTCAATTCCCATTTTCTGGAGGGTTTTAATCATGAATGGGTGCTGGATCTTGTCAAATGTTTTTTCTGCATCTATTGATAGGACCGTAAGGTTTTTATTTTTTCTCTTATTGATGTAATGTATTATGTTGATTGATTTGCAAATGTTGAACCATCCTTGCATTCCCGGGATGAATCCCTACTTGGTCATGATGTATGATCTTTTTGATGAGTCTTTGATTATGTTTGCTAGTATTTTGTTGAAGATCTTAGCTTCTGTGTTCATCAAGGAGATTGGTATGTAATTTTCCTTCTTTGTATTGTCTCTCCCTGCTTTGGGTATCAGGGTGATATGCGCCTCGTAAAAAGCTGTTTGGGAGTGTTTCTGTTTCTTCTATTTCCTGAAAGAGCTTGAACAGGACTGGCAGTAGGTCCTCCTTAAAGGTTTGGTAGAATTCGCCAGTGAACCCATCTGGACCTGGGCTTTTGTGTTTGGGCAGACTTTTAATTACTGTTTCAATTTCCCTGATGGTGATAGGCTTATTTCGGTATTGGAGGTCTTCTTGTTTCAATCGTGGGAGGTTATAGGACTTCAGGAATTTATCCATTTCTTCTAGGTTCTCATGTTTTGTGGCATACAGGTTCTCAAAATAACCTCTGATGATCTTTTGAATTTCTGTTTTTTCTGTTGTGATGTCACCATTTTCATTTCTGATTCTGTTTATTTGGGTTCTCTCTTTTCCCTTTCCTAACAAGTCTTGCTCGGGCCTTGTCAATCTTGTTTAATTTTTCAAAAAACCAGCTCTTGGTTTCATTAATCTTTCAGATAGTTTTTTTTGGTTTCCAGCTTGTTGATTTCCTCCCTAAGTTTCACTATTTCCTTCCTTCTGCCTGGGTTGGGCTTCCCTTGTTGGTCTTTTTCTAACATTTTCAGCTGTGAGGTCAGGTTATTTATATGGGCCCTTTCTTCTTTCCTGATGAATGCTTGCAGAGCTATGAACTTTCCTCTTAACACAGCTTTTGCTGTGTCCCACAAGTTCTGATAGTTGGTATCTTCATTGTCATTTGTTTCTAAGAATCTTTGGATTTCCCGTTTGATTTCTTGTATGACCCTTTTGTTGTTCAGCAGTGAGCTGTTTAGTTTCCAGGTGTTTGGTTTAGCTCCCTGCTTCTGTGTATGGTTCACTACTATTTTGAGTGCATCGGGATCTGAAAAGATAGTCGACACAATTTCAGTCCTTTTTATTTTGTTGAGGTATGCTTTGTGGTTCAGTATACGGACTATCTTGGAGTATGTTCCATGTGCACTGGAAAAAATGTGTACTCAGCTTTTTTGGGATGAAAAGCTCTGTATATATCAACCAGCTCTCTTTCTTCAATTTCTTCCTTCAGGTCCAGTATTTCCCTGGTGAGTTTCAGTCTCGTCGATCTGTCCCTAGTCGATAAGGCAGTGTTGAAGTCTCCGACTATTATTGTGCTACTGTTAATGTCTTCTTTGAGGCCTATTTATAATCATTTTAAGTATTTTTCTGGCCCCTCGTTTGGCACATATATGTTTAGCAGTGTGATTTCTTCCTGGTATCCATAACCCTTAATTATTAATAAATGGCCTTCATTGTCCCTTTTGACCTTTTTCAGCCTGAAATCTATATTGTCAGATATGAGTATGGCCACACCCGCCTTTTGGAGGGGTTGTTTTTTGTGGAGAATGGTCTTCCAGCCTTTGACTTTGAGTCTGTGTTTGCTCTGGTTATTCAGATATGTTTCTTGTAGGCAGCAGAATGTTGGATTCAGTTTTTTAATCCATTTTGCCACCCTGTGTCTCTTAATTGGTGCATTTAGACCATTGACGTTGAGAGAGATTATTGTCATTGGATTTTGTGCCATCTTTCTGTTTAACCTTGTTGTGGTTTTGGGTTGTCTTATTTTACAATAGACCCTTTAATCCTTCTTTTTAGAGTTGGTTTTGAGTCTATGAATATCCTGAGTTTTTGTTTATCCATGAAGTTGTGTATGTTTCCTTCGCATCTGAAAGCAAGTCTAGCTGGGTAAAGAATTCTTGGTGAGGCCTGAAGTTCATTGGGTCTTTTCACAATATCCCACCATTGTTTTCGGGCTTGGAGTGTTTCATCTGAGAAGTCTGCTGTAAATCTCAGGGATGCTCCTTTGTATGTGATTTCCTTCTTTGATCTTGCTGCTTTCAGTATTCTATCTCTGTCTATCATTTTTGTCATTTTAATAAGGATGTGTCTTGGAGTATTCTTATTTGGGTTTCTTTTTAGCTGGTATCCTTCAGATCTCCTCTATCTGGGAGCATGCTTTCTTCAGTTCGGGATACTTGTCAGCGATGATGGCTTTGACAGTTTCTTCTTCATCAGGGTTTTCTTCTTGCCCTTCTGGCACCCCAATGACGCATATGTTGTTCCTTTTGGCTTCATCCCGATTTTCTCTGGTAGTCTGTTCGTTGATTGTGAGTCTTTTTTCCATCTTCTGGTGTTGTCTACAGAATCTCTGAACCTCGTCTTCGAGATCACTAATTCTTTCTTCAGTAGCTGTTACTCTGCTTTGGAGGCCTTCTCCTGTGTTTTCAGTTCACTTACATCATTTTTTATATCTGTCATTTCTGCTTGTACTTTGGTCCTGAAATTTACTCAATTCTGCTCTAATTTCCTCCTGTACTTTACTGACTTTGTATTCCATTGTTTCTTTTATTTCCTTGTACATCTTTAACAGTTGCTTATGAAATTCCTTTTCAGAGAGGTTATATAGCTCATTGTTATTGCTGGACTCATCTGTATTAATAACTTCAATCGTAGAGCTTGGAGGACTTTTGCGGTGCTTTACCATAATGATTATTGTAGGTTGCAAATGAGTGTTCTGGGTGACTAGTCAGTAAAGTTAGTAGGTGCCTGAATTACTTTGCAGCTAGGGACGTATAGCAAAGAGTGTAGGGGACAATGCTCAGTGTTATGTCAGTTAGATAGAATATAATTCGCTAGCATGTCCGCGTGGTTTTGAATTTTGGTGTGTCTGTGGGTGGTTCCGGTGTCAGGGGGTCAGGGTGGAGGTCTTGCAGTGGGAGGTCCTACGACACTGGGTGGGGCTTGGTCCCCTCCTCAAAGCTGGATCCTTTTCTCCTGGAGCCGAGTGGTCAGGGGCTGCCCACCGGGGAAGGGTATCTGCTGGGCGTCGGGGCTGGATGGCGTCAGAGGGAGGTCCTGTGCCAATGGGTGGGGCTCGGTCCCCTCCTCAAAGCTGGAGCCTTTGCTCCTGGAGCCGAGTGGTCAGGGGCTGCCCGCAGAGGGACTACCTGGTGGGAAGAGCACGGGGATCTGCTGGGCGTCGGGACTGGATGGCGTCAGAGGGGAGGTCCTGCGCTGAAGGTGGGGCTCGGTCCCCTCCTCAAAGCTGAAGCCATTTCTCCTGGAGCCAAGTGGTCAGGGGCTGCCCACCACGGGAACGCACCTGGTGGGTTCATTACTTTTCTTTTTCCAGCTATGTAAGAGTATAGAAATGGAGAGTCTGAGTAGGTAGCCTTTTTTTCTTCTTACCTATGTACTTTAAGTAAGATAAATTGATTTTAGGAAGTGTGTGTGTGTGTGTGTATCTATATATACATATATATGTATATATAATGTGTTTGTAATATATATGTGCATCTTTATGTCACTTGATCACTTGAATCCCATCGATTTACTCCAGCTGGCGCCAGTAACATTTCCATTGGACCCTAATACGTGCCAATGTAGCCCAATGGAATCTTGTTGATTCAGGAATATGAAGAACCTCAAACCGTTCCTTCAGGTCTTGACAAGAAAGTCTGACCATCTTGTAGGTGGGCGGCCACGTGATCTTTTGATATCCCGTGGGATCCAGTCGGTAACGGGTCTAGTCCAGCGGTTGTCTCCAAATCGCATTACATGTCCAGCCCATCTGATTTTTGAAGCCTTGGCAAACGAGACAGCATCCCTGATTCTGGAATAGCGACGGAGGTCAGAACTCCGGATTCCTTCTCTCACTTGAGTGAGGCATGATATTCCAAGCATAGCTCTTTCAATGCCTCTCTGGGAGACCTGAATAGCATTCTCATCCTTCTTTCGTAGGGCTCAGGTCTCTGAGGAGTGTGTTAATGCAGGGAGAATGGTGGAGTCAAAGAGATGTGCCCGGAGCCGGAGGTTCTTTGTCCTTTTAGCTATTTCTTCGATGCCTTTGAAGGCATTCCATGCTGCTCTCTTCCTCCTGCGCAGCTCAGGTTTTAGGTCATTCATCATGTTGATTTCTCGACCTAGGTCACATAACAGCTGCATTCAGAGATATTTGTTCCATTGAGAGTGAATGGGGCCTTTGGAACAAGTTCATTTTTCATAAACATGGTTTTCTTTATATTCAGCTGTAGACCTATCCACAAACTCGTTCGAAGTCAGCCAGCATTTGTGCCAGCATAAACATAACTTGGGGCAAATAAATACTAGAGTATATTTATGTATATATCATATATCATACATATGATTTTGTGTTTGATTGAATCACATCAGGTGGTGCTTAGGACTTCCTCCTTTCTCTGAACTCAGAAAAGACTCCTGGAGGACTTGGGAGAATATTTGGGGTGTTGAAGATCGAAACCAGATTGGCCACAGCTTGGCAGGTGCCCTTTCTTTTGTCCTATCACTTCATCCCTAGTATGTTAATATATTTTTATAGCTATTGCTAGAAATAAAGTCTAAAATAGCAGGGAGAGTAAGGCAATAAAAGTAGCAAATGTGCAAATAGGGTGACTTTGATGTTGCACCCTGTGTAAATTATAAATGTATAAATATATATATGCAACACAGAAGTCATGTGTTTATATATATACATATATATACACACATATATGCCACATATATACAAACACACAAATATATGTATGTGTATATATATGCACACACAGATATAGAGATAAACATAAATGGATCCTTTTTTAAAGATAAGGCAGTTTTATATTAAGCATTCTATCACTCAATTCTTATTGTAGTATTTATAGAGAGTATTTAGTATTTATAGAGACTGTACCAATTCTTTATTTATTACAAGAAAAGGTCAGTTTTAATTGGACAATTAGAATCTTTGAATTACGTTATTTTTGTCTAACTTTCCACTCCCATATTTTGTTCCTCAAAATCAATAATCAATTAGGTATTACCTAGATAGTTGTAAAGACTCTTGTCCCTACTCAGGAAAAAAACAAACAAAAATAAAACCTGCCAGCTAAACAGCTAAAGCACAAAATTCTGTTTTCTTCTGGAACTATAAAAGCTCTCTCTCTCTCTCTCTCTCTCTCTCTCTCTATCTTTCTCATTCTATCATTCTCTCAATCACTTTAAATGCCTAAGTGTGAGAAATAAATATCTTTGTTTATCTCTAAGTAAAGATATGATATGAACATATCATAAGAGCATAGGAGAGCATAAACATAACTTGGGGCAAATAAATACTAGAGAATGTGCCTTAGCATAATTATATTTTTTATGAATGGGTAAAGTTTGGATTTACACAACAGTATAGCAATTCCACTGAAAATAAGTCAAGGTATGTTCTTTATAGCTCCAATATTTAAAACTTAAATGTTATAGCTATAGAAATTGTGTGAAGAAATAAACATCACACAAGATGAAAAATATATTTTTTCATAAATGTTTTTATAAAAAAATAGAAAAATATTTTATTTAATTTTTTGAAAAAGATTAAATATAATGTCACTTGTCACTTGTTTTCCCAATATTCATCGATTTGCTCAGCAGGCACCAGTAACATCCCCATTCATTGGGAATGAGGTTCATTATTTTTACTGTTTTTGGCATAATAAATACACCACGGGTAGCTAGCCAGGCTCTGCTATGTCTCTGGGTTCATCCAATGGGGCCCATTCTTTTTCTATTCAGACCATCAACCATCCAGGCCCATGGAACAGAGCCCTGGGTGTAGACAAGCCTGTCTCCTCTCTGCCACCTGCCAACTCAGCCTAGCAGCACAGACACACCTCAAAACATCAAGGGTAGGATTAAATATGATATGCCAAAATATTTCAGGTTTTTTTTATTTTGAATTACAGCTAAATTTATGCTAAGGCATTATTTATTTCAGCAATGAAATATTTTAAAGATCTGGAATAATTGTCTTTTCTTTCACTTTCAGAATCTAGAAAAGGAAGAACAAGCTTTCCATAAGCCAACAGAAGGAAGAAAATTGAGATATCAGAGCTCACACACATCAAAATAGAACAATGAAAGTCAGTGATAACACTGAACAGTCTTTGAAAACTTAGTTTTTAAAAGTCATTATTTTAAAAAAGATCTTTATGGGAATTTAATCGACATAAAATAAACTGCACATAATTTATGTATACAATGATACATGGTGTGAGGTCTGTGTGCTTTCGCTAAACTATTCCACAATCATATTCATCATTGGTGAAGACTTCCTTGGCCAGGAATTCTTTACTTCTGCCCTATCCTGCTTTTCCTCCCTCACCTTGTTCTACTGTCTGTAACTGTAGATTTATGTGTGCACTTTACAACTTTTCATGCATGCAAGTTTATAATAGTTATTCCTTTTTTTGTTTGATTTTTCCTACTCTCCCTAATAATTTGAAAATCATTAATATATTCATATAGTCACCAAATTATTCATATGGTGTTTTAGTTATCATTTTTCTTACTGTGTAGTATTCCTATTTGTAAGTATATAACTAAATAATTTGTGAAGATTTATCCTTATACTCCTGGAAAATAAAATCTTAATATTACTAGTAGTCTATTTAATATAAAGGAAAAGTATTAATGGATTTAACTAACTGTGTTCATGTGGAATAAAGTGTCTGCTTTGGATACCTAGTAACTGTTTCAGAAGTTTGATCTGGGGAAAAAGAAAGCCAAAACTTTGCCTTAGTTTGTTGTTTCTGACTATGCATACAAGTTTAAAGGGAAAAATATGACTAACTCAGTATTTTGCTGTACTATTTTAAAAACAGAAGAAGATTCTATGACAGCAGTAGAGTAATTTCATAAATCACTGTAGTTTCATACGTCTAAAAATTGGATATAAATCATGATTTTAAAAGTACTGACTAAAACTTGGAAATAGGTGTTTAAGAATAAATTGGTGACTAAATATAACATTTTTGTGTGCTGTCCTAATTCAGACAAAGGTTCATTGGGTCAATGCAAGACAACATACATTAGTCTGGGATAAAGAAAATTAGCATTTTTTGTTTGTTTTGTTTTTTAGGCTATCCATAGCCATGCTCAGGGTTTATGCCTGGCTCTGCATTCAGGAATTACTGCTCAAAATGCTTAGGGAGCAAATCTGGGTCATCTATGTGTAAGGCAAGTTCCTTATTAACTGTGCAATCACTCTAGCACCAAGAAATTAGTGCATGCATCTCTTCTATTTAGAGAAATAGAAAGTTACCAAAACTAATAAACATTTTGGGAGAATAATATCAATAAAAATCCTTGCAATTTTTTACAATTCCCTATTATTTAACGCATGTTTTTTTAAAGACTGACTTTATAAACTTATTATGTTATAGGGTACCAAACAGAATTTAGCTAAATTAGAAGAGGTATGAAACATACACAAAGGTTAATTTGTAATTGGCAGGACTTTGTTTTGTTCGTTTGTTTGTTTTGTTTGTCTTGTTTTTGCTTTTTGGGTCACACCTGGCGACTCTCAGAGGTTATTCCTGGCTCTTTGTTCAGGAATTACTCCTGGCATTGCACAGGCGACCATATAGGATGCTGGGATTAAACCCAGGTCGGCCGTGTGCAAGGCAAATGCCCTACCCGCTGTGCTATCACTCTGGCCCCCTTTGCTTTGTTTTTAAATTGTGCACAAGGTGAGTGTTTTTTTTCTCTATAAAATAGATGATTTTATAGACTGCAGATTTGTTGATACTGCTACTGTAATTTAGGACATCATAAATGAACCTATGTGTATGTATATAAATATATGAGTACAGTATTCTTGAGAAATGTTTGATGAAGAATCTTTTCCTTTTTGTGCAATTTTTATATAAAGTCTCTTCCCAGACTGAAAGACATTGGAAATTGGATTCTACAAAGTAAATGAATTCCAGTGACATTTCATAGAGAAGGTAAATAAACTACATCTTCCTACAGTTGTTCCAGCTGTCAATAGAAGTCATGGGCACATTTTTGTCTCTAGAAAAAATATCAATGATATGATTTGATTCAGCATACCGGTATAGAATAACTGCTTTGTGAATACCGAAAGTTCATAGCTGGATGACTTGCAGCAGTAGCTCTTTTACATCAGCACGGTTTCAATAGCATAGTTTGCTCCAGACATCAATGGAGCAACCTGGGGCAGTTCCATGACACCTCTCCCCACACACTGCTTAATGAAACTGTGAATGACTAATGTCATAGTTTCCTTTTCTTTAAATGTCTAGAGGCTGTGATATTACTTTGAAACTAGTATCACCTCTCCCTCTACAATCTCAAATACTAGATTTACTAAAGAGATAATATTCTTTAGCACATATTTACTATGTCGAAATATATTCTCAGTCTTAAAATTTTAAGAAAGCATTTTGGGGGGTTTCTCCTGCAGAAATTTTTTGGATTCCTCATAGTTGCTTTCACATGTTCTTAGAGCACTTATCCTCCAGTACTGTCATTATTTGCTTAAATTTATATCTCACTGTATCACTGTATCACTGTCTTCCCGTTCATCATCGATTTGCTCGAGCGGGCACCAGTAACATCTCCATATGTCCTGTCTCATGCAAGTAGAGCCCAAGGGTACCTGCTCGCTCCAGGAACATAAAGCGCCTCAAACCATTCCATCAGGTCATGGGAATGAGGTCTATAATTGTTACTGGTATTTGGCATATCAAATATGACACGGGTAGCTTGCCAGGCTCTGCCGTGCAAATTTATATCTAGGGATTGAAAAATACTAGAGCATGTAGGAAATTTGTCTTACACAACACTGTTATGGGTTCTACCCGCAAAACCCATATGGCTGTTCACCCAAGCCACACCAGGAATAATCCCTGAGCACAGATCCATAAATAAGTCCTGAATATCACCTCATGTGGCCTATAAACAACTACTAAACATATTTATGCTAAATTTTAAATTTTTAGATGAAGCCTATATTTTATTATAAGTATTTTTCTGAGTATTTATCATAGCCCTTCCCTGGCACATATAGTAATCAATCTAGACAGTGATATATAGATTGTTTTCTTTCTATAGGCTAGGGAAAGAATAAATTTAACTTAGTTAACTGCATGAGAGTGATTTTTTACTTTTTTTTTTCTTTTGGGTCATACCAGCAATGCTCAGGGCTTACTTACTCCTGGTTCTGCACTCAGGAATTACTCCTGGCGGTGCTCAGGGGACCATATGGGATTCTGGGGATGGAACCAGATTGGCTGCATGCAAGGCAAACGCCCTACCCGCTGCACTATAGCTCTGGCTCCTATTTTTTACATCTTACCTACTTAAAAATGTTCACTGATTTTTATTTATCATCTTTGTTTTAGTTTGGGGGCCACATTTGATATTCACCAGGACTATTTAGGCTCTGTGGTACTCAGTGGATTATACAATACAAGGTATAAAAAGAGGACCTCTCCTATTCAACCTTTGTGCTATTTTTTAGTTTATACTTTGTTAATGATTTTTATTATTACTATTATTTTACTTTGTTTAGATGAATATATAAACAAAAACTACAAATAGAAAATTTGGGGAAACGTTTCAAACCTGAATTCATTTGGCTAAGCTTTTAGTTTCATCAGAGTAAGTTGTGAGGGGTTCTATAGTTAGTTGTCTGAAAAATATAATATAAAACAAATTCATAAGAAGAAAAAAAGTATCTTTCATCAAGAAACAGTGTGGTTTAAATCTTTTACCACTGAAGCCACAGATGGCACTTATGAAAAACCACAGGAAATGATGACAAACATGTTTTAAAAACTGGATATGAGCCAGAACATCAACATGTTCACAGGTGTATAAAAAGCAAGACTGTAAGGAAATAACTGGAACAACAGGCTTAGAGTTCATGTAAACTAAGCTCAGAGACTTGAAATTGTGTCATGATCAGACAGTGGCATTTGATTTATTTCTCTGAGGAGCTTTGCGATGAGGACCAACCATTTCATTTATTATTTTCTTTTATTTATTTATTTTTTTCTTTGGGGGTAATCAAAGCATAGCTGCATATTATACTTTAAATGAAGATTTGTACATCAAGGAAGATCAATTTGGGGAAACTGAGGTCAAGTACGGATAGACCATTGCAAGCAGTATACCAAAGATTCCAAATTGTAATAAATTATTTGAGAAACAAAATATAAAACCTGAGCAAGATGGGAAAATGAATAATATTTAAAAAAGAAGCTATTATCTGATCACCAAAACTGACAATTCTCTGAATGTGAAAAACAATGTTGGTCTTTGCTCTCTATCAGACTTTTGCAATACTTGATATTCATTTATGAAAATTAAAAATGTTGCAAGGTCATACTGTGTCTGGTAGAAGGAAATTACTTGTTGCCTTGGATTAACATAGGAACAAGAAAGGAAGTCCCATAAACAATAGGCTGACCATAATCAATACTGAAAATAATCATCCAAAAACTTTCTGCCTGACATATAATGATGTAAAACATAATGATAGAATAAATAACCCAGAGTCAGCCCTCTTTTCTTTCGAATACAGTATTTGCTTTGTAGACTTTCTAAAGGATATTAACCACCTTAAACCCAGCTTTTCTCTGAATATAGTTTCATTTGTTGAATGCAAGCTATTTGTTTATTGATATATGTTGGACAACCTCCTGTAAATGACAGTCTCCCTGTAAGGTGACAATAAAAAACTGTTCAATAGTTAGAAGGCTGGATTCTGAGTCAGGGCTGGGGGTTTGCCTTTGAGAGAGAACATGCTGAGACAGAGGGGAGGGGAGGCAAGGGGGAGAGCTGAAGAACTGCTGAGAGAGAGAGGGTCTGCCTGCTGAAGACCTTGCTGGGAGATACAGAAAACCAGTTGGATAGAGGAGAAAATGTGGGAGCCTGTTGCAAAACCGCTGGGAAATACTATACCTGCTTGCTGGAGAACAGCTGGGAGAAAGGGAGTTTCCTGGAGTGAGGTATAGTGTGGAGTGAAAGAAGACAGATTAAAAGATTTTCAAGAGTCTGTGGACTTCTTCCTTTAAACACCAATTAAGGGAATGGTTTTTGGCCCTGGACTACAGCCATCAGTGTGGAGATTTTCAGCAACTTATTGTTACCATGAACATGGTAACAATAAGTTAGCATAGTTCATAGAAGAATGAACTATTTTCATGAAGAATGAACTAGTTCCAGAGGCCCCATTCACTCTCAATGGAACAAACATCTCTGAATGCAGCAGTTACGTGTACCTAGGTCAAGAAATCAACATGAAATGCCAACCTAGAACTGAGCATTAAATAGAGGCAAAAGGATACACATGACAACCCTTTAATGTATGTTTTGTAATCCATAGTCTGGAGAGGAAGGAAAAGAGAAAGATAGAGAAATGGAAAGAAATAAAGAACCTGCCATGGAGGAGGGCTGGGGGGAGGGGGAGGGAACCTGGGACGTTGGTGGTGGGAGATGGACACTGGTGGCGGGATGGGTGCTGCTACACTGTACGACCAAAACCCAAATATGAACTTTTTAATTGTATATCTTTGTAATTGTAAAAATAAAAAAATTAATAAAAAAAAATAGGAAAACAAAAAATTAAAAAAAAAATAAAATAAAAAACATTTATTAAATACATGCTGGTGTCAGGCTGTCTTGTTCAGTGTTAGCAGCTATAACATCAAAGGCATACTCTTAAAAAAAAAAAAAAAAGAAATCAACATGATAAACGACCTAAAACCTGAGCTGCGCAGGAGGAAGAGAGCGGCATGGAATGCCTTCAAAGGCATCGAAGAAATAGCTAAAAAGGACAAAGAACCTCCGACTCCGGGCACATCTCTTTGACTCCACCGTTCTCCCTGCATTAACATAAGCCTCAGAGACCTGGGCCCTACGAAAACAGGATGAGAATGCTATTTGGGTCTCCCAGAGAGGAATCGAAAGAGCTATGCTTGGAATATCACGCCTCGCTCAAGTGAGAGAAGGAATCCGGAGTTTTGACCTCCATCGCTATTCCAGAATCAGGGACGCTGTCTCGTTTGCCAAGGCATCAAAAAATCAGATGGGCTGGACATGTAATGCGATTTGGAGACAACCGCTGGACTAGAGCTGTTACCGACTGGATCCCATGGGATGTCAAAAGATCACGTGGCCGCACCTACAAGATGGTCAGACTTCCTTGTAAAGACCCTGAAGGAACGGTTTGAGGTTCTTCATATTCCTGAATCAACCAGATGTCATTGGGCTACATTGGCACATGATAGGGTCCAATGGAAATGTTACTGCTCGAGCAAATCGATGAATAACGGGATTCAAGTGACCAAGTGATTGTTACCATTTTATTAGCTTTTGAGTAAATATAGCTACTGCAGGATAAATTAAGGCAAAGTATTTTAATTGAGTGAATGAGAAATTTCCACTATCACTATTTTGCCGTTAATCATCTATTTGCTAGAGCAGGCACCAGTAATATCTCCATATGTCCTGTCTCTAGTAGAACCCAAAAGCATCCGCATGCTCCAGGAACATAGAGAGCCTCAAACCATTATATTAGGTCACGGGAATGACCTAATATAAATGTTGCTGGTATTTGGCATATCAAATACTACACGAGCAGCTTGCCAGGCTTGCTGTGCAGTGGCATACTGTTGTAGTCACCTCTAAATAAAGCATTTATTGATGAACCGCGTTGCCGCTAGCGGCCGCTCGAGCTGGGCTGTGATAGTCTGGTCTGCTGGGTGGAGTTGTGACGAGAGGGAAGTCCGGATGTGGAAAATGGCAGGCCCCACGGAGTAGGGGAGGGTGGTCTGGCTTGTTGTGAGGCTCTGCTGGGGTGGCAGGCCAGGGCTAGAACCCGCCATGCCTCCCGGGTGCCTCACAAGCAGCTGGGCATAGGGAGAGCAAGTAGCAGCTCTGCCCCATGTCTGAGAGTCTCTGGTTCTCAGAGACAGCCTGGCTAGCTCAGTCTGTGAGCATGAGACTCTTAATCTCAGGGTCATGGGTTCTTTTCTTAGAGGAATAAAGTACCGATATTAAGTAGAGTCTATACTAGCTCAGAATGCGCTGTGAGGGCTGGAGCAATCGTACAGTGGGTTAGGTGCTTGCCTTGTTGTGGCTGACCCAGGTTAAATCTCTGATATTCCATATGATCCCCAAGCACTGCCATTAGTAATTCCTGAGTGCAGAACTAAGAGTAGCCTCTGAGCATTGCCCACAAAAAGAAAAACAAACAAGAAAGAATGTACTTGGTCAGAGTGATAGCACTGTGGGGAGGGCGTTTTGCCTTGCATGCAGCTGACCTGAGTTCTATATCCGGCATCCCATATGGTCCCCTGAGCACCACCAGGAGTAATTCCTGAGTGCAGAGCCAGGAGCAACCCCTAAGCGTTGCCGGATGTGACCCCCCCAAAAAAAAAAAGAAAAAAAGAACCAAGAAAAAATGTACTGTGAGAAAGCGCAAAGGGATAGAACACATGCCTTGGTCAGGAGGCCGAGTTGGGTGCTTGCCCTACATGCCCCTTATTCCCCAGCAGCACCAGGAAGACACCGATCTTTGTTCTGGGTCACACTTAGCAGTGCTCAGGGAACAATGTGGTGCTGGGACTCAAATGCTGGACCTCAGATATGCACCGGTGCTCTAACACTGAACCCCACCCCTGGAGCTAGGGCGACCTCCACCTAATAAAAATATGCATTGGTCTTTAGAAGCCAAAAGGCAGCATAGCTGCTACAGTGCAGGCACACAGCTCCCGAGGGACCACAGAATGCAGTCCTGGAGGTCCCCAAGCCCCACTGCCTGTGGTCGTGAAGATCCCCAGTACCCCAGGTAGGCCAAGCATTCCCAGGGATACACAGTCTGGAGCAGCATCAAATTCTTTTTTTTTTAATTTTTTGGGTCAGACCCGGCGATGCTCAGGGGTTATTCCTGGTTCGCTCTCAGGAATTACTTCTGGCAGTGCTGGGGGGACCATATGGGATGCCGGGGATCAAACCCATTGAACTGGGTTTGATCCCCTGTTTGAGAAATTTTATTTATTTCAATTTCAAGTACCTGCACATGGTAATCCAGGTTAATTTTATTGCCTTCAAAATCATTAAACTTTAAATTCTTACTTTGAGTTTCTATTTATTATTTCAGTAACCTTAAAGTGATTGTACTCAATATTTTTAATATGCATATATCTATATTATATTAGTGAAGCAAAATAATTTCTTACTGAATGAAACTTACTTAGCTTAGAGAGATGTGAGAGGAGAGAAAAAGAAAAAATCAAGAGAGAACCTGTACTTCTCCAGGGTAGGAGAAAAAAAAAAAGCAAATACATAAAGACAAGAAAACAGATATGTGTTAAAGGAAGAACATGGACTTGAAGACGAAGCAACTAGATATACCTTTTACAATGAAATATAATTTTACTTACTTTTCATTATACAGAGAAAATATAAAACCCATTACATTTAAGTTGACATTTAACTTAGAACATATTTAGTTAAGGAACACGATTTTTTTTAGTTCAAGTATTTTTGTGTTACTTAAACTTACATAATAGTATCAGACTCTATAAAAGAATTGGAATCTTATGCAGAAAATCACTAGTAAGTTTAATGTTTGCTTAGATTCAAGATTAGCTGTATTTTAATTATTAAAAATATAACCAGTCAAGATACATACTGTTAAAAATGCATAGTAGAATTATTATCTAGTAGCCAGTAATATGATAATCAACCAAATTCATGAAGAGCAATAGCATATTGATTAAGCAGCTTTACAGTCTTTCTTTAGAGTACAGTCAAACAGACATCTTGTAAAATCAATCAAACTGAGAATCAAATAAAGGAAATCTTTACAGTGTTCACATTGATCCTGAGCACTTTGAGGCTTAAAGCTCATCAATGTCTCTGTAGGATATTTTAATCCTATTTGAGAAATTGATCGAAATAAAAGTAATAGTAAAATAGGCTATTTTAAAGGTTATTTTGTATTTAAGGATAATTAAATGAACTAATACATTCTCCACTCTGAATTCTAATATAATTTTTATAATAATAAATTTTATTTTATTCCACTCTGAATTTATTTTTATAACAATTATTTAAAGTATCCACAAATGTTTTATTTCATTTACTTTACTATATATACTTTATATAACTCATTTGGATATGTATATGTGGATTTGTATAAGTTTATACATATACACACGTGTATTTAAATGTATATAGTATATCACTTGTATCACTTGTCTTCCCGTTGTTCATTGATTTGCTCGAGTAGGCACCTGTAACATCTCCATACGTCCTGATACATGCCAGTGTAGCTCAAGGGCAACTGCTCGCTCCAGGAACATGAAGAGCCTCAAACTATTCCTTTAGGTCATGGGAATGAGGTCTATAATTGTTACTGGTTTTTGGCATATCAAATACGACACGGGTAGCTTGCCTTCAAGCTCTGACATGCCGATGGGATACTCTTATAGTAGCCTCTCATCTCGTGTATGTATTGGTGACTGGCTAAAGATTAGCTTTTTCTGGTGGGTGGAGCTCTGATGAGCTGTGGAGTCCAGGTGTTGAAAATGGCAGCCCTCATCAGGTGGGGTTTCCTCTGGCTTCTTGAGAGGCTTTGCTGGGATAGCGGGCCAGGACTAGAACCCACCTTCTCTCCTGGGTGCCTCATGATCAGCTGGGCACAGTGAGAGCCAGTAGCAACTCTGCCCTGTGTCTCTTAGTCTCTGGATCAGGCATACCTGGGCTTGAAATAGACTGTTATAGAATGGGACTCTGACGAGCAGGCTGTGATCATCTCTTCTACTGGGTGGAGATCTGACAGTTGTGGATTCTGGATGTTGAAAATGGCGGCCTTCATGGGGTGGCGGTTCCTCTGGCATCTTCTGAGGCTCTGCTGGGATGGTGGGCCAGGGTTAGAACCTGCCTTCCTGCTGGGCACCTCATGATTATCTGGGTACAGGGAGAGCTGGTAGCATCTTATCCCTGTGTCTCTGAGTTTTATATATACATATATTATATATTTTATATATAGTATATAAAGAATATCTTTATCAACTTCAATACATCATCTATACTTATAATTCATATTGTTGAATTGTATGTAATAAAAAATTGATACAAAATATGTAAAACATCAAGACATACAACTCACATAGCGTTGGAATATACTTGTTTATTATACATTAGTTATATCACTAGTACATTTTAACTTTGCATTTATTGTTTTATTTTTCACATATATTCAACCAAGCTTAGATTTTAGGCATCCCATATGGTCTCCAGAATCTAACAGGTGAAATTCTGGAGCAAGGAGTAACCACTGAACATGCCAGGTGTTGGGGTCAGAGCAACAGCAAAGAGGAAAGGCATTTTCCTTGCATACAGCCCATCCGGGTTCAATCCCCTCCTTCCTATATGATCCCATGAGCACAGACAAGAGTACTTCCTGATTGCAAAGCCTGTAGTAAACCTTGAGCATCACTAGGTGTGACCCAAAAAAAGGAAAAATGAAAGAACATGCCAGGCTTGCACAAAAAAAATGGAGCATCAACATCTCATGAAAATGTGTTTGAGAAAAGCAGCTTTTTAAATTATGACTAATGAGATCATTATTTTTCTTTTTATAATTGTAAGTTACCACATTAGTAATTACAACACAGACAAATTCAATTGAACTATACCTCAGAATTATAGAGATTTGATACAAGGAATTACATAATTTTTCTCAGAGATATGAAAGACAAAATGCATTTGGGAGCTGGAGGCATAGTATAGCTGCAAGATACTTGCTCTGCAGACCTGGATTTGATCCCAGATTGTAGACACACCTGGTTTCTATCTCAGGCATCCCATATAGCACCTCCAAACACTGCCAGGAGTGATTCTTGAATGCAGAGACAGGAGAAATCCCTGTGCACAAGGGAGAGTGGCCCCAAATAAACAAAAATACAGATAGCATTGACAACTTAAACAGAAAAGTTTGTAGGGAAGGCTAGAATCAAGGTGATAGTATTGGCAATTCTACTGTAGGATATTTCACTTCACTCTCCTGTGATCAGAAGACCAGAGTATAAAAAGAAAACTTTAAGGGCAGGTATGGAGGAGTTCTGAAAACAGGAGAGGGCAAATTAGTCTATGCAGTTAGCCCATCTGTGTGTGCTAATTGGTGCTCCTTCCTCAGGCTCCTGCTCCACAAAGATTTAGAGATCATGGCTAGATATTTCTTGATGGCTGTGTTTCAAAGGGTTTTAAAACTAGCAAGAGACTGGAGAAAATTTACATTTCAAAGGGACAGTAAAAGAATTTACAATGAAAGATTTCCTGAGGTTAACCTCTAACTGAGACAAAGTCAGGGACCTAGAGTCAGGAATAAACCTATCTCTAAAGTTTAGTCAAACTGAGTGGAAGTTAAGACAATCTTATTCTCTGGCACAGACAAGTATAATCACTTCATGATGCACACTTGTTTTAAATACTGTAGCAAAGTTAGATATTAAAAATTATAGGAGTACTCCAGAAATTATGGAAAGGGAAGGTAGTTTTGTTTATCTTAGACCAAAGAGTTTCTTTTTTATCCTTTTTTCGGGGGTGAGATGAAGTGGAACACTCTTTGGGAGCTATTTGGGGTGCCTGGGATCCAAGCCAGATCTGCAGCGTGGTAGGTAAAGGACCTACCCACTGCACTATTTCTCTAGTTCTAGATAGTGCTTTTAGTCAGAGCATAGGTAACATTTAGATAAGGCTAAAACAAAAACCTTAAAGAAATAAAGAGCAACCCTTAAACCTCTCACACAACATGAACTTTTTAAAATGTGGTTTTAACTAATTGGATTGTATGTTTCTTGCTCCTTTTTCCCTATATGCGATTGATTTCAGCACATTAAATTTCTTCTAACCACTCCAGCCTCTTGCCTTAGGAAAATAAACTGTGGATGTCGGAATGCAAATAGGAAACACAGCATATACATGCAATTCTACATAAATATGTTAGTGTCATGTTTGACTAAATACTAATGCTCCTAATAATAATATAGAATGAATGGGGCCGGAGCGATAGTCCAGCAGGCAGGGCATTTGCCTTGCACACGGCTGGCCCATGCAGGCCCGGGTTTGATCCCCGGCATCCCATATGGTTCCCGAGCACCACCAGGAGTGATTCCTGAGTGCAGAGCCAGGAGAAACTCCTGAGCATTGCCGGTGTGACCCTCCCAAAAAAAAGCAACAAATATATATATATATAGAATGAAGATGTGAAGTTATTGCATCAAACTGACGAATCATCTATTCAAAAAGGGAACCACTAAAAAACAGTTAAATTTTAAAAGAATGCTACTGAAATAAAATAAAATGTGAAAAGAATTATAGCAGTCACATGATTCTAACAATTCAAATTTCTTCCTGATATTTAACCACCAACTTAACAAATTAATTACTGATAATTATGTGTATTGATATTTTTCAGTTAACTTAAAAAGCAATATAATTTGCAAGCTCATTGGCAACTTTTAATATGTAAAACAAACAAACTCTAAGCTGTAAATGGAGTCTGGGAACCGAAAATTATAAATACTTTGTCATCAACAGCATTAATTATGTACATTAACATCTGTCAATTATAATGTACTTCAAATGTCATCCAAGAACTCCTAAAGAATTGTGGCCAGGTAGAGACCCAGTGATGACTGACATTTCATGCTAAGAAGTCGTGAGTACATCAAGAACCATCTGTGCGAGCTGTGCCTCCCTCTCAGACATTAAAGAACATAATCAGCAGCTTATGGAGTAAATGCTGCATAAGCTGCTCTCTGAGTGAGCCCCACCTTGACATGGCAGTAGAAAAGGAGAATACTGTCATGTAAAACCCTGCATTTATATAGATCATTTCTTTGAAAAGCTCTTAAATCCTTAAAAGATTCTGAGCTCATCAATCCTTCAATACCCATGAAGTAAGAATTATAGAAGCACATAATCTTCACAATAATTATTTAGTGATCCAGGAAAGGCAATTTTTAGAATCTCCCTCTGCATTATGATTAGTTATGTGATCTTGATAAGGGGATTATTCTGTTAGAAAAGATCAATCTCCAGAGACATTGGAAACAAAGGAGTAAAGAGATTTAGCTTATATATATATATATATATATATATATGTATATATATATATATAATATATAACATATATCATACATAAAAATTACATATATATCAGCAAGGTGCCTTAAATCCCTTTGGATTCTAGGTAAAGAAATAATGACAGTATCAGGAAATGGACACAAAAGCCCTCAGCTGGTATTGGTAATAATTCATCTAAAGACATGACCATGAGTCTACCGAAATTTTTCTTAAACATGCATAGTTAATTAGCAAAACTGCTCATATATGTGACGTCATTAAATACATTTTTTCCTATTTTCTGTGTGACTGTTATCTTTGAATCTCACTCAGCATTCAAAATTTACCATAAATAAATAGTCTTAGAATCCTTAGCAATGAATATCCTAGAATATACATATTTCATTGCTAATATTTTTCTTGATAGAGGCTGTTCTGAAAAATACATAAACCTAATTCATGCATGAAGTATTAGTGGTCACTGGGGTTGTACCTTACACTGTTCAGAGGGCGTTGTATTGCAGGGGATCAAACTGAGGGCTTTGCACATGGATAGGCAATTTAGCCAATCTTCCTGTTCATAGAGAAAACATTTTATATGTTTGATAATTAATGCCAAGTTACAAATTAATGCTTAGGTCCTAGTAGAAGCAAACTACATATTGTTTTTTTACAAATGAATGATTTAACCATAAACAAGACTACCTCCTTGCTTTGGTTTTATGAATCTGAAATCTGTCCTAGTACAGTGATGTCATCATTCATATTCCAGCAGATTCTCTGTTTCTTCTTTTAGAAATTATCATTTTTCATTTAATTTGTCTTTATTAGATATTTTCCTCATTTTATCACATGTGAATATCTAATCAAACAGGTTAGGTTAAATATGAAAATTCATATAAACCATAAAACTTTCTTACACTGGCATCTTAAAGCCCATTTTTCAGTCAATTTTCATTGAGATTATAATTTTTCCTTCGTACAATCTCAAATAACAGCATAGCATATAAGTTATATGGATATACAACTTAATATACATACAACTATATATATATATACATTTGTTGATAACAACACATGTTTCAAAATATAATTTACATAAAATATCAATAAATAAAATAAAATAAAAAATACATTAAATTGTCATTTAAAATATGCAATTTTAAATGATGTTTGATGACATACAACTTTCAAAAATTTACATGAACTATGAAGAAATAAAATAAAACACATTAAAATTATCATTTAAAATACACAATTAATAAATATAACCTTTCAGTATCTGTATTGTGAATCATAAGGTCCAAAAGGATAGAATGAGAGAGAGAGAATGAGAGAGAGAGTGAGAGAGAGAGAGTGAGAGCGAGAGAAAAGTATCTGCCATAAAGGCAGGAGTTGTATGGAGGGAAAGAAACTGAGGACTAGGGATATTAATTTAGGTGGGCTAAGCACACCAATAAAGGGACAGGTGTTGGAATATTATATGACTACAACCGAATCATAAAAAATTGTAATTGTATATCACAATATGATTCAATAAAAAAGAATATATGAATATAAATGAGAGAAAACGAAAGGAAGAAATCAATCCAAATGATCTTATTTTGTGAAAACTTATTGAATTTAATCTTGCCTTATTGTAAACAAATAATCATCAGCAAAGTGAATCGAAATTGAATGATTTGCTAAAAATTAAACATTTTATTGCATATGTTTATTCTAGAACTAAATTTTAAAGTGATAATATTTGATTTTACATTTTATAAATTGTTCTTTAAATGCACACATTGTATTCTCATACATCCTGTTTATTCTATTTTTAATAGAATATTCTATTTTTTAATAGAATAAGTGTTCAATGGCTTCTTGTTTATTTTGTTTTTGTTATCGTATATTGTTTTTCAGCAGAATGTCTTCTCTTCTCAAAAAGGAATTCTACATAATATTGAAACAGGATATTTTACTCAATGATTATCTTCAATTCCTTCAGATTTTTTTTTTTTTCTTTTTGGGTCACATCTAGCAATGCTCAGGGGTTTCTCCTGGCTTTGCACTCAAGAATTACTCCTAGAGGTGCTCAGGGGACCATATGTGATGCTGGGAATTGAACCCGGGCCAGCACAGGCCAGCCATGTGCAAGGCAAACGCCCTACTCGCTGGACTATCGCTCTGACCCTTTCTTCAGAATTTTTTTAAAAAATCATATTCGATACTTTTAAATTGATATGTAGAATCTGAAATCTAACTAATGCAAACACACTTGAGATGCCAAAAATTTATCAACAAATGATAGAAGTGAGTATATGCATAAATAACTAAATATTTAGTCCTAAAAGTAATTGTGTAATAGAAAAATAAGGGAATTATTTTCATTTACTGTTTAGGTTTTGGATCACAACCAGTGATACTCAGAGCTTGGAGGTTCATCTGCAGTATTAAGATGGAAGCTGGGTTATCTCTTCAGTACCTGGAAAGTTACTATTATGGTGCTAAATGTCACCTACTTGCCTTAATTTGTATATGTCAATTGGAGGTATATAGAGATGTAGAAGAACTTCCGAAGAATGCAGAGTGATCTATTAATTTTTTTTAAATTTTCCGTAGTTTACTTAATTTTTTTCAGTAGTTTATGCTTTATACAAGAGTATGCCACCCTCACGGCAAGCCTGGCAGAAGCTGCCTGTGTCATATTTGATATGCCAAATACCAGTAACAATTATGTTAGGTCATTCCCATGACCTAATATAATGGTTTGAGGTTCTTTATGTTCCTGGAGCGAGCAGATACCCTTGGGCTCTACTAGCATGCAACAGAACATATGGAGATGTTACTGGAGCCCGCTCAAGCAAATTGATGATGAACAGGAAGATAGTGATAGTGATAGTGATGTTTTATATTCAGCAATTGTATTTGTTACTCTAAATATCTTCTAATTGCATGGCTGAACTAATTCGGTTAGGAAATTAAGTTTAATATTAAAATAAAATAAAAAATAAAAATAAAATATACTAGACACAGAATGGCAATCAATTTTCAATCTACCATAGCTAAATAATTAGCAACCACTACTTAAATTTTTGTTGGAAAACAGTAAGAAAATACTTTTGCTTTTCAGTTAAGCAAAGGAACATGATTGCTTCATAATATCTATATTGATACCAAAATAGAAACTATGTTTTTACTATCTATGGTCTTGAAGATAATATATAATGATTCAATCATGTTAATCTAATATAATGTAATAATAAATTTTAGTTCCAATGTCTTCTTCATTATTTTTCTTAATTTAGACCATTAATTAGTTGCTGTGCTAATGACACAGTAGCATATGTAGTATATGACATTACGAAGAAGCACATCTAGGAAATTACACAATAAGAAAAGGAAAAATCATGTAATGAACTGCAAAATAAATTTGTAATCTACAACTCCACTTCTACAAATAATAATTTAGTATTTTATCTAATATATATGTATATATGTATATATATATGTGTATATATATATGTATATATATGGTTTGGTTAAAAACAAAGATAAGGATATGAATTGTTAACTAAAGCAGAATATGAAAAGAATTTTCAAGTATTTTTTGTTTTCCTGAATGGTCAATTAAAATTGTTGGAAAAAACTAATGAAGCAATGTAAAATAGAAAACTATGACATTTTCCATGAGTATATTTGTTTTTAGCTTCTTTACTTTTTAGATATATAATTATAAGCATGTGTAGTAAAAGTAGAACACCCAAACAGAAATTAGCATGATAGGTCTGAGTGATAGTAGAATGGTTGCTATAGTAGGGTGGTCGCTATAAATTCCCGGCACCAAATATTTTCCAAAAAGCAGTGCCATGAGTAATCACTGATTGCAAAATTAGAAGCAGGCCCTGAGCAACCAGCAAGATGACCCAAAACCAAATAAAAGAAGTAAATCAATATGTGAGGCATAGTACAGGGGGAAGCTGCTTGCCTTACATGTAGCCAATCCTGGTTTTATTCTGAGCATTTCATTTGTTCATTCAAGTTAACTAAAAATTAAACATGAGAGCAGAGACAGCAAGAAGTCCTGAGCAGCACTGTATGTTACTCAATATACAACAACAAAAAAATATATAAATGAAAGAATTCAACATAATAATATAGCTTCCAAATTGAATTATACAAATATATAATACATAGCATCCATTTTTTCCTTAAATGACATATTAGAAAAACAAAGCAGGTTGTAGTTTGTACATTTTAGTAATCTAAATTTATTGTTAGTGATTTTGAAACATAAAATTCAAAGAGTAAACTTTCTAGGGATGCTTTCGGATCTTGCACTAGGCAGACTACAGCGGGATGCCCAAGAGGAGTAAGAGGTGAGGTCCCAGGAGCCTACAACCTCCACACTCCACAATCACCACCATGTTCAAGACCGGGCTCCAGTGCTCAGCTGAGCTACACCCAGAAATCAATCCATTCAAAAACTCAGACATGCAGGTTTTGCTGCTTAAATCTCCAGGCTTTCATGGATTAAGGGAAGGGCTCACTCTCCCTCCCCATATCCTTGTTCTTCTAGAAGGCCCAGCAGTCAAGCCCACGCCCCCAAATCATCACCCAGATAAAAACTTAGCTAACCTTATCAACCAGTCACACATTTTGGAATTAGGCCACATTCGAGATGCTGGCCTTGTCAAGTCTAGTACACTGATATACTGAGTAGCACACTACATTTAATGGATGTAAAGTATAAAGCAACCAATAACAAAATATATGTTCACAATTCCTATCCAGTAGCAACATATGAGTAATTTCATATACAAGGTCTTAATGGCTCATTGAGTCCATGTGAGATAGAACAATCTTCACTAACTTTATTCTAAGAAAACATTTTTGACCATTTTAGCAAATTAGCTATAACAAGTAATATAAAATAAATCATTGAGGGTCTGCTATGGGGCAGTTTTAAGCAGTAGTTGGGGAAGACTGGGAATAATGATGGTGTGAAGGTGCAATGGTGGTGGAATTGGGGTTGAGTATTAAATGTCTATAAGAAACTAACATGAACAACTTTGTTCAAAATTTGAATAGAAACACACTGAGTTCAATAGGTGAAAGCAATAACAGAGATGGCCCAATTTGCACATAACAGCTCAGTAAAAAGTTCATGACTTTAGCAAGACCATTATGAGATATATGCTGTAGAAAGCAATAAAATGTCAGTCAATTAGTGCCTGCTAAGGGAGCAGACTTGGGGGGCTTGGGAAACTAAGGTCTTTGGTGTCTGTAAGGAAACATTGGTGTCAGGCTAGTGTTGGAATATTGAATACCTGAAATAACTATACTGTGACCAACTTTGTATATTATGATTATTAAATAAAGTATAAAATAATCTGCCTATTACATAAAACAAAATACTCAGAAAATTCAAATTGCCTTATTGTAGTTTTTATGTTCAGTTCTTAGTTATATTATCTCTACTAAGTATTTAACCTCTTTAAATTTGTATTTGCTAATATAAAAAACTTAATTATTGGTATGGTTATGGACATTGATATGGATATGTATTGAATTGTATCTTCCCAAATTCCTATGCTGAGCATAAGACCCTGTATGTTAATAACTGGAAATTGTTGGAGAGAGAATCATAGAACGTTAGGCTTAAATTGTTCATAATTAAGGTTCACGAGAATAGAATCTTAATGAGATTAGTGTTCTTTAAGCAGAGACAGTATGATGCTTTCTGCCTCTCAGTCATGGAGGAAAATAAAAATGTTAACATCTGCACCCCTGGAAAAGTTCTTTCGCCAGAAGGATTATGTTGAAAATTCCGATACTTCAGACATTCAGGCTCCAGAACTCTGAAAAAATTAATTTCTGTTATTTTAATCACTCAATCTATGATATTTATATGATCACATCTTGAAATAAAATAGGATTCAGTAGATTGATTTTTTATCTTGTTAGTGACTTTATTAAATTATTACATTGTTATCATAAAGAACATCTAAAATAATAAAAGATTACTAGTATTCAAAAAATGACTACTGAAGAAAATGGAAAGAATTTCAGGGAATTTGGAATTGAGGAACCAAGTTTTAGAGAAATAAAATTCTTACAGGTGAAAATGACATATTGACATATTCTGCCTCTTTAACCTCAAATATTTTCTAATTTATAAAAGCTAAAAAAAATAACAAATTTAAGAGATAAATTATTTTGAGAGAAGTAGCTATAGTAATCTGTAAGTGGACATATGTGTACCTGTTCAATGTTTATACCTGCAGTTTAGCAGCATGATTTCTGATTGACAATTTTACCTCATGATTTAGACTCCTTTCTTCAAGATTTCCTTTAGCATTAAATTACTGTTTTGTGAAATATCTATATTTTTTAACTATAGGTGGTACAAACTTACCCAAGAACCTTAGTGTCCTGATTTTCCAAGTAGGCCTCGGCTAAAGCTCTGCAGCATCTTTTTTTCTTATTTTAGAAAGAAATAGAGTCTGGAACATTATATGGCTTAAGTAGAAAAGCAATTTGTAAGATGTTCAAAACTTGCTGAAGACAATTTTTGCTCATGTTCCATTCATAGCAGACAGACTGTCATCAGTATAAAGATCAGATAAGTGAGCTTATCTACAAAACACACTTGTAAAACCTGAAGAATCAGCTGTTGTGCTTTGTTCTTTGGTTTAGAATTTACAATAATTATTATATTATATGTTGCTTCAGAGGCATACTAACTTGATACTCTCAATATCTCTAAACTTAAATGTTTAGGGATGTGACCAATAGTGTTACGTTCCTACTTTCAGAAGTGTAAGTGTCTATGTTTATAAAGGTGATGTTTATAAAATTTATGTTTATAAAGTTCTATGTTTATGGAATTTATAAACTCTATGTTTATAAAGTTCTTTGGACTTCTAATCACTTCTCATTTAATCCAACTGAAAACATGGTATTGACATAAGGAATTTATGTTGTAGTCTGAGGTTGGCAAAACTGTAAATTTTTTCAAGATGATAATGTGAAAGACAATGGAAGAATTTACATAGCCCTAGAGCAAAAGTATCAGTGTATAATGCTGTGTTTGTATGTGAATAAAAACTATTTCTGACACATTTTATTATGTTAGAAGAGAATACATTATCAAATTAATGTTTATGAATCACACATTTTTTGTTTCTGTTTTTATTGTGCCACTCTTTTCCTGGCTCTGTGCTCAGGGATCACTTCTGGCAGGTTCGGGGACCATATGCTTTGGAAGTCTGATCAGGGTTCCAGGTACCGTGCAGAATGCAGGATAAGCTCCCTACTTGCTGCACTATCGCTCCAATCACGATGAATCATATATTTTGATTTTTTTTTAAGCTGCTCTGGGAAAATTTATTTCTGTAATGGTGATCATGTTTGAATTCACAATTGATTAGCTGTTATTGTCAATAGATAGTAAAAAGAATATTTTTAATTGCATTTATAATTTTTTAATGTTAGAAACACTAGTTACCAATAACACCCACTAAATGATTAAAATTCAAAATAAGAAGTGGTTTTAATTTAAAGGATAAAGAATTCTCATGTGCTTCTGGTAGGCACATAAACTGGAATATTTGAATCATTGTTTTGGAAAGTTGCCAGCAAATATTACAGCTAAACAAGTGTGTAATTTCTGACCACTGAATTCCACCTCCATGTATAATCATAATAAAATGATTATTTTGAAAAGGCATGCATAAGTATATTCATTGCCAAAATATTTGCAATACCAAAGTTTATTCTACCAGAGTCCATTAGTTGTAAGATAATGCAGTTTTTTAATTGAGATACTATATGGCAACAAATATAAAGTTTTTGCTGCAAGAAAAACCTAGCAATAATTCTGCACTTTATGCTGAAATACTAATGTATAGTCAATGAAATATATGAGGTACAGAACTGTACATGTGTAGTTGAGACAAAAAAAAAACTTAACTTCGTAACAGTAGAAGTCAAAAATACTGGTTACTTATTATGGGGAGGGTTTTGATAGTACACAGGCATATTTCTGATTCTACTCATTTTAGTTCACTTGAGCATTTGACATCCTGCTATTTGTAGATTTTCTCGACCGGGCACCAGCAACATTTACATTTGTCTCTGTCATGTGTCAGTGTAGCCCAATGGCATCTGTTTGCTCCAGGAATACGAAGAACTTCAAACTGTTTGTTTAGGGACTTGACAAGAAGTCTGACCATCTTCTAGGTGAGCGGCCAGTTGATCTTTTGACATCCTGTTGGATCCAGTTGGTATCGGCTATAGTCCAGCGGCCATCTCCAAATCGTATTACATGTCCAGCCCAACTGATTTTTTGATGCCTTGGCACGAGACAGCGTCCCTAACTCTCAATCATTGATGGAGGTTGGAACTCTGGATTCCTTCTCTCACTTGAGTGAGGTGTGATATTCCAAGCACAGCTCTTTCAATTTTTCTTTGGGAACCCGAATAGCATTCTCATCCTGCTTTTCGTGGGGCCCAGGACTCTGAGGAGTATAACTCATTTTAATTATGATTATATAAATGTGATAACTAAAAATCATCAGAGAGTAAAATTTTAAGATAGACAATTGACTTCATTAAGATTTTATTCTTAAATTACAAAAAAGGAAAAAATAAATTTGCAAATAATTTAGGAAGATAAATAGATATTTAACATTAGATAACGTTATCTAATGCAATATCTGCTTAATTGACTAAATTTTGAAGGAAGAATGGTTAATCAGATTGACTGACTATTTGACCTTGATCTTTGTATTTATACTAATTGTCATGTGCTATGGGTGTTTTCCCATTGCTCTTAGCAATAATTAGCAAATATTTAGGACCCTGAAGGAATGGTTTGAGGCTCTTCATATTCCTGAATGAACCAGATGCCTTTGGGCTACATTGGCATGTGATAGAGTCCAATGGAAATGTTACTGGTGCCCGCTAGTGCAAATCGATGAATAACTGGATTCAAGTGATCAAGTGATCAAGTGATCAAATAATTTAGAACAGCCATGATTTATTTTAAAATCAGTGAAGTTCAAACCAGTACTGGTATGGAATGTGGGAATGTTGATTGGTCCACATTTTAGTAAACCACCAGGATAGAACTCAAAAAACTAAATGATGAGCTTTCATATTGAAAGAAGGCAGCAACCCAACAACCCCCCCCCCAACCAGGCAGGCCTACTCATAAAAAATTACGATTTTAGGGCCTAAATAACCCTTTCATTGATATTAAATGGTGTAAAGGAAAAGTACATTAAGCTCTAAGGGTGAAAGGGGAAGCCCTGAGACCAGACCGCAAAGAGTTAACAGGAGCACACTAAAATAGTGGATGGGGCTCTGCGAGTAGGCCAGATAAAGCCGAAGGCCTCCCAACCAAATATCAAAGGGAGGAACCCTAACTATAACCTTGAGTAACATCCTGATATGGTGTGAACCCTGCACTTGGAAAAACCGCAAGCTGTTGTACTGTAAAAGTTTATTTTGTCTCAGAATGCTATAAAAACTGTGCTGTACCTCAGTTTGGGGCTCTTAGCCTATAGCCTGCTGTTGCAGGACTCCTTTAAGGGCCGCTGCATTAGCACACTAAAGGGCCTAGGTGAGGTGCAGGGAGGGATTATCTAAGGACATTTAACACTCCCTGCTTTCCATAACAATGGGAGGAAGGTCTGAGTTGAAGGGATATAAACTAGCCGGTTTTCACTCTCCCGCGCTTCTTTGGGGGCTGTGCTCGCTGTGAGCAGTCGCCCTGCTTGGAAGTGTTCTTCTCCTTTCCCAAAGCCTTTGCACGTGGTGGTCGCCATCTTGGCCTACACGTGGCTGGGGTTCTAGCCTGGAATCCTAAGCATCGGGTTTTTCCTTTTGCTGATTTGTATGCCTGAACCTGTGATAAGTAAAGTCTTTTAAAACCTCATCGGATCCCTGAGTGCTCATCCCTTGCCCGGCTCCGGAGGTAGAAGGGAACTTCGCTTCCCGGCACTGTCGGGGACCCGGCGGGGCGCCCCGACATTTGGCGTCCCTGGTGTAGGCACCACGAACATCGTCTGGTCTAATTATCATCGGACAGAGATCATCTGCCTCCGAACCGTGAGTAAAATGATGGATATCTCATGGTATAGATACATTGTATCTTTTATTGGCTCGGAACCATACATAGCCCAGTCTATAAAGTTCCTTTCTGAGAACTACTCTATCTTTTCACAAATCATCTGGGTCCTTGCGATTTTTAAACTGTACCTTTGCGTAAGGACAATGTTTAATAGAGAGAGGGAGGAAAGTAATAAATTGAATGCAATCTTAAGGGACGAGATTTACTCAGCGATTGAAGAAATAAGTGAGGATCATAAAGCTACAGGTAGACTGGTCTTAAAGCTTGAGGACAGAATTATTAAACAGAGTTTAAAATTTGAAAAGAAATTAGAAGAACAGGAAAGTAAAATTATTAACCAGATTTTAAAATTTGAGGAAAAATTAGAAGAACAGGATTTAAAATTCAAGGAAAAATTAGAAGAACAGGATTTAAAATTCAAGGAAAAATTAGAAGAACAGGATTTAAAATTCAAGGAAAAATTAGAAGAACAGGAAAGTAAAATTATTAAACAGGATTTAAAATTTGAAGTAAAGTTTGAAGAGCAGAAGAAGGATATCGATAAAATCAGCATTATCTTAGAGGAAGAAATTGACAGACAGAGAGATAGAATAGATGGACAGAAAGAGGAGGTTTGGAAGTTACACATAAGATTGAAAGAACAAAAGGAAGAAACATATAGGAAACTTGAAAACTTAAACCAAGAAATGGATGTGTTACGCCAGGGAGATTTCTGATTTCATAACTTATCAATCAGGACCTAGCGCATACCCAATACTGAGGCGTGAACCAACTAAAAGCCGTTCACAAACACGCCCCAAAACTGTAGACTTGAAAAAGGTGTATACATTCCCAGCAAAAAAATCTAAAAAAGAATTCTAATGTGGCTGATAACTTAGAGGAGGAACAGGAAAACCCAGAGGAGGCAAATTCCCAAGCTGAAAATCTCCCCAGAGTTAATACCCTCAATGGGGTAGATGTTCCTCTGCCAGATACTACAAGCTCTGATGAGGAAGAAGGGGAGAAACAAATTAGCTCGAGTCAAAGAGCAAAGCCCAGCAATCTTTCTCATGACCAATCTAAAGATAAAAGTAAAACCGATTCATGAAGACTTAAAAATTGAGGCAATAACCCCGTTTAGGAAGGCTTGCGACAGGTTTGGAATATCAAGTCCTTATACTTTAAAATATTTAGCTGATTGGAGGCGAAAGTAGTCAGTGGGTATTGGGAGACTTTGAAAGCGGTAGCCGATACTTGTCTAAACAAATCACAGTACATGCAATGGCATATGTGGTATGCAGATGGGGTTAACCAGAATATTGACACTTTAAGAGAAAAGGAATCAGGCCATACTATAACTTTTGCCATGCTAAAAGGTGAAGGTGAATGGAAAAACAAAGCAAAACAAGCGACATTACCTGAACCTATTTTAAAATTCGTTCGGGAGACAGCATTAAAGGCGTGGGAAAGAGTAGGTTCCGACCCAGAATTTCTAGGTAGCTATACAAAAATTTACCAGGGTCGTGATGAACCATACTTTGATTTTGTTGGGAGATTATGTGAAACAATCCAAAGACAGGTTCAAGACCCAACCACTCAAGAAATCCTAAAACGAAACTTAGCATATGAGAATGCTAATCAAAAATGTCGAGCATTACTATATGGTATTAAGGAAAAGGCTGACCTCATGGGGTATCCTAAAGGCCTGTAGAAATGTCGGTTTAACCTCCAATAAAACACAGGATGATATAGGAGGCTTATCCCATACAGCAGGAGGGGATCAGGAGAGGGATGAAATGTCAGACAGCTCTAGGGAGAGAAACAAGTCAGACAGCTCTAGGGGGAGAAACAATAAACTTCAAAGGATAAACAATAATCGGAGAAACTATTCTAATAATCGCAGCTCCACCCCTCGAAGGGCCCCACCTGGACCATGCCCAAGGTGCAGAAAAGGAAAACATTGGGCCAGAGACTGTCGGTCTTGGAGGCGAGAGTCAGCCTCAGGCTTCATCTGGACAGATAACCTGCTTTATCTGCGGAAAGAAGGGACACACCCGTAGAGATTGCCCATCTTCTACAATTATCAATACAGGGCAACATTCTAATAATCCCTTTATAGGAAATGTTACATGGACCCCCTCCCAGGTTCCACAAGCTCCGCGAGGCTCAAATAACATCTATGCCTCCCCTAATGCGGGAAACTGGGTGGGGGGCCAGCCCCAGGCCCAGCTGAATCCAGGGGCACTCTCCTTCATTCCACCTGCCCAATATCCTCCGAATCAGAATCCACAGAATTACAGTCAATAAATGCTCTCTGGCCTACCCCATCAGGCAGTGGCAGTCTCGACATTCTCTGCCCCAAGACTGTCACAATATACCCAAGTCAAGACCCCTACATGCTAAAAACAGGGATAAAAGGACCTGCTCCCCAGGTAGTATGGGTTTAATTCAGGGAGCGATTGGCTGAAATTTAAAGGGAATTATGGTGCATTTCGGACTTCTGGATCCTGAATCTCATGGAGAGATAATACTGTCAATATCTGTGCCAACTAAATGGACTTTTAAAAAGGGGAACCACTTGCTAAACTATTATTATTTTTTGAGGATCCGTGTAGTCAGTCCGAACACCCCTACAGCTGGTGGCTTAAACAGTACCAACCATTCTGCCAACTTCATTGTTGGTTATGCAGCCACACAGAACCAAGCCCACCAGCCACCTGCTAACTATCTAGTTGGGTACACTGCCAGAATTTCTCAGGCCAAGCGGCCGGTTATACCCATCGAAATTTATAAAAGGAAATTCAAAGGCATGTTGGATACAGGGGGCAGACATATCCATAATCTCCACCAAGTATTGGCCCTCTAACTGGGCCCTAAAGAAAGTGTCCCATAGCCTGAGCGGGGTAGGCAATATCTCCTCCTCTCTTCTCCGACAGAGTGCCAGGTGGCTGCCGTGTATTGGCCCTGAAGGGAATGTAGCCATGGTCCAGCCTTATATAGCCCCTATGCCTTTAACTTTATGGGGGTCGAGACATGCTGGAGCAGTGGGGGGGCAGTAATCCACATACCTTGTCCAATTCCCCGTCGAGCACCAATTCCAGCTCTCCATAATAAGCCTAACACCGGGAGTAACCCTTTTTAATTGGGGCCGCTGTGGTTAAGCGCCCACTACCTATCCGTATTCAGTGGAAATCTGACAAACCTATATGGACACCACAGTGGCCCCTCAATACCAAAAAGTTAGAGGCGCTAACAAATCTAGTGGAAGAACAGCTGAAATTAGGACATATTGAGGAAACGTTTTCAGAATGGAATTCTCCTGTTTTTTGTAATACAGAAAAAATCAGGCAAATGGCGTTTGCTGATTGACTTAAGGAATGTAAATTCTACTATGGTCCCCCATGGGAGCCCTACAACCTGGGCTCCCCTCTCCAGCAGCTATTCCTAAGGATTGGCCGCTAATTATCATAGATTTAAAAGACTGCTTTTTACAGCATACCTATCCACCCAGATGATCGGAAAAGGTTTGCATTTTCAGTCCCTTCCATTAATCATAAAGGTCCTTTACGTAGGTTTCAGTGGACAGTATTGCCCCAAGGAATGACTAATTCACCTACGATGTGTCAACACTTTGTTGATGAGGTTTTTGCGACCCATTCGTGCTAAATTTCCTGGTGCATACATCATCCACTACATGGATGATATCCTGCTAGCTTGTGATAATTCCAGAGATCTCCAGAATTTATATAATGATGTAATGACAGTTTTACCAGGAGGCTGGCTTACAAGTAGCTCCGGAGAAAATCCAGATGCAGCCTCCATATGAATATTTGGGCTATGCTCTTGACCGCACTACAGTGCGTCCTCAAAAGATCTCCATTAGTCAGAAAAGGCTCAAAACCTTGAATGATTTTCAAAAACTGCTGGGGGATATCAACTGGGTGCGCCCCTCCCTTGGTATTCCTAACTGTGAGCTCAGTAACCTGTTCCACACCCTTGAAGGTGATCCTGCTTTAAATAGCCCAAGGCAGCTAACTCCTAAAGCTCAGGAGGAATTAGATTTTTTTCATGAATCGGCTTCAAAAATCTTACCTCTCCAGATTTAATCCCGGAGAAAAGGTATGGTTCTTGGTCTTCAACACTCCCGAGTCTCCAACTGCTGCTATAGCCCAATTATCTGGACCGTTAGAATGGGTTTACTTACATAACAAGCAGAATCGTACTGCTACACCTTACCTTGAGATGATAGCTAACCTTATAATTAAGGGAAGATCAAGAACCCAAGTATCACTTGGACATGATCCCCATGTAATTGTACTACCTGACCCTAAAAAAGAAATTGAAGCTGTTTTACCACTCAGTGAAATCCTTCAGAGAGCTTTAGCAGATTTTTCAGGAGAAATATCTTATCATTACCCAGCTGGAAAAACCTGGGAATTTCTGAAAAGGACACCTTTTATAATTTCCACCATTGTCCGCTCCTCTCCCATTCCTGATGCTCCAGTGTATTATATTGATGGCTCCTCATCAGGAAGGGGTGGAATTACAGGTCCTTCGTTGACCACTACTGTGCATGCAAATTATAAATCTGCCCAACAAGTGGAACTCGCCACCCTGATACATTTACTATCCCATATATCTGGCCCATGTAATGTGGTGAGTGATTCTGCATATGTAGTTGGTTTATTTCCTGGAATTGTCACTGCTTCTTTAAATGCCCATAATCCTATAATTCAGGAGCTGCTCCATAAACTACAAGATCTCCTCCGAAATAGAACATTCCCTATATACATCTCCCACATCCGTTCTCACAGCCGACTCCCGGGCCAATGGTTCGAGGAAAGCGAAGCAGCAGATCTTTTGGCAGCACCAGTATTTAAATCAGCTGAGGAAGAGCACCAGACTCTACATACAAATGCCCGCCGCCTTCATGTACACCATGGCATCCCATGGAGACAAGCTAGACAAATTGTCCGCAACTGTCCTGTCTGTGCTCCTTTACATTGTACATCTCATGTAGCAGGAGCAAATCCTCGAGGTTTACAGACAAACCAATTGTGGCAGATGGATATAACTCATGCTAACTTATTTCCCAACAAACCTTTCCTTCATGTGGTCATCGATACATATTCCCGGTTCATATGGGCTGTTCCTATGACGTCTGAAAGAGCTAAATCTGTTTGTTCATTTTTACTCCAGTGCTTCTCCGTCATGGGTATTCCCCATACCATAAAAACAGATAATGGTCCTGCCTACACCAGCAAAACCTTCAAATCCTTTTTGCGAGGAATGGCAGATCAAACATATTACAGGAATTCCATATAATCCACAAGGACGAGGAATAGTTGAACGTGCCCACAGAACACTTAAAACTCAGCTATTAAAGCAACGAAAAACAAGCATGCCTCCAATGGATTCTTTATCTTTAACATTATTCACCTTAAACTTCTTAAATATACCTCAAGGAGATCCCTATACCGCGGCTGAACGTCACTTTCAAGAAGATATGCAAACTCAAAAACAGTCAATTCACCTATCTGGGTGAAAATTGATGATAAATGGATTGCAGGTCACCTCCTCATTCGGGGGAAGAGGCTATGCTTTCATTTCTACAGACGATAACCCTGCCAAGAAACTCTGGGTCCCTCTGCGGCTTGTTAAGACTAGAATTCTCCAAGAATCAGAAAACAACTAATTCTTTCAATATAAAGTCTTAAATTTTAAATTGCAAGTTGCTGTTTAAACTTCCTGGATTGGTTCCTTTTTAATAATGATCTTGTTTTGCAGTCTGTGATCATGGTTCATGTCTAATATCTTGCCTTACAGCCTAAATATTTTCTTTCTTACAAAAAAAAAAAGGGGGTGGAAAAATGGGTGGACTCTGATCACAGTGCTCATTACAAAAATGTTTGCTAAATCAATAAAAAAATTGTTTTTCTAATGATTCTGTTCACAGGATGAGATATTCGAATCCAGTAAACCTGCGCTACAGTGCTCAATACTCCGAGACTCCTAAAACAGTGCTCGCTAAAAATTTAATAATTTGCAAAACTAATTTTTCCCAATGCTCTATTCACAGGAAAAGATACTTTCTCACCATCATTTGCCGGCTTTATATTTATGAAGCGCTTGACTCGTTACCATTTATCACCCTAAATGGGTCACATATACAGCTGTAAGATATTGATCGATCAAATGTATGTGTGCGTGTGTGTGCATGTGGTGGCCACCATTATGTTTGTGATTAATGTTGTGTCTATGTCATGTCTCAACTACTACCTTCTCAATTTCTGACCACTACAAACCTCTATTACATTCATCAACTCCACTGCTGATCCACTAGATTTATCAATTTTAAAATCATCAATTCTCATACTTATTTCCCTGCTCCACCCATGTTGGAGCTTCTTTTATATTCTTCTCTCCATCCCAAACTTGGATCCCTACAAGGCCTTAAAATCCCTACTTGTGATTAACCTCGAAAAGTGTTTTTGTCTCGCCTAAGCTACAGGTACAGTTACCGGTGCCAATGTTCCCTTGCTGAAGAAGCCCTGCAAGGCGCCCACACCGATGTTCCAGACACCTGCTCCAGCGCTCAAGACTCCCGTTCCAGAGTTCAAGATATCACACCGATGTTCCGGACACCTGCTCCAGAGCTCAAGACTCCTGTTCCAGAGTTCAAGATACCACACCGATGTTCGGACACCTGTTCCAGCACTCAAGACTCCTGTTCCAGAATTCGAGATACTTGTTCCAGTGTTCCTGAGACCTGATCCAGTTTCCTGACAATTCCAACGAGTTCCTGATCGCTGCTCTCCAGAGACTCATACTTCATATGATCACCGCTATTGCTGTTCCAGAAGTAGCCCCACAGACTTTTACATAAAATATAGCAAATTGACTCTCACAAATTATGGACAGTGCAAACTGTAGTCCGTTATAATCAGACAGCTAAAAACACTTTGTCTTGAACTTTGCTTTGGGTCCAAAAACAAGTTAGGATCCTAAAGTAACATGTATTGTCATTTTGTAATTCGAATTGTTTTTTCTTATCTTAATTTTCTGTACATTACTAAATATTTCTTACCTTTTCAATTTTTATTAGTAAACTAATCAGGGGAGTTGTTGCAGGACTCCTTTAAGGGCCGCTGCATTAGCACACTAAAGGGCCTAGGTGAGGTGCAGGGGAGGGATTATCTAAGGACATTTAACACTCCCTGCTTTCCATAACAATGGGAGGAAGGTCTGAGTTGAAGGGATATAAACTAGCCGGTTTTCACTCTCCGCGCTTCTTTGGGGCTGTGCTCGCTGTGAGCAGTCGCCCTGCTTGGAAGTGTTCTTCTCCTTTCCCAAAGCCCTTTGCACGTGGTGGTCGCCATCTTGGCCTACCACGTGGCTGGGGTTCTAGCCTGGAATCCCTAAGCATCGGGTTTTTTCCCTTTTGCTGATTTGTATGCCTGAACCTGTGATAAGTAAAGTCTTTTAAAACCTCATCGGATCCCTGAGTGCTCATCCATTCCTCGCCGGCCCGGAGGTAGAAGGGAACTGC